>OX459096.1:34082070-34533615 GCA_949775045.1 Metridium senile | reverse complement strand
TTATTAGTTTTGCCGGCGGGGGGATGGTGCCTTGGTGCTTGGAGTGCTAGTTTTGGGTGGTTGGATCGGTCCCATGGCTTTGCCACGGGTCGTCCAGCTCCAAGCACCATATCAAATGCTTGGAGAGAATTCCTTGGAGGTTGACCCGTGGCTCGGTTGCCATGGTTACCTCTTGCCTATTGCTTCTTGCCTGTTGCCATTGCCTATTGCCATTGCCTATGGACATTGCATTGCTCAAGGCACCTACCCTCCATTATAGCGACAAGTTAAATGTGGTTAATATTAAGCAAAGTTAACTTGGAGCTTTGTTCCGGTCAGCGGTTGTTGCTAGCGTGCGCATGCGCCGACTCGATGCATCGTGGTCACTGTTCGCCATCTTGCTTTTGCTTGGATTGCTATTGCCCCGCCCACCCTTCCCTGGTTATTGATGGTAAGTATTGTATTCCACTGTTGTTCAGTGTGACAGGTGCCGAGGTTGACCCGTGGCTCGGTTGCCATGGTTACCTCTTGCCTATTGCTTCTTGCCTGTTGCCATTGCCTATTGCCATTGCCTATGGACATTGCATTGCTCAAGGCACCTACCCTCCATTATAGCGACAAGTTAACAACAGCTTGTCTCTGCCTCGCAGTTGTATATTGCATACAAATTGGATGCGGATATAGTATAGTACTTATGAAACTCCAATGTTAGTTCTTTCTAAAATTGTCAACTGAAGATAAAAGTAAACCTGGATGAGAAAATTCAAGTTGAAAATTATATGCAAATCAGGAGGAAATCTGTATGAGATTTACTGAACTCGTCACGAACGTGATTTCTTTAGTAAAGTTCTCATTTATTTGATATTTCATGAATTTTATAAAATATAATAATGATGTCTGTTCATCTTTGATCATCTACTGCACTGAAAACAATTCTGCAAATCACACAATTGGTTGGCTTGTTGTGAACAGTAATCTTTTTAACAGTTTTTTATTTACTTTATTAATTCTTATAGATTAACTAATAAAACAGTGTGAAATTAAATGTGTCTTTTATGTGTTTTAGACAATTAAGTAGACATCTTGTAGCATTATGGACAACTGGTCATCCAACAGCAATGGCACTAATGAAAAGAATCATAGTAAGTAGTGCCTTTATGATTATGATATAGGTTAGTGTAGTGTTTACAAGTGTTGGTATTGTGATGCTAACTTGCCAACCATTTTAATTATAATAGATTTTTTAAATGTTCTTTGTTCTAATAACAATGGTTGGTTGGCAAAACCATAACAAAATATGTCACTGTATGTCCACCTATAGAGTGCTGTAATTATGGTCTAGGTGACATTGGTGCATTGAATTCATGTCTAACAGGTCTGGGTTAGATTCCCAGCACTGTCAATTATGTTACATTACCATTACCATTTACATAATAAGGGATATAATTAATAGATTGTATGTTTGTCTTTGTAGCCGCTTGGACTGCTTAACTATTTGGAAAGTGAAGAAAAGGTGAGTTGTCTGTTTGTGTTAATACATCTATTAGTATTCAATCTTATAGAATAATTATTATTATTATCTTTGTTCAAGGTCCCAGAATCAGAGCTTGACAAGCTAAATGTCAGAGATAATGTCAAATTAGCAGAGGTAATTGTTTTCTTCTATATATTGGATATTATTGAAAATGAATTATTTTATTTGACATCATTATTTTGATTTATTTTTCCTTAATTTGTTGTAACAGAATTCATCTAAAAGTAAGAAACCTTTGTATATGGCTCAACTTGATGTTGTTTTTACTCACTGGAGAACAAAGATTGGACTCAAGTCAAAAGATGTAAGTATGTCACGTCACAAGAGGTTATGTCACATCATCTCCTGTGGATATATCATGTCATGTCATGTCATGTCATGTCACATATAATTTCATCATTTTCAGTTTTGTTGTGTAACATGATGTCACACAAGTTATATATTTTTTTGCAAGACAGTTCTATGATCATGATCAGTGTCATAACATGTCCAAGTTATTAGTTTTATCATTGCTTTGAATGCCGTATTCTAAGGCTCTAAGTACTCATGCTTGAGGTCTAACTATGTAACATAATTTGTCTCACAGAATAATCTGAAACCTGTGATATTGAGGAAGAGAAGACAAAGAGTCAAGAGTGATGCCAACTGGGAGTTGTTTTACTACAGGTATGTTAATTTATTATTGTTGTTTAACTGAAATCTAACTAAGAGATGAAAATGAATGGGTGAACAAATGAAACAGTCAATGGATGGATGGATGGATAATGAAATGATGAGTAACTGTGTTATGAATATTAATTTCATCTTTATAATACTGACATATCATAATTATTATTTGATATTTATTGGTATCTAGCAATAATGACAACTATTAATGAAACAAGATTTATATTGGATAGTGATAGGATAATTTATGCTTCAGTGATAAAAGTATTTTGGATGTTTAATGCTCCTGTGATAAAAGTATTTTGGACGATTAATGCTCCTGTGATAAAAGTATTTTGGACGATTAATGCTCCTGTGATAAAAGTATTTTGGACGATTAATGCTCCTGTGATAAAGTTATTTCCATTGTTATATTCAGATTCAACCAAGATCAATCAACGCCGAACCTTATCTGGAATTTCAAGGTAAGCCTAGCAAGACTGTTTTGTCACCTAGATAATCACGTCTTGTTGAAATCACATCTTGTTCGTAGTATCTTTCCATGATAGTATACTGTTTTATGGGAACTTTATTTACTGAAAGAGGGTGATAACCATTATACAATCATGTGCAAAATACCTTGGGACATTATCTGGTTTTTACATGAAAAATATTTCAACATCATTTTTCCGTTTCCCCTTCAATGTTGAATTGTGGGAATGTGAAACGGTTGTCATTTGAAAGACCAATCAACATTGCTTAGGGGGAAAGGGGGTTTGCAAATCAAATTGATAGATTTTGTATATATTTTTTAAATGAAAACGAAAACGCTCATAAAAAAGTCCCAACAATTTTGCACATGATTGTAGTTTTCTATACAGCCTTCACAAATGTAACTTTCAATTCTTTGTTGTTTTTACAGACAAGAGAAGAGCTGCGTGAATCTCTAGAATCTGAAATGAGGGCCTTTATCATGGATAAGGTATAGAATTGTTTTCTCATTTTGTTTTTCACTTATATTGTTATTGTGATAAAAGTATAATTATAGCTTGCACAACTTGGATGCTGCAGTCAAACTAGTGTTATCATCTCAATCATTGCAATTATTATTGTAATAGCATGACTTATAAATAATAGCCAATTAATAAACAGTGCAGAGTAAGTTTGATAAGAGTATAAAGGTGGTGTTCTTTCTAGACCGTCCATCCTCCTCAATGTGTTGGTTTGGGCTGTTTCATTTGTGCATTTATGAAAGGATAATTATACACATACTCAAATTGCTATAAAGAGTAAAGGCCCGTGCAAACGCACGCAACAACATCCAACATTGTTGGGCCAACATTGTTGTGTGATTTTTTCGCAATGTTGGAGGGTGTGTGCAAACGCTCGCAACAAGTCCCAACATGTTGGGCGCTCCGGTGATAATACAAAGGATTCTGGGACACAAATACCCACAACTCCCTACAAACCACTGCTTGTTGGGGCGCCATGTTGAATAATGGGTGACTATCTTGCTCACTGTTGAATTTCAAGTCGTTTTTTAATGTTTTTTATTTTTTTTGTTTATATTTGCTTTTTCTAAGCGATACATATTTTTCTTTTGAATTTTTTTTTCATTTTTTTTTTGTCTTAAAATGTTTTTTCATTTTTTATTGTATTTTATTAAGGTAGTTCGGGCGTCATAGATTCTATCGTTAGATCTTTTTGAAACTTCTCATGTAAAAAGAGCAAACTAAGTTAAGTACAAAACTAAAATAAAAATAATGGGTCACCGTGCTCGTTTCGGAGATAAGGGCTGTAGACTGGGGCCCATTTTGGTCATTTTTTGTGACAAAAATTGTCGGAATTTGAAACATAAAACGCTATTTATTCTATTTTTCCCGATAACAAACTTTTTAACAAGCATTTGCAAAAGAAAGACACTTTCCTAACAATCATATTATTTGCCATGTTTTACTCAAGAAAATCCTTTGGGCAAAAAAATACTGCGAAAAGTATGTGCATGTCGAGAATTTTGATTCAAAAATAAACTCAAAATGTGAAAAATACCACATTTTGCGCTCGAAAACCATATCATTTTTATTTCACGGAATGAAGAGTTCTGATAAGGGAAATCTATCTATAAAATAAAAATGGGGTGACACCGCGCTCTTTTCCGAGTTATAGCACGAAAACCCTTTAAAATGTATATTTCGTGAACCTGTTTTTTGTCCGTGCGGGACTGGTAACTAGTTCCCTATAACATTATCGAAACAAACCTTAACATTTTTTGGTCCGCTAACATCTCTAGAATCGATATTAAGCTAATTATGACCAGTTTAATTCGTAAATCTTGCCCAAAACACAAATTTATGTGAAGCATTATAGTTCCAAAAATCGACACTAAAACGTCGCCGATTTGAACGCGAAAAAATCATGAATTTAACAAAAAATCTTGATTTCTCGTGAATGCGGGTCTAAATTCAGGAGATTTTTTGCTGAGATGATGTGCTTGTCTTGTGAAGGCATAACGTTTCCATGATTTTCAAATCGTAAAATACTAAAAGCTAAAAAACGAAATTATGTGATTACGGCTGGGTCCCGAACTACCTTAAGGAAAAACTCCATATTAGTTTGATTTTGCTGATATTTCCCTATTACAACGATGGGCCACCAGCGCAACATTGTTGGATGTGCTGTGCAAACGAACGCAACATTGTTGGGCTACGCGAAACAAAAGAAATGTTGGGACTTGTTGGCTCTGAAGTTTGACCAGTTTCAAACTTCATCCAACAACATCCAACAACATCCAACATGTTGCAGCAACACGCAACAACACGCAACATGGTGTGCAAACGCTCGCAACATGTTGGGCCCAACAATGTTGCGTGATGTTGGCCAACAATGTTCCGTGCGTTTGCACAGGGCTTTACATATTAATAACTGTTAAATAAGAGTGAATGGTCTGATCCCAGGTGCAGTCGATGTAGATGAGGCATGATCGTCCAGGTGGTGTAGTCTGGAGAAAGACTGATGGTGTTGATGTCTGTTGTTTCGAAAACCTGAGCGGAAGTCATCTTCAGAGTAAAGAATACAAAAAGAGAAGACAACTTCCGCTCAGGTTGTCGAAACGTCAGACATCAACACCATCAGTCTTTCTCAAGACTATACCACCCCGAACGATCATGCCTCATCTACATCAACTGTTAAATAATCACAGGACCTTGGTGGCAGCTTTACTATCTCATGGAATCACCAAGAGTTTGAAGTACGCTATGAATGTCTTAGTGAAGAAATCAAGATTGGTGATTACTACTTACGACTACTTCTTGAAGATGAGGAGGAAAATATTGACATTACAAACTCGTAAGTAACCAAATCACAATATAGTCTTTATCAAAATTTTCTTTCTGAAATCCTTGACATCTCTAGATCTATGTGTTTCAACTATAGTAGGGTAAATAGTAACTATGCACAATAGAAAAATAATATATTCCACAAGACATTGACATAATTTGTTATTATGCCTTTTTCAGGTTGGAGTTCTTCAATGACTTGTACCATCGTTTCTTGTTGACAACAAAGCCAATCATGAAGGCCATGTGTTTACAGGTATTGACCAAGAATTGATGGTTTGTCTTTTACTCACAATGACAATAACACTCTCTTTATTGGTCTCCTTCTTCTACATACACAGTGTATGTACTATAGAGCAGATTTCATATGACTGTGAAAAGTTCAGTGCCGTGTGCGTGCCATGCTGTGTCGTGTCGTAAACTTTTCATAGTCATACGAAATCTGCTCTAATAGAAACAACACAATACCTCAAGTTAGACAATGAACAAAGCAAACAGAGAATACAATAGGTTTCGAATACATAGAGAATGATCCCTGTTACAGCTGCATTAAACATTAACTTTTGTGTAGACCAAGCTAATTAAGTACAATAATAAATTGTGTGTTTGTTTTCTTAGGCTATGACTAAAGTGTATGGCAAGTGCTATCAAGAAATAGGTTCTTTTAATGATACTCGATACATTATTGGGATGTTAGAGAAGGTAAGCTTTTCACTGTGAGCAATACAAACTCACAAGCAGAGACAGAATAACTTATTGTGGGGAAAATTACAGAAAATTATGAGTAGCAGAAAAGGTGTTTTAATGTAGATAAAATATTCTGTTGATTTGTAGGCAACTGACAAACTTGAAAGAGATCGTCTATTGATGTTTGTGAATGCTCTCATCAGGAATAAGGTAAGACTAAATTGTTTTCTGAAAGTTAATTAGTTTAAATTGTCAAAACAAAGACAAAAACAATAAAAGAAAAAGGAACACCAAATCACAATTTCCTGCTTTCTATCAACTCAGACATTCCTACTGATCATTGACAAAAGTGTTGGCACGAATGTGATAAAGTCAATTTAGCACTGCTGAAATTCTACTACTCTCTGCACCCCTTTGCAATATTGAGGAGGGATGCATTGAGGGATGCATCTTTTGACAATGATTGTATGTTTAAATAGGTATCAGCTGCTGCTAATTAGAAGTAGTTATGCGGCTCCTTTTATGTTTTTGATTGACAGAAGCCAAAAACTAGCAGTAGTTTGCAGAATATACAAAACCAATCTAATAGTTGTTTTCTTCAATGTAAATTTGATCCTAACAAAATATCTTACTACATGTATCTAATAGTATAAAAACATAATGAATGTCAATTGTATCAGTTGGTTTATTGAGTAAGCATTGTTTACTGTGATCTACTGTGTTTTTTGATGTGGATAGTAATTATTTTTATGTTCTTAGCGGAATGTGAAAGAGCTTCTTGATGTCAATGGTGTTAGAGTCTTGGTTGATCTAATTACTTTAGCACATTTACATACCACAAGAGCCAATGTCCCTCTCCAGGTAATTATCATCTTGCTGTAGTATACAGTAAAACCCCGCATATAAGAACCTAAAATTTAAGAATCTGTCAGGCTGAAATTTTCATTTTTTTTTTTTTTTTGTAAAAAAAGAGCCATGTGCAAAAGCATTGACCTGTATGTAAATAAGATAGGAAGAAAGGTGTTGTAATGGTGAAGTGAGGGATGCTAATAGAACCTAGATAGCCTGATTTCAAGTTAAGCACCATTTATATAAGAACCTGTTCAGGCTGACTTGGAAAATCTAGGTTCTTATACGCGGGGTCTTACTGTAGTGGTATAGCGCTTGATTATGTCATCTTTTTTTGCACGTGACTTGAACATATCCCTAAAAGAAAGAAATGCTATTGTTGTAATCTATGAAAATGTACTTCCAATTTTCTTTTATATTATTAGGTTCTGTAAATTTGTTATTTGCAATCTACTGTCTTCATTTTAGTATTTGAAGGAAGTATATATCAGCATATGCATGTTTTATGGAAAAAATACAATTCATGTTCTAAAACTGACTGTAGAATTGTGGTTTCTCACACATGGTTGGGGATTTCACTGTATGTACATTTCTACTGGGTTTCGAGTAAACTAGTATAGGCTGCAATATTTTAAAGTTGTTGCTAGAAATTTGTAACACCGTTAAAAAAGTTGTCTCAACTGTAAAGTTTGAGTAAAGTTAAGCCAACACTTTTTACGATGTTACAAATTTCATTATGTTTCCTATCGTTTACAGTGTATACTATTATTTCAGACTGCCATGATAGAAGCATCAGCTGATACAGTATTTGATGGAGAGAAAGAATGGTATTATGGAAACAAGGAGAAAGAAAGACTTGGACCATATAATTTCCCTGAGGTAAATATCTTTTCACTATTACTTACTTTCTGACTGCTGTTAAACCTAGTTGACTATATAAATCATTCTGGGGCCAGTTGTACAAAGCCTGAATAGCGCTACCCAGCAGATAGATCCCTATCCAGCAGATAAAATCTATAAAAACCTATGCAGTGGGTAACTTTTACCCATGGATAACTTTATCTAGCCTTTGTACACCTGGCCCCTGGTGCATATTAGGTGTAAGTGTGTATGACTCATAAGTTCCTCACACAATCTATGTATATTTTGTTG
Source organism: Metridium senile (assembly GCA_949775045.1). Lineage (NCBI taxonomy): Eukaryota > Metazoa > Cnidaria > Anthozoa > Actiniaria > Metridiidae > Metridium > Metridium senile. Next base: position 34,525,434 of record OX459096.1, on the reverse strand, counting down.
ATAAGTAATTTGTATTTTCAAGTAATAGGATGTAAATGATTTCTTCTCATGTGTACTATGTGCTTTCTCAACTGGGTCGCTTAACTTATCATATACTTTTCTTCAGTGAGAATTTGAAGTTTGTTTTAATCTCAAAGGCCTTTTTGTACAGTCTCTTTGCAAGCATTTATTTTGTAATTTTTAATGAACAATTTAAAATAATGAACAATTTAAAATAATGAACAATTTATAATAATGAACAATTTATAATAATGAACAATTTAAAATATTGAACAATTTATAATTATGAACAATTTAAAATAATGAACAATTTAAAATAATGAACAATTTATAATAATGAACAATTTAAAATATTGAACAATTTATAATTATGAACAATTTAAAGTAATGAACAATTTATAATAATGAACAATTTATAATAATGAACAATTTAAAATAATGAACAATCTAAAATAATGTACAATTTAAAATGACGAACAATTTATAACAATGAACAATTTAAAATAAGGAACAATTTATAATAATCAACAATTTATAATAATCAACAATTTATGATAATGAACAATGTTTAACCAACAGATGAAGCAAATGTGGACTGATGGTTTACTTCGTCCTGAGACCAAGTGCTGGGCACAAGGAATGGATGGCTGGAGACCACTACTTACTATACCTCAGCTGAAATGGTATCTGTTAGCTACAGGAGCTCCAGTACTCAATGAATCTGATCTCTGTGTTATGGTTCTTAATATGCTGATTAGAATGTCAGAGTTTTATCCAAACAGGTAGAACTATTCTCTTTTAACTTAAATTGATATGATAATTTGAGGGTTGTTAGTTAGAAACCTGTGAATCTCCTTAGATAATAATATTGTATGTATAGTTTAATAAACTCGCAGATCGTGTTTTATCAGGATTTAAAACCACGAGGCGAAGCCAAGTGGTTTTAGACCTGATAAAACACGATCTGCGAGTTTATTAAACGGGTTCAAAAACTCCATCCTATATTTTATGTTTTTGTAAAAAAAAAAGGATTTATGAAAGTTTATAAGAGAAAATTCAGGTTAAAGTTTATGTAAATTAGGGTGAACCTTTATCGTCAGTTAAAACACTTGTCACAGTTACGATTTGTTTTGTCAATTTCCGATGAGTTGATAATGAGTTTTTGAATGTATGTATAAAATATTTTAGTTCACACTCAAGTCTTCCTCAGTGCCAAGTCATTAATGGTTACATGAGGTCAAGAACTACCCTTCATTAAATTGATGTATTTAACTATTAAAGATAAGATTTTACTCCAACAAATCTGTGTTCAAAATTAATAAAGAAATTGATCAATTTGATGTATGTTTTTATTGTTGTCCAGAGATTCTGATGGTGCTATTGTAAGACCATTGCCAAGAGTCAAGAGAATGCTATCTGATGCTACATGTCTACCACATATTGTCCAGGTATTTATGATTATAACACTTTGTACTGGAAATAGTGAAAAGGTTTTTCACTTAACTTGCTCACAGACCATGCAAATTAGTCTAAAATAAAATATGGACATTGCCATAAGAATATATGGCATGTTTTCCCACCTTAGGCTCAAATTTTAGTCTCCAAAATTAGAAATATTCTATTTTATACAGGGCTAAAACAATATGAGACTAACGTTATTGATTGATGTATTGTTATATAGTTTTGTATTCAAACTGACAAGCAAGTCTTGTTTATTTTTAGCTGCTGTTGACGTTTGATCCAATAATTGTTGAAAAAGTCTCTGTTCTTCTGCTAGAAGTAATGGTGGTAAGTAACATACTTTGTTGTCTTGCTGTAACTATTCTTGTCTTTAATTGTACAGTCTAAGTTCTTGAATACTTTTGCACTGTGGACACCTCTATATTAGTTATACATGATGCACTGTTCCCAGTGTTGGTTGTATTAAGCTTAACTTCAATGTACAAAAAAATGTTTTTTTTTCTTTGAAAGTGCCTTTTTATTTTTTTGAATAATACCTGTGTATGTATACTAGTCTTTTAAAACAATTATTCTCCATAATAACCTTGCCATTGTCTCAGTCATTGTTCCTTGACATAAACAATAATTGTTGAGTAGTACAAAGTTATAATTTGTTTGCTTGTTTACTTGTAGGACAATCCCATCCTACCACGACTGTATCTGACTGGTGTTTTCTTCTTTATTATGATGTACACTGGTTCAAATGTCATCCCTGTTGTAAGGTTAGCTATTTATACTAACTGAGAAATAGCCTGAATGAAAAGGAAAAAAGGAAAGTGGTATATAGTTTGGTTATTGACAGTCTGTTTGTTTTGAAATCAGGTTCTTGCAGGAATCCCACATCAAGCAAGCATTCAGAACAGAAGAGGTAACTTTATGTTTCGTTTTGGAGCCAAACCTACTAAAGCGTTCTTATCGAGGTTTGAAGGCTCGATTTACTCTTCCAAATGTGATTTTAAATTTGTTTTGAAATTTGCATAAATGAATCAAATCTTGTAAGTTTCAAAATGCAGACTTCAACCGTCAACCAATAATGGTCCTGAAATCACGATCTGTGGTCAATAACTGATAATGCTATAATTTGTAATACAATACTTTAGTAAGTATTTATAACAACATTTCTTTAAGTAGACTAGGTTTAGCAAGGGTCTAGCAAGTTTCCGTTGTCCCCAAAAAACAATGAAAGTAATGTTTTGATTTGAGGAGGTTTTTGAAACTTACAAGATTCGATCCATTTATAAAATGCAAATTTCAAATCAAGTTTGGAAGAATAAATCGAGCCTTCCAACCTCAATAGGAACGCTTCTGTAGCTTTGGCTGTAAGTGATGGTTTATCTTGATATCTGTCTGTCTACCCATCTGCTGTCCGTCTGTCCGTCTGTCCATCTGTCTGTTTACCCGTCGTCTGTCTGTCTACCCATCTGCTGTCTTGTTTGTCAGTCTGTCTGTCTGTCCGTCTGTCCATCTGTCTGTCCGTCTGTCTGTCTGTTTACCCGTCGTCTGTCTGTCAACCCATCTGCTGTCTGTCTGTCTGTCTGTCTGTCTGTCCGTCTGTCCGTCTGTCCATCTGTCTGTCCGTCTGTCCATCTGTCTGTCCGTCTGTCTGTCTGTTTACCCGTCGTCTGTCTGTCTACCCATCTGCTGTCTGTCTGTCTGTCTGTCAGTCTGTTTATCTTCTGTCTCTGTTATGGACAGTTTTGATTTCTCTCTGACTGTGTTTTTAAATATTTTACTGTCTGTATAGTTTTGTATGTATGTATGTATGTTTCTTTGTTTCAATATCCATTTGTATCTTTTCATAAAAGAGCGACAAACCAGAGCTTGTACAGCGTAGCATCCTGGGTAACATTCTACCTGAAGCAATGGTTTGCTATCTTGAAAACTATGGTATGACTTGTAACATGTGATATAGATAATACTAATGATGATGATGATATTTTACCAATAGTGGTAGTGATGATAATTATGATGATGATATTTTACCAATAGTGGTAGTGATGATAATGATGATGATGTTGACAATAGTGGTAGTGATGATAATAATGATGATGATGTTGACAAATAGTGGTAGTGATGATAATAATGATGATGATGTTGACAATAGTGGTAGTGATGATAATAATGATGATGATGTTGACAATAGCAAATGTTGTGATGATGCTGATAGCAATTCTTGCAGCATCAGTATTTACAACATTTCATAACACTTATTTGGCCATTTTGATGTGTTTTTAAGGTCCAGAAAAGTTTTCCGAGATATTCCTGGGAGAGTTTGATTCTCCTGAAGCTATTTGGAATGGAGAAATGAGGTATAAGTTAGAGTGTATATCACCATTTTACTATAAATAAAATTCCATTTAGAATCAATAAATGGATGATTGAACAAATAAACAAATTAATGGGTAAATGAAGGAAGGAATGAGTAACATAGTTTCTACTTATTTTAGACGTATGATGATTGAAAAGATTGCTTCTCACCTGGCTGACTTCTCACCTCGACTGTGCAGCAACACACGAGCTCTGTACCAGGTAAATGATTTTATAGAATCATATCGACCATCTAATACTGAAAGAGGGATAATTATGACCCACTGTCTGGAAATGGTTGGAATTGATTGAAATACTTGGAAGATGGTAACTATTGTTGTTGGTAGTAATAGTCATATTGTTTTATTCCAGTACTGTCCAATCCCAGTCATCACCTATCCACAATTAGAGGATGAACTGTTCTGTAACATCTACTACTTACGTCATCTGTGCAACACTGACAAGTTCCCTGACTGGCCAATCAAAGATTCTGTAAGTATTAGGGTACGCCCTCTCATAGTGGAGGCCCTATTGTTATTTGTTGTGATCTTTCTGTTTAAAGAGTTCCCACACAAATAAAAAACATCAGTTGTTGTAAGAAGACAATGCCATATATTTCACATACCACTAATTATTGCAGATGACAATGGTGTTCCTTTTGAAGTTGGATAATTTATTTGTCATGTCTCCTCTCACTTGGGTTGAAAATATGCAATACTTGTAGATGTTGTTAATATTGTTACATTGTTTGTAGATTCGATTGCTGAAAGACCTTCTTGAAGCCTGGAAGAAAGAAGTTGAAAAGAAACCACCAAATATATCTGTAGATGAAGCATACGAGACGTTAAAACTGAAGAAAGACGCTTCCGGGTAAGCTTGCTCTCTTTTGTTTTCCTACTGAACTCTAAGAGACTAATGACTGTACATTGATCACTAAAGGGTTGTTGACGAGGCAAAGCTGAGAAAAGCATACTTCAAACTGGCTCAGAAATACCATCCTGACAAGAACCCAGAAGGAAGGGTAGGCATTATCATCCACAATAGGCCTTTTGTAACAACAATGTTACAGTTTACGTAATGACACAAGATAGTTAGATATTTTATTGACTGAATAGCGTAATTAGCATGCACGCTCTTTGTGATGTCACTAGTTTACATTACGTCATTTCATGACAAACAGTTCATGTGACCCTACCCCTTTTAAATCGAGCAGCTGTGTCAAAATGAACAACAGAAATGAAAAGAGCACCTCAACATTAGTAAGAAGGCAAAGTTTTAGCTCTCCAAAGCATATTCTCCATACAAATTCTTATAAAATTAATAATGAATTTTGATACTGGTGTAGAATTCAGATGATGTCCTGATACAGTGTTTATTTTGTTAGGACATCTTTGAGAGAGTCAACAAAGCCTATGAGTTTTTATGTTCCAAGTCAGCACGAAGTGTGGATGGACCTGACCCTCGTAACATTGTCCTTATCCTAAAGGCACAAGCAATACTGTTCAAGAGATACAAGGATGGTAAGGCATACACTCACCTTGTTTATCTCTCTGTGTGTCTGTCTGTCACTCTTTTAGCTTCGTTTTCACGTCTGTCTGTTTGTTTGTCTGTTTCTTGGTTGTTACTTTGTCTGTCAGTCTGTCAGTCTTTCTTTCTTTTCTAATGTGTGTAAGACTTTCTGGAAAAACTGTACTATAATATTATTGTCTAACAAGTTATCATTTACTGGTAGTTATTATTCATTCCTAGCATTACTCAATTGCAGTATTTAGGGGTTGGATGTCAATTGGGGCTTTGTCCTGTATTGTCCTCCTGTCATATTGTATACTGACAAATACCAATAGAAAAAATTAAATAACTAACCATGTTTTTATTTTATCAGAGCTTCAGCCATACAAGTACTCTGGCTATCCAATGCTTATCAAGACCATACGAATGGAGACCAGTGATACTGGTTTGTTTTCCAAGTCAGCACCTCTACTAACTGCTGCTAGTGAATTAGCTTATTATACAATCAACTGCTCTGCCCTTAATGCTGAAGAACTACGCAGGGAAAGTGGTCTTGAGGTATTGGGACTTGTTTTAAATGTATTGAGATAAACCAAAATAATAGACACATCTAAAAATGATTGTCCAAGTTAAAGCCAAGAAGCTTATTATCACAAACAACTTATGGAAGAGGTTTACTATTAATTTGTAATACATTGTGGAAATAGAAGTCCTTTGCAGTTGTTTCATTTTAATATGTTGCTTTGGGTTGCCAGTTTCCATGGTGGTTGTTTGATTGTTATTGTTTACCATTATTATCTTTCTCTAGGCTTTAGATGAGGCATATGTCCGCTGTGTAGATGTTATTACGTCATCTACCACACAAGATGCTATCCAAGTCCAGGTACGTCACGCAATGTCATGTCATGTCATGTCATGTCATGTCATGTCATGTCATGTCATGTCATGTCATGTCATGTCATGTCATGTCATGTCATGTCATGTCACTCCATATAATTCCATGTCACATCACACTATCTTTAAAGTGTCAATGACACTTAATATCATGTCACTTAACATCAAATATCACTTTCCTTGTCCTGTAGACAGGCCAGGATTGATAAACCAACAGGGAGGAAAACTGGCCATGGAATTCCAAATTTCAAAGGGACCCTCAGATACTTTTCGACTTGAACTCATTTCATGTAAAAAATAATTCTGATTTCAAAAACATTATCAAAATTTCCATAAAATATTTTTTTCCCACCGAAAATGCAATTTTAATTTTCAATGAAAACATGTTTTGGGCTTCCTGTGATTTTGTCACGCGGTCTGATGACGTTAGGTCGGGGACGTCTAGTTCGTTGCGTTTTTACATGACTTTTTCTCCTTTAAATGAGGACACCAACACAAATATATACAATATATGTTACTTGCCTATACGTATGCTGTAATCCAAGTGTTTTGCATTTGTGTAGGTGTGTACCCATATTACCAAGTGTTTCTCTGTGGCTGCACAGTTTGAGGCATGCAGGGAGAAGATCACTGAAATGCCGGTCATCATCAATGACATGTGTCGTATTCTCTACTTCAAGGTAAGCCTTGGCTCAATTCTTCCACATATTACATATAGTTGTATGATTCAAATACCAATTTAATCTGGAAACTTTGTTAATAAATTATGTATATAGTAAAGGCAGCATAAAGTAATATAGTAATGCATGTTACAAACATGTTTATTACTAATGAAAGCAGATTTGCAAATATATAAATCAATTGATCTGACAAAATCCCACACACACAGAGCCAATACATGCAAAGTGTGCTATATAATTATAATCTATTTTCTGTGAAGATACCGTGATAAGCCTGGCAGCCAAAACAGTGAACTGTCTAAGTGTAATTGTAAATCTATCTTGATTATTGTTGTATTTCTTGTAGCCCAGCTGTAACAGTGAACTTTCTAAGAGTTTTTCTTCGATCTTGATCATGGTTGTTTTTGTTGTAGAACCTGCCCCAACTGTGTACAGTGGCTGCTGAGTGTGTCAGTGCATTCAGTGTTGACTTCTGGCTGCAGACACAAATGTTACAAGCAGGAGTGTTATGGCACCTTCTCTTGTATCTCTTTAAGTATGATTATACTCTAGAGGAGAGTGGAGTAGACATGAAAGCAGAGTCCAACCAACAGGTCAGTCAACTGTTTTATACTAGTATATCATCATCATCACCATCATCATTATCACCATCATCATCGCCATAATCATAATCATCATTATCATCACTATCTTTATCACTATCTTTATCACTATCTTTATCATCTTTATCACCACCATATTTAGCCATCATCCTCAATACAACGCTGTCACTGTTATTGCCATCTTCATTGTTATCATTTCCTTTATCATTGCCATCATAACATCATCATCTATGTTGTTATCATCATTATCAGCAGCAGGACCATTACTTTCATCAACATCATCAACATCATTATCATTCTTGTCATCATCATGATCATAATTTCATCTATGAACCAGCAGTATCTTTATTGCCATCATTTGAATCATCAGAGTGCCATCATCAGTGTTTTAAGGTATCAGAATACAAATTTCCGACCTCTTTTGACGAAATTACGTTTTTGGTATCTCCGGGAAGATAATATCGTAATCTTTTATTTCAATGCAAAAAAATTTGAAAATGAGTTTTTCTTTGATCAAAAATTTAAAGAAAAGAAAATCTGTGACTTAATAAAGACTGAAAACTGTTAACAAACAAGTGCGTTTATCTCGTCTTCTCATTTCGATCAACTCCGCCACTATATAAGAGTTCGATGTCAAGACGATTTCAATGGATTAAAATGAAATTTTCAGGACTTACAGAAAAACTCATTACTTAAAAGATGGTGGTGACGATTTTTGATTAACACAATTAAAAACGAATTATGATCTGTTTTATGTCGAGCAACACTCAAAACGTCATTGTTCAACTTTGATGTTGAATTGAAATTGATCTAAGGCAGATATAACAAAACGCAAACACCATTTTTAAGCCTGTTATCTCCTGAATGTGTTGATGTAATTTTAAGCATCATAGAGTGCGTACTTCTTGACATCGAACATTTTAAATAAGGTACGGTCAAATTTCATTTCTTGGCTAACAATGTCTGAAATTTTAGAAATCATTAAAATCAAACTTCACTACGGAAAACTACATTTATTCAGAAAATATATACTTTTACTGAGTTAAGACAAAAAGAGTACGTATAATCTAAATTGGCGCACATAGGGGTCCATTTTGTATCCTGATACCTTAACATAGTTTGATAATATTGAAATATTTCTCTTTCAGGAAGTTGCCAATAATTTAGCTCGTCTTAGTATGAATGCATTAGCAAGGCTTGGCGGTTATCTACGTAAGTATTTCCATGGAGAAGAGAAAGCCCATCTTAAAATTACTAATCAGGTTTTAACATTAAAATTGTTGTTTATTAATCCAAAATATCAGTATGTAACAAGATTGTTGTTCTTTTTACAGCCGATGAGAATGCAACACCAGAGAACCCTGCTATCAGGAAATCGCTGTCTTCAATGTTAACACCTTATCTAGCAAGACAGTTATCTAACGACACTCCTAAAGAAGTATGGACACTTGCTGGATGAATGAATGAATGAATGAATGGATGAATTGATAATGATAATCTATGAAGGAATGGATAAATGAATACATAAATGAATGAATGATTGATTGAACAAATGAATTATTAATCTATGAATGAGGGAGTGAGTGAATGGGTAAATGGATGAATGATTGATTGAACAAATGAATGATTAATCTATGAATGAGTGAGTGGGTGAGTGAATGGATGAATGAATGATTGATTGAACAAATGAATTATTAATCTATGAATGAGGGAGTGAGTGAATGGGTGAATGGGTAAATGGATGAATGATTGATTGAACAAATGAATGATTAATCTATGAATGAGGGAGTGAGTGAATAGGTAAATGAATGAATGATTGATTGAACAAATGAATGATTAATCTATGAATGAGGGAGTGAGTGAATGGGTAAATGGATGAATGATTGATTGAACAAATGAATGATTAATCTATGAATGAGTGAGTGAGTGAGTGAATGGGTAAATGAATGAATGATTGATTGAACAAATGAATGATCAATCTATGAATGAGTGAGTGAGTGAATGGATGAATGAATGAATGATTGAAAAATGAATGAATGATTGAACGAATATTACCCTGTATTTGTTATCTACAGAAGTTATGTTTGTACTAATAGGAGAGAGTAGACGTCCTTTTAATGTGTTTGTTACTCATCCCTTTAGATACTGAAAGTGCTGAACAGCAACACTGAAAACCCTTACCTTGTATGGGACAATGGAACAAGGGCTGAACTCATTGATTTCTTAGAGAAACAACAGCATAGCAACATCACTGGAGTAAGTACATTAGACAATCTACAAAAAAAAATAGAATCAATATATGAAATAGGTTGACTTGTGGCATGTCTAATTATTGAAAAAAAAAAAAAAACGTTTTGACATTGATATGTAAAGATTGCAATTTTTTTACTCTGAGCACAAAATGCAATACAGCACTGGACACCAGACTGGCCACCCTAGATAAATATCTTTCTATCCATCAGCAGTACTGATACTGTTTTTCTTACATTTACACTTTGTTCTCGATTTGTCCTATTACCCAGTATAGTAGTAAGTTCAAGAGACTTGAATTACCATACCATATACTTATTTATTGACTGACAATACAATGTTTCTATTATAAACTTTTGACATACACAATGTAGTGATATTGAATGGTTTTTCCCGTGTGTTTAGGTCCAAGGAGATGCCTCATTTGGTGCCGAGTTCACTTTTGATATATTCTCCCGTGAACTCATTGTAGGTGAAGTATTTGTTCGTATTTACAACGAACAACCAACCTTTCCACTTGAGGTATGCAATAGTTTATTATTAGCTTAATTATCATTTATTATGTTTATTGTAGAGTACAACCACTAAAAGTGTGCAACACTTTGTACTATTTACCACTAAATAGTGTTGATTAAACAATAGAAAACAAAGGAATTTGCATAATTTAGCAGTATTTAGTGGTATTTATGTTGCACACTTTTAGTGTTTGTACTCTACTCACTTTTTATTATAACATTAATGCAAACTAATATGCACTCATATTGACTAAATATATAGGGTGGTTTATTAATAGAATTCACGAGTTATCCTGACATATCATATGAGATACCTACTTGTGGACATGTTCTATTTTATAGACACCTCTGCAAGTAAAGTCAAAGCACATTGTTTGGATTATATCCCTTATGTGGTGGACGTTTGTCTCATATTTCTTTTTTGGTTTCCATATATTTGGCTTCTACTTTGTAAAACAATTATTTTAATAATTCCATATATAAACAATAATGTTATTTGTTAACTAAAATTAATATTTTTTTCCAGGCACCACAAAAGTTTGTGGTCGATCTTGTCAACTATTTGGGATCAGAAGCACAGGTAACTATGGCAACTGATTGATGTCATCAATATCCTGACTGTTCACAACCTACAGATGAACAATTTGTCTCAATATTCTGATTCACAACTGAAACACACCCAAATGTATACATTGATAATTTATGCTGATAAACTGGCCTTTGTACAAATCTATATCATTTGGATTTGGAATATTGTCCTAACCTTGAAATCATGTTTTTCTTAACATACATTGATGATATACTACTTCAAGACAAACAGTTAATTGGTGTACTGTTGTTTTTCAGTACCTTCATTCACTAATGGCATTAACAGCGTCTGAGCTGGATGCTAAGGCAAATAAAGAACGTCTTTCTTATGCTGGTATGGCCCTTGAAGCACTTCGTAATGTTATCAAGAACAACCCAGGTTAGTTATCAATCACTTGGAGCTGCTTTTAAAATGGAGACAAACCTTATAATATATCAAAGTGGTTAATTCTACAAATAGTAGTACTGACTTTATATCTTTTGCAACAGGTACAGAATCCCAATGTATCGGCCACTTTAAGCTGATCTTCTCTTTACTAAGGATGACATCGGCAACTAAGCTACAAGAGTGTGCTCTAGAGGTATTGTCATTGGCTTTTGATATTAGGCTATGATTGTTATTAATGCCGTTTGCCATTCTTGTTGTTGTTTATTGATTTCACTATCGTTTATTGTTTAACATTGTTATTGATGTATTTGTTGTTGTTGTTGTTGTTGTTGTTGTTGTTGTTGTTGTTGTTGTTTATGTAATAATTGTTTTCTTAACAGGTAATATCCAGCGTGACAGCCAACAAGAATTGTGTAAATAGCATTGCTGACTCAGAAATCCTTGGATTCCTTCTTATCACTCTACACACGTTACCTTCAAGTAAGCTTATTTGTTTTATCTTTATCATTATGTTGTCTACTAGCATGCACTCACAAACTTATCAAAGATCAACGTTTTGATTTCGAAAACTACAAATTCGTATTCTATGGCTATTCAGCTTTAAAATTATGTATAATATGTGGGGATAATATCTAAACCGAAGCGCTAGTGATTTTTTTAACTGAGAGACCCAGTTTCACCTCCTTAAATTGCATATTTATTTTTACCTCAAAGATCATCATTATTTCATTGTTTAACAACCTGGTACAAATAAATGTATAATTAATAATATGTACACACTTGCAGGACATTAGTAGTTAGCTGATAAAAAACAAAACAACACTTGATACGATCAATAAAGGTATTGTTTATTTGTTAACCAGGTCGTCTTCTCTGTCTGGATACTCTTCATGCACTTTGCTCCAACACTAAAATAGTCAAAGAAGCCATGTACAAAGGTATGTAGACAAACAAACAACAACAAGGATAGATATTTAATAGGGGGTTGGGCAATTACCAAAAGAAAATATCGGGCACAAAAAATACTGCTCTTTCCCTTATCTGTTCTGTAACGGTAGTTCTAATGACAGATGAGTACAGATTTAAATGGGAACCTGTTTAATGTATTTATCCTATGTTACAGGATCATTGATTTATCTGCTTGATCTGTTCTGTAATGGTAATAATCCCAATGTACGTGAACGGTCTGTTGAGCTATTTGCCAAGATGATGTCTGATAAGCTGATTGGTCCACGAGTAAAGATCATCTTATCCAAATTCCTACCGTCCATCTTCATGGATGCCATGAGAGACAACGCTGAAGCTAGTGTACATATGTTTGAAGGTAACAACTCCTATACACCACTTTTGGCCTAAAACTTACTGTGGGCTTAAACTTTATTAATTAATTATTAACTATATATTAAGCACAGAAAGCTGGTGGTTATGTACGTGAAAGCTGTAGTAGGCTTCCTGTGTTGATTAGGCATCGAGACTGGCCCTCCTTTTGCAGTCATGGATTACAAATCATCGGGTTATTTTACATCACAGGAAGCCTGTTTTAAAAAAAAATCAGCAAACATCGAAAATACGAAAACCTATTTTCACGTATTTTTGATGTGTCATGTTTTTGATGTGTCATGTTTTTGAGATGGCTGTTTTGTTTGTAGCTATCCATGAGAATCCAGAGTTAATCTGGAACAATGAAGCAAGAGAGAAAATCTGTTCTGTAATCAAAGGACTAGAGGACAAGTGAGTAGTTGTATATGTAAAGAACTGTATTGTACATGATTGACATGTGATTGTACATGATTGACATGTGATTATACATGATTGACATGTGATTTTACATGATTGACATGTGATTGTACATGATTGACATGTGATTGTACATGATTGACATGTGATTGTACATGATTGACATGTGATTGTAATCAAAGGACTAGAGGACAAGTGAGTAGTTGTATATGTAAAGAACTGTATTGTACATGATTGACATGTGATTTTACATGATTGACATGTGATTTTACATGATTGACATGTGATTGTACATAATTGACATGTGATTGTACATGATTGACATGTGATTGTACATGATTGACATGTGATTGTAATCAAGGGACTAGAGGACAAGTGAGTAGTTGTATATGTAAAGAACTGTATTGTACATGATTGACATGTGATTGTTGTCGTCGACAGGCATTACCATCAACAGAGAGAAGACCTAGATATCCAATGGAAGGTATGGTTTACCTTTGTAAATAGTTTCCTTAGCAACATATTCTATCACCACTGACATACCTTAGCAACACATTCTATCACCACAGACATACCTTAGCAACGCATTCTATCACTACTGGCATACCTTAGCAATGCATTCTATCACCCCTGGCATGTGTATGGCGACCTCCTATCGTCTTTACTAGCCTCATGTTCACATTGGAACACAAGAGTTTTTACATGTATGCAAGGCTAGTCAGTCAAGAACAATAGTCATTCAATTTGGTTGCCATTTAACAATTCAGTATATGCTGTTGCTGTAACTTTGTCATAATTTAGGTCAATAAAATAAATAAAGTTTAGGCAAATAAGACTGAATTCTAAAGTTCAAAATGGATATTACAGACAACTCTACTGAAGCTCGTCTTAACAACTAACCTGAAGCTAATGTAACTGATAAAACTAATATATCTAATATAGTTAATATAACTGATATTATTGTTTGTATTCAGCTGCCTGACGACTTCTTTGTTCGATTTACTGATACTGAAGGAGAACTCACAATTGGAGGGGTTTACATTCGACTCTTTATTCAACAACCTGCATGGGTAAGATGGTCCACTTTCATCCTCCTCTATCATTGATTATCATCTACTTTTCTCTCAATTTCTCGCTTCTCTTACTCTGTATCCCTGTTTGGTCTCTCCTCAGTTTTAGGGAGCAATTGTGGGACTCCTTTTGCAGGGGCGGATTTAGGGTGGGCCGCGCCCCCTTTTTAAATTTTTTTTCTTAAAGCGGAGGTCAAACGGCTATGATAGTTGATGATAGTTGAAGGCGTCGCAACTATCATCAACTATCATCAACTATCCTGTACGCGCGGTCAAACGGCAAAAACTATCATCGACTATCATGTGAAATTTGAACATGTTCAAACTCTATGATAGTCCATGATAGTCGATGATAGTGCATGATAGTTGGTGGTCAAACGTACATGATAGTTGGAACTATCATCAACTATCATGAACTATCACTGCCGTTTGACCGAGGCTTAAAACTTCGCAAAATAATAAAAATGCATACGGTCTTGAAGGTTTTCCTCCAGGAAAGAATTTTTCCGGCCCACTCTTTCTTTGATTGCTGGATCCGCCCCTCTATATTGGCCATTCCTTTGATCGGTATCATTACTATTTGATTTTTTTGTAGTTTTATCTCAGTCTTCTTTCCAAGCTTTTCTTCTTTATTATCTTTTTGTTTTGTCTCACTATTTGTTTTTACTGTTTGTACAGGTTCTTCGTAATCCTAAAGATTTCATGCACGCTCTACTTGACAAGTTCATTGAATTAATCACAAAGACAAGCGCCAACGCTGATGTAAGTAACAATACCAAACCATGAATGACATTCCATCGATACTTTCTCTCTTTCGATACTTTCTCTCTTTAAAAGAACATTCCCCTATTTTCATTCCCCTACATGGTGTGACCCATAAAGTGGACAAGAAAAGTCAGTATAAACTGGGCGGCATGGGTGGCCTAGCAGGGAGAGCGCTGGCCTCTCACCGCTGCAGTCCAGTTTTGAGTCCCGGCTCGGGCATGGATTATACGTGAGCTGAGTTTGTTTGATGTGTTCTACTCTCCTATGCCACAAGGGTTTTTCTCCGGGTTATCCGGTTTTCCTCAGTCAGCAAAAATGAACATGTAAGCCGAGTTGTGTGCAAAATATTTAAACGTAGAGGTAGTGAGTGTGTGTGTCTGAGTCTCCCCCATTAGTAGCACGGCACACGCGTCCAGTCTAGAAGAACTGAGACGTTAAAATTTATTCGATTTTTTTTTTTTAACTGTGTATTCGAGATAATTAGCGTGAAATTTAGCTTTGATGCTGGCAGTATCTTATAAAGTATATTAGCCTTATCGTATTTTTTGTCTCAAGATAATATATAGTTCTTGACTAAAATACTCCTATTGTTTTCAGAACCAGATCCTCGAGACGATAACTCAGGCTGTACTCTGTTTGTTTAGTACACAAGTAGCCCTTGCTGACCAGGTATTGTAGATCTTCAAGCCCATCACTTATATACGCCTTATGCAAAAAGAGCAAGGGACTGTGAACGACCAACACGAAACACCATGGATAATAAAATGTTTCAATAATATTTTTCCCGTACAAGAAAGAGCATGTCTAAAGTAGTAATTTTGTAGAGTTCTGTTGTCATATATTGAATCAACATTTGAAATGTACCAAAAACGCAAAAGCGAGGCTCTAAAGGCCCAAGTGCAAATTGCAAAAAGCTGTAACTTTTGATCAGTTTATGTTACTACACTGAAATTTTGGAATATCGCTTATTTCGATGAGCTCTTTCTAATAAAATCAATAGTGTCTTCTAATACTGATTAAGTAAGGAATTGTCTTTTTGCATAGGTGTATATGCAGGCTAATATTAACTAACAGTTTGATGGCACTTTTCACAGAAATGAACCTACTGCTGTACAGCTATAACAACAATGATTATAACAACGTGAACACACAGTTTGAATCAACACCACTCATACCGTCATACCAACAACCGATATTGATTCTTAAATCATTCTAGACAGTATTATTGTTTATTCATATGAGACTACGTTCGCCACGTAGAATAAAATGAGGACTTGTACACCATATAAAACTCACCATGTACAAGTGGCCATTTTACTGTCTGTCAGAGTAAACACGTTGTACTTGCTATATGGACATTTCCTATTTAGAACATCTTATAATGTCAATAACAATATTAGATGTGCATGCAGTCCCCTAAGAGGGTCCTTTAAATCCTAGTCCCAGTGCATCCAATCCCATTTTCCCAGTCAAAAATAAGGCAATTCCAGCTCCCATTTTACCCGTTCAGGACTCTTCCCTAACGATGCAGTCCACAAGTGACCGCCCTACAAGACAAACACTAATCATGATTTATTCAATATAATATTAATTTGTATAGATTCCTGGTCTTGGTCATATCCCTGCTATATTCAAGAGTATGGACTCACAGAACACCGCCATCCCTAAGTCTTCTATACAAGTCATTCACGTCCTGACTAATAGTGAGGTATTCTATCATCATTATCATCGTTATCATTATCTATGATGTTATTGGCTTACAGTAACTGTTCTTTTTTAGATCTGTGTACGTAGTATGGCAGCCACTACTATCATCATTATCATCGTTATCATCATTATCATCGTTATCATTATCATTGTTGTTATTGACTCATAGTAACCGTTCTTTTATAGATTTGTGTACGTAGTATGGCAGCCACTACTATCATCATTTTCATCATTATTATCATTATCATCGTTATCATCATTATCATCGTTATCATTATCATTGTTGTTATTGACTCATAGTAACCGTTCTTTTATAGATTTGTGTACGTAGTATGGCAGCCACTACTATCATCATTATCATCGTTATCGTTATCATTGCTGTTATTGACTCATAGTAACGGAAACCGTTCTTTTATAGATTTGTGTACGTAGTATGGCTGCCACTACTATCATCATTATTATCATTATCATCGTTATCATTGCTGTTATTGACTCATAGTAACCGTTCTGTTATAGATTTGTGTACGTAGTATGGCAGCCACTAACGATGGTATAAGTTACATGATCAAAGCCATGGAATCAAGACCAGACATTACTGGTTTAGCATGTGAAGCATTACATAACATGTTCAGCAAGAATCATACCGAGCTCGTCGCACAGGTAACTCCCTTTCTATCCTGTTGGTATTACCAGAACATGATTACATAATTATAGAATTGTACTATAGAACTTCGTATTATTTATCCATAACCACCTAAAGCTTTTCGCGCGCCTGTAGAAAAACAATTCTCCTCTATTTTTATGGTAAACAACAGAGTATTATCACATGGGCAGATATACCACTTTTATCTTCGAGTGTTGAAATGATCAACACGAGAAGATGAAATTCGTATCTCCAAGCGACCATGTAATGTTCTGTTTATTTTATAATTATCAAAGAAAAGAAAAGAAATTTTTTTTTGATACAAGAAGTTTCCATAAAGCTTTGTAACCATAGTGATTTTATTTACACGTGTGAAAATAACTTTTTGAAACAGAGAGATATAGGTATTTCATTGACAATTATATAATAATATATTTTACATTTCTTCACTACGCCGGATATATGCATGTATAAATGGGTACCATTGAATTCTTAGAGTTAACCTGGCATGCCGAAAGGCTATCTCTTGTAGATAACCTTCGAATGTCTAGCATCCAGTTCAGCAACTGTCACATCTTTTCACGTCTAATTATTAAGCGCAATTACTTGATAGTTCTCTTTGGTGTTTTTGTGTACAGGCTGTCAAGTTTGAGCTGGTTCAGTATTTACTGAATATTCTAGATCGTCCTCTGACAACAGTAGAAAACCCAGCAGGGACCAAAGCACAAGTCGTAAAGGCTTTGAAAGCAATGATGACGGATTTGACCCATGGAGAAGAGGTAATGATTTCATTGTCATACACAGGATTGAAATATGGCGATTTGAATTGTTCTCGGCTGGCTGGCCTCTTATACATTTGAACATTCTATTGTGGCTAGCCTCTTATGCATTTGATACATTTGAACATTCTATTGTGGCTAGCCTCTTATACATGTGAACATTCTATTGTGGCTGGCCTCTTATACATGTGAACAGGGGGGGGGGGGGGGGGGGTGTACGGGAGAAAGTTTTTTTTGTTGTTGTTGTTTTGGGATAGCTGTGTTACCGATATCGCCGCGCGAAACCTAAGACGAGAGCAAAACAACTTGGTTGGGGGAAGGGAGAGGGCTGAAAAGCGGAGGAAACGCTTGCAAACAAACCCCTGGTCTCCCTGGCAGCCGTTATTAGTGTCGGGCTTCCTGTCCCTCCCCACTAAGTTAAAAAACATTGTTGAAACGTGTTGAATTGATGTTGAAAGAGTTTAAAAGCGTTTAAACATTGCCATTCAACAAAATCAACCGCTTGTACAATCTATTTGGATATACGAGTATGTGTTCATTTGTAATATCGCTGTCATATCAATAATGACTGATCTTCGTTACAGGTGAATAAGATCCTAGAGGCATCATCTGTATGGTCTTCGTACAGAGATCAGAAACACGATCTGTTTATATCAGATCGACCAATAGCTGGTTATTTGACTGGTGGTTCGGTCGGTGCTGCTGGATATCTTACTATGGGACCTGGCAACACTATATCCAGTACACCACCTCCTGTAGATAACAAGAATATCAACGGTACCTCTTGACGTCACACCATAGACACATGACCATATACTTAGGTCGCCATAGAGATATGCTGTTACTATGGTGATATACTATGGCTGCCATAGATATATGTTGTTGCCATGGTGATCCATTATGGTTGCCCTATAGATACGCCGTTACTATGGCGATATACAATGGTTGCCATAGAGGTAGCCGTTACTATGGTTTCCATAGATACATGTTGTTACTATGGCGACATTTTTGGTTGTCATGGATATGAAACTACTACCTACAATATCGCCATAGAGACGACGTTACTATGCCAATACATACCAAAGAGTAGAAATGATATTTTGATATTTGGGAGATCATGAAGGCACAAGAATTTTAACAAATATGAACAAATATAAATAATAATTTTCAATTGTTGTTCGGGTTTCTAATAACAGTTGTTTTCGAAACTAGAGTGAAATAAATCAATAGCAATATTAAATAATCCTCTCTTAACATGAAATGGTAGATTGGTCAAGATAGTTTTGGCCTGATAGAATTGTATTTTGTTAAAATATTAATTACATTATCTTCTGTCACCATTGAGAAAAATGTGGGTGATAATTGATATGAATAATGTATTAATAGTTTTATTCGCTAATCGTACCATCTAGATATTACCACTGATGTAAAACACATATTCGTACAGAACAGTGGTTGATTGACCTGGTAATTCCTTGAATAGTAAATTTTGTAAGAATTTTAGTGACAAATAAAAGTTTTATTATATATGTATAGTTGACATCATTTTAGTTTTTTATACCGAATAGTCACGGCTTGAAGCCATTATTCAAAATCATTTGCATACAACTATAATGTAACAGCTATTGCACTAGTAAGCCTAGTATGTCATATACGGTACGAGGTATTGAAACTACTGGGTTAGACAGTATTATTCCTTTTAAAACATGTGTATTTTATAAGAACATCTGTAACGGGACTTATGTTTTTTAAAGGTAATATAGTAACTTTTTTTCCAAATTTAAACGTTATTGTTCCAGTGCCAGATTGGTACGAACTAGATTAGGCAAAAGATATGAATTTATCAAGGATTCAAGGATAAGATAAAATGCGCAAGAAATACCTTATTTTCGCGTAAACGTTATTTTGCAAAAATTGAACGGGCGCATATTTCGCGATTTGGCTTATTATTATTATTATTATTATTATTATTATTATTATTATTATTATTATTATTATTATTATTATTATTATTATTATTATTATTATTATTATTATTATTATTATTAGTATTATTATTATCATTATTATTATTATTATTATTATTATTATTATTATTATTATTATAAAATACTGATTTATAATAATAACGGTTATTCACGAATTAGTACGGTTCATTTTAGTTCAGTTTTCTGTAATAATGTTCTTTTACAACAATACAAAGCTTGGCATTCAATTTCGCGTTTTTAAATTCCACGTGAACCATTTTTTGCGGGTCTTTAATTTCGCGATGTTTGAACAAAATTGTCGCGGGAAAAAATAAGAATAAGTACGTAGTAATGAGATAAATCAAACTTGAATCAGTGATTATGTTTATTCATAAAACTTCTATCAGTTGTGATGCTACAACCAAGGCTTTTATTCTTCGGTTTCCTGAAAAAGACAAATTGATCAGATCAAACGTCGCTTCGGTTTTTATCCTTCTGTAATAATCAACATGAAGATATTTGTATGTATAGCATGTTTAATATATGTAAATTCATGCCATTCATTTGTTTTTATTGCATCTCTATATAAATGTAGTATATATACAGCTTTTTCAAAAAACTTATGCATTTTGGGTCCTGTAATATTGTTTAATGTTAAATAACTAATAATAAGATATTTTATTCTTAGTGCATTCCATTCAAAACAATATTTGAGCTCGATCAGTTGTGGGGAGTAAATATCGCTGTTTAGTATATACATGATTCACAACCTCATAAGAACGCGCGCTCTCATTGGCTAGCTATCTCGGAATCTGAGACCATATTCACTGCTCAAGCTCGGAATATTGCTTCTCGGCAAAATGGCGTCTCGTTTTGCAACAATTACCGATGAAGAAATTGAAAAAATTCAACAAAACGCAATTCCACAAAACACAAAGAAAGCTACAAAGTTTGGTTTAAGTGTTTTTCAAGGTAAAAGGGCATTTTAAACATAAAAAAAATTTGAATTCATAGAAAACGAGGTTCAACGTTCGTGCGCCTTGTCACGCTTTGTAATGTTATGCAATAAATTTCTTAATTTATACAAAAATTTTTGTTTAATTTAACAATTGCTAAATATTTATGTTTTATTTTAAACTAATGAGACCCACAACGCCCTTTGGTCTTGGAATGCACTATTCAGTAATTCAATGTTTTTTTGAACTTTGAATTTTGAATGTAGTGGTAATGCGTGTAAGTGCACTCGGGATATTAGCAATCTTTCCTTCTCTAAAATCCGAGTATAAATTAGAAAGATAAATCAATTTTTTTGTACGATTAATAAATTATAATAATAATGTAATATTTTATATAGCGTCAATATCACTAGTTTCAACAACGCTTTACAATGTAAACATTTTAAAATCTAAGAGGTGAAACAGGCATGTACAAACCTCAACAGGACACTTGACGTCTTTGATCTGGTCTGGCGTAAACTGTTTGAACTCGTTTTGAAGTTTTTCCTCAGAGTAGCCGAGTTTCCCTCTGTAATAACATATGATCTTCTTCGATGTGATAGTCATTTCACACAGTGGACAATTCTTAAGCACCTCCACAACCTAGTTAAACATCAAATACATCATTCACCTCGTCTTGTTACTAATTGTACTTATCTGAATTATATTGATATATAAAACATTCACATACCGCATTTTAACATGCCAATGAGTAAAAAAAAACATGCTAATGAGCTTGTATGACCATACAATTTATCACAAATTGCTTGTATAAATATGACAATTTTGGCAAAAAATAAAAAAACAGTGTCAGAAGAGGCTGTTGTATTATAATGAATATTTAAAAGACTTTTTCTCACTTTTTTATGCCATAATATTTATGTAAGCTACTTTGTGATAAATTGTATATGCCCCAACTCGTAGCTCATTAGCAGGTTATTTTACTCATTAGTATGTTACAATGCGATGTGTGAACTGATCATCGATAAAGTGAAAGACTACTGGTGTAACTGGTGTAGTTTTTTATATTGGTGATGATGATTCATGGGTGATGATAATGATGATGACAATGTTATGATGGTAATGACAGTGTTGATAATGATGAATATGACAATTTTGGCAAAAAATAAAAAAACAGTGTCAGAACAGGCTGTTGTGTTATAATGAATATTTTAAAAGACTTTTGCTCACTTTTTATGCCATATTTATGTAAGATACTTTGTGATAAATTGTATATGCCCCAACTCGTAGCTCATTAGCAGGTTATTTTACTCATTAGTATGTTACAATGCGATGTGTGAACTGATCATCGATAAAGTGAAAGACGACTGGTGTAACTGGTGTAGTTTGTTATATTGATGATGATGATTCATGGGTGATGATAACAATGTTATGATGATCGTGATGGTAATGACAGTGTTGATAATGATGGTAATGACAGTGTTGATAATGATGGTAGTGGTTATAATGATGGTGATGATGGTAATGACAGTGTTGACAATGATGGTAGTGGTTATGATGATAATGATGGTAATGACAGTGTTGATAATGATGGTAATGACAGTGTTGATAATGATGGTAGTGGTTATAATGATGGTGATGATGGTAATGACAGTGTTGATAATGATGGTAGTGGTTATGATGATAATGATGGTAATGACAGTGTTGATAATGATGGTAATGACAGTGTTGATAATGATGGTAATGACAGTGTTGATAATGATGGTAATGACAGTGTTGATAATGATGGTAATGACAGTGTTGATAATGATGGTAGTGGTTATAATGATGGTAATGACAGTGTTGATAATGATGGTAATGACAGTGTTGATAATGATGGTGGTGGTTATAATGATGGTAATGACAGTGTTGATAATGATGGTAATGACAGTGTTGATAATGATGGTAGTGGTTATAATGATGGTAATGACAGTGTTGATAATGATGGTAATGACAGTGTTGATAATGATGGTGGTGGTTATAATAATGGTAATGACAGTGTTGATGATGGTGGTGGTGGTTATAATGATGGTAATGACAGTGTTGATGATGGTGCTGGTTATAATGATGGTCGTGATGATAAGAGTGATAAAAATATTGAAAGGTAGACCTATTATTGCTAATGATGATAACAATAGTAGTGTAAAAGAACTTACAGTCGTATTTCGAACATGTACACTTCTACTGATTGCATTGACACTCTTTCGTGCACATTTCCCATCACAAATCAAATCAATGTTATCTTGGTTGTTAGCGTTGCAATCAATGTTGAATTTCTGTTCCTTTGCGGCATTGACTACAACCTGTTCTAGTTCTTCTTCGGAGAAGTAACGTATACCTGTTTTCTGCAGGCAATCTTCTGGTTGGTAACTGTTTACCGTTCTTGCTGAGGTGATGATGTCATCGAGTTCCTTTGTTCCTTTTTTGCATTCTGATACAACAGAGCTGTAAAAGAACGATTACTATCTTGGTGTTGTCTTAGACATTTTATTTCAACCTGATCAGACATTGTACAACATCACTTACTCTGACGTTTGCTGCATGAACTATAGTATCAGTATTTATAACCGTCAATCCCCATGATAGCTCATCGATCTGTTATTAATGTTCACTCCACACACACTGCCACTACACTCAGTATTTACAACCATTGCTCCCCATCAAGGCTCTTCTGTGAGTTTCACTACACACACGCTACCAATACACTCAGTATTTACAACCATCACTCCCCATCAAGGCTCTTCTGTCAGTTTCACTACACACACGCTACCAATACACTCAGTATTTACAGCTATCACTCCCCATCAAGGCTCTTCTGTAAGTTTCACTACACACACGCTACCAATACACTCAGTATTTACAACCTTCTGTATTCATAGTTGAAGTGGACGAAGTAGGGAACCATGCTATATTGACTACTAACCTGACCAGTGCTGCTCTATCATTCAGACAGTTATAGATGTGTGGTAACGTGCCAATAGCGGTTTGATACAACTCCATCATCTTGTCCAGTACTAAGGTGATATCATCTTTTTGTTCTGGAACTGTGTCGAGGAAATCATTTGAGACATCAATCATATCTTGCATGCCTTTCCCTTCGCCTTGGATTGATACCATGTTGTCCTTCATTGTTCGTATATCTTCCATGAAAACTTCATTTGTGACTTGCTCCAGCATATCTTCTTTTACCTTAATTAAAAAGTAAAAACTTTTACAAAGAAAATCCCTCTAGACCGAGCCTCTCTGAACCGAACCCATCTAGACCGAACCTCTCTAAACCGAACCCATCTAGACCGAACCTCTCTTAACCGAACCTATAAAACTCATGGCTTTTCTCTAAACCGGCCATGAAAATAAAACCTCAAAAACTAAACCGGAACATCACCTAAAGCGAACATTTTCCCGATTCTTTGTTGCATGTATTTCGATATCACGTGAAAATTGTTTGGAAGAAAATTATTCCCAGTGGTTTTGAATTGGTTGAAAGCGTACATAGCATGCAACGCGTTAGGTCTATTTTTTTTTAAAGATTTCTCGACTTAACAAAACACTTTTTAATGCGAATTTTCAATGCAAAACGAATGATGAATATAATAAAGAGACGAGATTATTACAATCATTTTCTTGGGTATAACGTGCTGGGATATGTACAACTGTAACGTAAATTTACCTCTATGACGTACGTTTGCGGGCAAAGGTGAAAAATGAATAATTTTTAGTTTAAATAAAGTTTGATATTCACCCGATCCATTTCTTCTTTTGCGTTAGTGACATTAGCAAGGATTTCGCTGTAGGTTTGATTGGCCTTCAGTACTTCAGCATGGGTCGCTCTAGCTTTGGTAAGCAGCTTCTCGCAGTCTTTTCGTCCAAAATTCTGCACCGCAGTGTATATGTTGAAGGCTGGAAGAATAAACAACAATAAATTATGAATGTCCAACTCAAAATTGAAGGGTCTCAAAGGCAATTGTCCTATTTAATGAATAGGGAAAGGGCTTCATGGAATTTATGGACTTTAAAGAAATTATGGCCATATATCTCAAACATTTATTTATTTATTTATTTATTTATTTATTTATTTATTTATTTATTTATTTATTTATTTATTTATTTATTTATTTATTTATTTATTTATTTATTTATTTATTTATTTATTTATTTATTTATTTATTTATTTATTTATTTATTTATTTATTTATTTATTTATTTATTTATTTATTTATTTATTTATTTATTTATTTATTGTAATATTGTAATAGTTAATTTATTGCTACATTTTTCTATCACTGTAGTTTTAAGGTGGACTAGCTAAAATGGTTCGTTAGTTCCTTACTAGTCTTCCTCTTTGCACCCATTTTTTTCTGTCATTGTAACTTACTATATATAGTACGTACTTTTTATATACATGTAAATCTACATCAAGGTGATGTATTTGCGACCAGGCCTGCATACGAATTCACCAAAGTTGTTAGCCTTGAGCCCGTGCATTTTTGTAATGTATGCATGTATTTCGATTTTTTTATTTTTTATTTTCATAAAAACAGTACGTGTCGAAGTTATTTGAATATATTGAAAGAAGAAAATAAACAACGGATTAAGAGTGTAATGTTTATGTGAAACTTGTTTGTACCTTGATTTAATATAACGATGCTTTTTGAAAGGGAATTTAGTCGAGCTCCTTAATTCACTGATTGTCAGGCATCCAAAACTTGTCAGATCCGCATAGCTCGCATCCCTTGCTCTTCTAGAAGAAACGAGAACTAAGGAAAAATATTTAGAATGGCTTCTCTTGAGATATTTTGGACTTGAACGACGATTCAATAAACTTTTGATGTCTTGAAGTTGACCGCCGTCCCTAATGGCTTTTAAACCTATGCAAAACCCGCACTGACCAATCATCATTTCGAGGGAGGGGAGCCTCGACGTACATGACGTATTAAAAAAAGTTTATTTAATGCTTTACATTTTCAAGAATGATTATATTTTATTGACGATAATTGTAATATCATATTGTAAATATTGTTGTATATTGATTTTTAATTTTTTTTTGAGTTTTAGTTTCGATTTTTCTGACTGAAAAAAAATATTTCGTACCCTACCCTATACTGAGGAGGGTTTTGGTGCGCAATTTTTTCCTGTCATGGGTTATGCTAACAACTTGAGCTTGTTAGCTTCGCGCTGATTGGCTAGTTACATTTTCTTGTATCATTTAGATCTTGTTTATATTATTTTGTGCAAAGAAAATGGGATTAATTTAAAATTAAAACATTCATAATATTTCAACAATTCCCTCCGTTTATACCTCGGTATCACCTGGATTATTCCTGCATGAAAGCTAATGTACACCTATAATGCCTTTCTATTATGTAGCCTCCTCCACAGGCGTCTCTGTGATCTAATTTGGATTTGGGTTTCCTGTGCTGCTACAAGAGAGGGACTAGGCGCTAGATTTTTTCCTCACCACAGGAAGCCCGATGAAAAGAGATATAAGAGATTCCTGCGGAGTAAGGCTATCTATTATGTACTATAAGTTTCAACTAAAACATGCGCTGTCCTACCTCCAAACACGTATGACGATAATACTCCGACAGCATCTTTAAGTTTTTTCACAACATTCAATGCCTTGGAGTATTTCTTGGTAATAACATTCCTCAACCCCACCTTGGCTGTTTTGATATAGTCTGTAGACTTGGAAAACCAACTTTTCATTCCTTTGAATGCTTTGGTGTTTGCTCCTGGCATCTTGACATTCTTGAACTTGTTGGATAACTACAGACAGAAAAACACGTTGATTTAGTTGTCATTATCATTATCATTATCATTATCATTATCATTATCATTATCATTATCATTATCATTATCATTATCATTATCATTATCATTATCATTATCATTATCATTATCATTATCATTATTATTATCATCATTATTATTATTATTATCAAAAACACGTTTATTTAGTACTGATAAACCAAAGCATATATTGGTTGTACGTGTTTATGTTATATGACCATACCAAGTTGTCGCAGGTGTCGGGTAGGTAGATGTTAAACAAATATTTCTTGATGAACGTGTAATAAATCAACAAATTATGATAAAATTGTACTAAATAGTAGTGGTAGTGTATGTGGAGTGCACCTCACAGAAGAGCCCTGATAGGAAGTGATGGTTGTAATTACTGAGTGTAGTGGTAGTGTGTGTGGAGTGCACCTCACAGAAGAGCCCTGATAGGGAGTGATGGTTGTAATTACTGAGTGTAGTGATAGTGTGTGTGGGGTGTACCTCACAGAAGAGCACTGATAGGAAGTGATGGTTGTAAATACTGAGTGTAGTGGTAGTGTGTGTGGAGTGCACCTCACAGAAGAGCCCTGATAGGGAGTGATGGTTGTAAATACTGAGTGTAGTGGTAGTGTGTGTGGAGTGCACCTCACAGAAGAGCCCTGATAGGAAGTGATGGTTGTAATTACTGAGTGTAGTGGTAGGTTCTTCTTGCTTCATATGCACCATTGTATATATTTTCAGTGTGAACTGTGTCATAACTAACCTTCCATCCTTTGAAATTCCCGGTACGAGTCTTAGCAAACTTGTACATTTTTGGAATAGCCGGTATAACAGACGTTAAAATAGGAACTGCCAAAGTAACCGCATTATCCATTCTGGCATAGTAACTCTTGGTCAGTGCTGCGTAGTCCACCTTTTCTCCAATCGATTTGGCTTTGTTTAACATTTCCTGACAATAACAAGATAATAATTAAAAAATGTAAAATAAAGTTGGTGCATAGAAAAACAAAAGAAAATGTAAAGCACTGTGAATAATCACGAGAACATAAAAAAGCGAAGGCTAAAACTATATTATAATTGTTAGCTATTCACGTGTAGATATAATAGACCCTTCTATTGTAAAATGCCCACCCCGGGTGCCTGGTATATTGCCACGGTTTTTGACTCTCATTTACCGTAAGAGATTGGAACAGTTCGTCTAGAAAAGTGTCAAAGTAATCCCAGAAAACATTGCAGGTGTCTTGTCATATGCCCACCAATAATCGCTGTACATGATAGAAGTGCTGTTTCGTAGGACAGGCTTGGGTACTATTAAAATGCGATTTATTCATTATTCATTATTCTTACAAATTACAAACCTCAAGTTCTACCGTCGTTTTGCCCAATTCACTTTCAATATCTGGGTTGACAATTGAGAGGAATCTCTCTGACAAATACCCTGCCTTGTCCATCTCTTCTAGTGTGTTGTTGAAATGGTAGTTAAGATTTTCCACCAATATTTGCAGTTGCTTGGCTACAAAAGAAAAATACAGATAAATATGGTGGTTATTGTAATTATATAAGAATTAATGATGATAATAATGATGAAAAAAAAAACTACAAGTAACAAGTGTCCTACTATCAAGTTGAATATCGTAGAGTCTTGGGGTCCCTGTGTTGATGGTTTCCATCATTGTTTTTATTTCATCATTGAGTGTCTTGGTTTCAGGGCCATAGCTGGTGTCTTTACAGTCCTCTATTAGTGTATATACTGTAGATACGAGTGATAGAAGTCCTGTCACCTGACTAAAGTAAGTACCAGTCACCTTGACGGCTTTGAATCCAAAGTGGAGGAGAGTTTTTGCTAAAACAAAAGCACCCTTTATTGTTAGTAGAGAAGAGTAAGAATGATAAAATCTTATTGTTTTGGTTACTGTTCAAATGAGGTTGACTTGCTTCACGGAAAACCAGGGGGAATCAGGGATAAAAATATCGGGTATGCTCAAGAACTAGCCTGCGTTGCCGATGGTCTGCGGGGTTGCGAGAAAGAGAAAAGGAAAAACCGACACCCCTAAAAGACACCGGAGGTCCTTTTGAAAGGGCGTTCACGAATAAGAGATATAGTCAATGATCTCAGTAGTCCAAAAACCAGTTACTTTTTATACTTATCTTACCTGCTCCAACCCAGCGTTTTTCAGGATTCCTGGACACCATTTCATTCTGTTGCTTTGCATGGTGTAAGCGAAGAGAAAGGGCCGGACCAAATACACTGATAAAGACAACAAGACACACGAAAACAGCGACTTTCCTCATTCTACACAAACTGAAAAACAACGAAAATAAAAACATAAGATAGGACGGGTTTAAAATCAGCCTTGAAAGTTTTAACTATAGGTGAATTGTGTAGATTTTTAGCAGAACACAAACAAACACGATGTGAGAAGTAATACAAAATCTGGCTAAAGGTAATAGAATTATCCTTTTTTAATAAGATCTGTAATGTTTTTGTGTTACAATTCCTCGTCACTAAGTCTTAAACAGAGACTGCTAAATAACACAAACAAATAAATATTGAAACAAAATACCCTAATAATTGAAAAACATTACTTTTCTTCATGGAGACGTTTTCAATTCAAGACAAATACCAGATAAAAAATCAAAATTATTTCCGTGTCAGTTAAAAAACTAGATATAAAAGTAAAAAAAAACTACACTACAATTTCTTTGAATTTTTTTCTGTCAATGTTTTTACTTACCACGTATTTTGAAGAAGTCAGTGGATGACTTACAAACTAGCTGTTGCTTGTAGCAAATGTCGACTGGAAATGACTAAATACATCGAAATCCAAGATAATTAATTTGTTCTGACAAGCATAGCTGCAGGTTGTTGAATAATTTATCCTGAAATTATCTTGTAATTAGTTTCTTGTTTGCTTACATTAGATTTATTAAACCTGACCAAGCAAGTAGAAAATAAAAAAAATATATAATACGGCGTTACTAGTAACAGTGACGAAAGTTTTTTCTTTTGTTTGCTTGTCAGGTCCTTTTAATCGTTTATAATTTGAAATAGATTAGTCCATCAGAGATGCTTCACTTTGAGTGTTTTTTTACGGTGGCCCACAAGTGTCACGGCAAAACTTTATTACTCACGGCAAATCTTTTATTATTCACGTCAACTATTTTATTATTCACGGCAAATATTTTATTTTTCACGGCAACTATTTTATTTTTCACGGCAAATCTTTTATTTTTCACGGCAAATCTTTTATTATTCACGGCAAATCTTTTATTATTCACGGCAAATATTTTATTATTCACGGCAAATCTTTTATTATTCACGGCAAATCTTTTATTATTCACGGAAAATCTTTTATTATTCACGGAAAATCTTTTATTGCTCATGATAATTCATTTATTTATTCATCTTTTTTATTGTTTATTTTATATTTTTCACACTACATTTATATCATTACCACAATTTTCTCATCTCGCTTTTGCTTTTCTCATTGTCTTTTCTTTCGCCATTCCTCATCCCCCTCCCATCCCCTTTTTTCATGTGTGTCTGTTATTATATTCTTTTCATTTTTCATTCTATTTTACCCATATTTTTCTTCTTCGTCAGTTTAACGTTTATTTATATTTTTTTATCATATTTTTTTTATTTCTGCTTCCTTTTATTTATTTTTTTATATACAATGTTTTCTTATTTTTACATTTATCTTTATATCACACCTATACCGTTTATTCCATTGTCATTTTTTTCTACTTATCATTTTTTTTTCGCCTGGCATTCTTTTATTATTTTTATTTTATTATTCATATCATTCTTTTTTATTTTCCCACCTCCTTTATTTCTTCCGTTATTCTATATTCCAGTATCCATGCCTAATTTCTTTCTTTTTCATTTTCCATTACTTCATTCATCTTTCAGTACCCGGGCGTTTTAATTCTATTTTTCTATACTTTTGATCGATTTATTACTAATGTACATTTATTATTTAAACATTTCTTATAATCAAAATGTTTCTCTCCCTTTCTATTTAAATTACTCGTTTTATTATATATTTAATTCCATATTTATATTTTCCATTTTTTCATCCTTGTTCTTAATGTTTCAGTTATTCTTTCACATTTTAACGTCCCACACTCTCTACGCGGCCAGGTCAATGCTTATCAGTTCATCGCTTTTACAAATAATTGACAATTATAGCGTTTCTTAGTTCTTGCGAATCGAACTCCACAATGTTTCATTGAAGTTTGTACTGCTTTAGCTTTGTTTTAGTGTGCTAGTTAGACCCATGTCCATCTTGTGATGCGTTCTGAAATATGGAAAATTCAGTTCTTCATATCCGTATCCTCTACTGATAAAAACAAAGATTCGAGCCGTGATCTACTTCATCCGCCATCTTAAATCAGGGTCAGAATGGGGTTTTATAACTGTTAACTGAGAAACGGCTAAAAAATTAACTGTTTACTGAGCATTCAGTGTCTTTTTAGGATAACTGATAGCTGATATTTCTTTGTTTTTAATTCAGTAATAAATTTAAAAATAAATATTTCTTTGTTTTTGATTTAAATGATAACTGAGAAAACTGCTAAAATTTAGCTGTTATTAAACTGATATTGCCCGGGATATTGAGACCCTGTTAAATTTTTAATAAGATTTGCCGTGAGTAATAAAAGTTTTGCCGTCAGAAATAAAAGATTTGCCGTGAATAGCAAAAGATTTGCCGTGAATAATAAAAGATTTGCCGTGAGTAATAAAGTTTTGCCGTGACACTTGTGGGCCACCGTAGTACTTTTTGTAAAGAAAATCTAATTTTATTTCCATTTATTTTTTCCCAGTTTTATACCAACAATAACAATTGTTTTCTGAGCGTCCGAATAACAAATCAGTGCCAAATATTAAAAGAACTAATCATTGATATGAATAAATACATATACTTGCCCCAACAAAACTGATTAAATTGGTTAGCAGCAGATGGCAGGTTGTATTTGTGTCAAGTAAATGTTGCTTTATCAATTTCTATAGGATAGACAAGCACACGTTCTAGTCAATTAGGTTCTGGTATTTAATTATTGAATGTACCTGAGGATCTGGTCATGTGCCACAATAGTACTTAGATTCGGCTAATCAACCTTTGTTATTTGTGTTGTCCGGATCACCGATATTCATCAAATTCTTATATTCATCCGGAACAGACGCCATTTCATAAACATGTTATTAAGTATTCCTTTATTATCACATATTTAAGGTTAACACCCTAAAAAGGTGAGAATTTTGCACATTTATATTCGTAATAAAAAAGGATTTGTAAACAATTCTACAATCAGTAAAACAATAAAACTCGCCAGTTTTTGAAATCTGTTTCTTTTTTTAGGTTTGTCTGTCAGCCATATAATTTCTGAATACATGATATCATAAATCATCTCCACGAATATCCAAACAGGCCCAATCTCGAGATTTATAGTACCAAGCCGAAGTTGCGTCAGTTTTCTGGCTATGTTTTATCATTTTAGTTTACGCTTATTTCAAAAAGGGTTGACGGAGTAAACGGTAGATGGTCAACGTCTATTTGCATGACCGAAAGGCAATCTGGGTCTTTGATATTGATTTTATTTATGCATCGTATGTGTCACAAAACGAAATTACTGCACAACACCTGCCCCATATAGTAATAAAGAGCTTAAAATTCATGAAACTGTGCAGTTAGCAACCCAGAAAATACACTATAGGATATGTTGTATGGGTAAACACAATTCCTTTCGGTCGTGCAAGCGCTGTTCGCCATTCACAATTCACTCCGTCAACCATTTTTGAAATAGGTGTATATATTCCAATGACAGGTATCACGTGACCAGCACCTGAACCCCTCCCCCTCCCTCCCCCTATTAGTGACATTATGGCTGCCATCAACAAAGTAAAAAGTCCAGAATTTATTGCAACTTGTATTTTTTATTTCACATTTAACATCTAGGTAAATATTATCTAAACCTGTTCTAAGATCATCGAAATCACCAGTTGACAATTGTACAATAGTTCTCTCTGATTGAATCTCCTGCACCAGGAAGGGATACTATCATATGTGAATAGCTCTAAACAATACTGAAATGACCTTATCACAGGTTTGATAAAGAAAACAAACGACTAAAACCTAATTGCTGATTGGTTGCAATGGAGAAACAATCTACCAATCACCGTGGCCACATACACGAACATCCTACAGGTACATCACGAATGATGTCATGATACCACGTGGTACAGTCCTTATTAGGCATGCGCATAAATGATATATCTTGACGTATAGTCACGCAATCCATTGTACCGTACAAACAGCCAGGGTAACCGCGCCTGCTACTAACACTGCCGCTACAGGTTGTTCTCGTGTATCTCTCAGGAAAGACTTTGTCCTTGGTCTTGAAGTGTTGTCTTGGATCTAGTTCTTGTTTGTTGACATCACAAAGGTTATTGTGATCGCTACTATATTGACGAGGTCTTAGCATAGATAACCTAAGAAGAATCAAAGCAGAGGCAATCAGTACATCGATTGAAACATACGAAAAGTAGAAACTGTAATTGTTTTATCGTCTTTATCTTCCAGCTGCCAGACACAAGTGCCCTGCTAATTGGGGACACTCAGACCCACACACACTACCTCTACATGAAATATTTAAGCACATAATGGAGGGAAACTGGATAAACCCTCGTGACATGAAAGAGAGTACTTTAACACATCAAACATAAATCGAACCCATGTCACCCATGCAGGGGGTGAAAGGCCAGCGTTCTCACAACTTTGCCGCTCATGCATGCCCCCATCGACAAGATACACAACCTCTTGGCCAAACCCACTTTATACACTAAATATCGTTGACAGGATAATAAAGGTGGTTATATATGGCATTATTATGCATGTCAAGATATACGACATATTTCTCTTCTTATCGACTAAAACGTGTCTATGATGGCACTGATTATCGTGTACAGGACAATAAAAGCTTTTGAATCTGAAAGACAGTTATCATTAAATATCTAAAATTGGTGTTCCTTACTATTATTATTATTATTATAATTATTGATTGACTCTTTATTGAAGCTACTTGTTTTTCTATTTACAACTTTGCGAGAATAAATTATTCCTAGGCTAAGCTGTATTTTTTAAGGGGGAGGCAGTCTTTAGCTTTGGTCCTCAATCACGGACGACCTTGTGGCTTGGGTATAATTCTTTGATTCCACTTCGTAATTATCTATACTTGTCTTGCTTTTCATTGCTTCTCTCCATGATCTTACCTACTGAACACACTGTACCCTCTAACAATAGGCCTTTTTTATTATTTTTATTATTTTTATTATTTTCATTTTTATTATTATTATTATTATTATTATTATTATTATTATTATTATTATTATTATTATTATTATTATTATTATTATTATTATTATTGTTGTTGTTGTTGTTATTATTCTTATCATTTTTCAGTTTTTTTTATTTGTTTTCGCCATTTACTATTGCGTTGTGTTACGCCTGTCAGGCTTTCCGTTAAGCTGTCGCTTTAAATGATTGCACTGAATTGATGAATTTCTGCAAGAGGTTGAGATTAGGTCAAGGTGAGGCCTGAGAAAAATTCCCAACTTATCGTTGCTGCCCTAAGAAGGCGATTATTTCTTTTATCATTTCATGGATTTTCATTGAAAACGCCCTAACTATAATGACAATTTGCTTCTTAAAGTACACAAATTATCAGGATACAATTATCAGCACATGAAGCACTAGCCTGTCTAGCGGCTCTTGAGATGGGGATTAGGGAGAAAGGGGGAGGGGAGGGGAAAGGAATAAAAAGAGGGTTTTGTCTGCAGGCTCTCTTTTCTTCCTTTCTCCCTCTCGTCCTCCTCTCAATCGAGGTATTTCAATTATTATAAAACATGGAGATTGCAGTTGAGATATTGTACTTAGAACATAAATGTACATATAAGAAAGAAAGAAAAATATTCAAAACCTAGATTATCCATCTTAGAATGAATCTTAGAAGAATACCCATAAATAATTTCTGTCTTGGAATGACTTCATTTCTTCATTTCCGTATGTATATTCGTGCGTCTGACCCATCGCCTTATTCAACGTTCCGTCTAATTGGGGAAACCTTATAAGGATTGATGTACAAGCTTAAGTGTTTGAAGTGTTTTCCCTTTGTCGTATTTATAGATTGTTTTTGTTTTTGTATAAATATATATATACTTTCATGTGTTTTCTCTCAAGATTTTGCTTGTATCTTCTATATCATAGATATATCCCTTACCTTTTTAATAGGAAGAGTTTGTTGAAAGTGTTTTGACTGCTTCGTGAATAGGGAATGTATTGATATTCCATAGTTGTGTTTTTAGTTTCTACACCACAAGCATACTGACCAGTATTAATGGATGACAACACGATGAAAGTAAACGTGAAAACCAAAACCTAAAATAATAAATTAAAAATAAATAAATAAATCACTTTTTTAACGTCTCAATGTATTTGCAGACACAAGTACCCTACTAATTGGCGAGACTTAAACTCACACTCACTACCTCTACGTTACATAATTTGGCACATAACTAAGTAAAACAAAAGTATGATGAAAAAGAGAACATATCCTTTCCTACCGTTAGGTCTCACTTATTCTTCTTCGTACCTTTATTTATTTTTTATTTTTCGTTTTCGGCTTTAGGTGTCTTTTCTTTTTATACTCCTCTGTACGATTCTTTTTTCAGAAAGTCACTTCTTCTTAATTCTTCCAAGTTTTTCTCTCTTTTTTGGTTTATTCATTCATCATTTATTGCTCATTCATTTGTTTTCTTTCCAAAACATTTTTAGTTATTGAAGACATTAGCTAGTTATTGAATGTCTCTTCTTCGTTTATCTTGGGAGCACTTAGTGAACTCTTTTCTTAAACCACTTATTCTCACTATAAGTAATGAGAATCGTTTCTACTTAAAAGAAAAAACAGTTGTCTTCCTTTTTCCCGCACCACACAATAATAATAGTCTTCTAGCTTTCACTAAATACTAAAACACTACAGCAATGAAATAGGAACAAAATATTTACTAACTGATAGTTTCTATTTAGCGACTATTTAGTCACTATTACTGCTCAACAAGAAAAATCACTGAAGTACAAAAAGAAACTATTCCTTATTACAACTTTCCTTTCCTTTGATAGTGACTAATAGTTACTAAATAAGAACTATTACAAGGAAGCAGTTTGATTCTCAGATTCTATTTCATGGATATATTGTTTGCGCTCTGTCTAAAGTAAAAGAAGTGTTCTCATTCAAGTACTCTTTCTTTGTACTAGAGTGAAGTCATTTAACCCGTGAAATAGATATTAGACTAATACACCTTAGCAGTAATTCCATTTTTTTCTTTTGTGTCTATTTGACTATTACACTTTAGCAAGCAATTTCTATTTCACGGGTTAAATGCCTTCACTCTATACTCACCACATAAGAAACCATCCCTGTTCTCCTCGCTCAGCCAATGTAGATATCCGTTGTCCTTTTAGTTCGTTTATATTGTGTTGTTATCTTGAACATAGGATTTGTTGTTTGTAGAACTCCAAGCTGTTGGCAAGATTCTTATCTAAAAAAGGTTTATTTTTCGCGTATACATCACTCCTACAATTGGAATCTCTCAGTAGTATTTCATCACTCTTATAATGCAATCCTATAAAAAACCTACAAAAAAAAAATCCTCTACAGACACTAGACCTATAAGTATTTTAGACAAAAATACCTCGGATTGAGAGAGGACGGATATAAAATCCATGAGGTATTTTGAGAGATTGATCTAACATTGTGAGAGCTGTTGAAATCACTCGAATAAAACAAAACAAGAAGTTGTTATCGCTGGTGATAATACAAATTAGCCCACGTGGACGTCAACGGATTTGCGTCTTACAAACGATTAAGCCACGTTTCTTACGTAATAAGCTAATCTTCAAGCTATGTAGTTAGTGAATGGCTTGTACACTAAATTACAAGCAGTCAGTTTAATGTCATTCATACCATACATAACAAAAACAAAAAAAATAGCTCTAGCAATCAACAACAGTCCGTGTATCTAACGAACTCTGGTTAGCTAACAATGAAAAACATGTAACAAATCAAATTAATTCAGTGTACATCAGTGGAAACCTCACCATTGAGTAACAGGGAATAACAGGAATTAGATTTGATAACATGAATTTTGGGGCAAAAAGAAACAAATTATGGAAGCTTATTTCAATTGCAATAACTAGAGAGCAAATTAATTTGTACGGGTATATAACACTAAATTGTTTCATGACTTTTTAGATATGTATAATTATTGATTTTCTGAACAGAATAGGATATTTTAAATACATGAGTGCGAGGCTAGTGAGTTAAAAACAAAAGATATTCAAAATTTTCATCAAATGTTAGGGTATTCAGTCGATAGTACTTCCTCTTAAAAGGCTCTTACTAGAAAATCGGCTTTAATGGAGGTGATTATAAAGATACTTTGTGTTCTAAATTGATATTCTAACCTCATGCTACGACTTCCCGTAAATAGACCCACTTAGCCTTCGATTATAAATACCCTTGAATCCGATACAAAACATACTGAACCTATTAGCATATTATTATTATTACTCTTATTACTTCTCATTACATTACTTATAATCCTTTTTTTAAATAGACTTAAGTCTCTTGAAAGGAAGACGTTTTTGTAGTTTCTTCAAAGAGGCTGTACAATATTTATTGGCGCAATTTAAAGCCAGAGTCGACACTAGTGAAGACCGAGGGGGCAGGGGAGGGGGATTCAATGGGACACAACATAAGGCAATATTAGGCGATTTTAAGCGACTTAGAAACTATTCTGGGTATTATTGAACGATTCGCTTTCAATTGATTAATCTATTTTTCTTTCCCTCCTCTTACATTTTCCATCACTTTCCGATTGGTTCATCGATTTTCCCGCTTCATATCTATATACTTAGTATCTCTCTTAGTCTAATTCTTTTACTGGCGACGAAGGGCTAAGGCTCCAAACATCAGTAAAGTTAGTTAGCATTTTTTACGGTGTTAGAGTGGTTTTCATCGGACTGTGAAACAATTACTAATAGTCAATTGTTACTTTGGTTCTGTTGTAATATATTGAATCACTCTAGAGTTATCAGTATTTGAAATGTACCCAAAACGTGAAACTGAGTGTGAACGACCAAAAATGTTTGTTTTGTGATAAAAGCATGAAACTTGGCCAGATTACTAACTTCACCAAGGCGATCATTTTGTGATATGGGGCCATTCGAAATAAGCGATCGGAACCGAGTACTGCGCATGCCCTAAAATAAGTGTGCATGGAAGCGAGGCTTAACCAAAATATTTAATTTGACTGATCTAATCTTCATCTATATTGAAGTATCTTAACTGAAATGTGTTACAGGTAAGTTCATGTGTTAGTTTTTGCCCCGAAAAGCGTCACGTGATTGGTCACGTGACAGTGAGATTTTATTTTTGTGATTTTTGATTAAAATAAAAGGATACGCAACTATTATGCAGTTGGTGATGTTTCAGTTACTCCCATTGATAGTGCACGTAACATAGGTGTTGTCTTTGATAGCAAAATGAAGCTTGAGAAACACGTCAATGACATTTATAAAGTTTCCTTCTACCACATTAGAAATATCTCACCGTATTAGAAGATATCTAAGTTTTGAATCCACTAAGACTCTAGTTCATGCTTTTGTTACATCTCGTATAGATAGTAATAACGCCTTATAATATTGGTTAAGCGTTTGCAACATGTGCTTAACACAGCTTCTAGATTAGTAACTTTAAAACGTAATGCTGATCATATAACTCCTTTACTTTACGAGCTGCACTGGCTCCCAGTCGAACATCGCATCACTTTCAAGATTTTATTGTATACTTATAAAGTAGTAAACGGTCTTGCTCCAATGTACCTTCAGGAGATTTTGAAGCCTTACATTCCTAGGCGTAGTTTAATGTCTCAGAATAGTACTATATTATAAGTCCCTACAATACACACGAATAATCAATGAGATATGGAAAGCAGAAAAAAGGTGCGAGTCCACAGAGTGGACAGTGAGGGATAGAGAGCTATATCCGTGTGTATGTGTTGGTTGCGCCACGTCATTGGGTTGGGTGTGGGGGGTCGACGAGATGTGTTCTCTTCGATTGACCAGAGAGACTGTCACAAAGGCCCGTGGCGTACTTAATATATGCAGCGCGGTGCATTGTGGGATCTCATTGTTATGCTAATTATCCGTCTTTATTTCCGGTATTTAGAATAAGCCGGCTATTATTAGAGCAGTCAACACATAATCTGAAATGTTATGGCTTAAGATCATTTTCTGTATGTGCTCCCATGTTGTGGAACAAGCTTCCAATTGAAGTTAAGGACAGTCCCACAATAATGACATTTAAATCTAGTAAGTTAAAGACTTATTTATTTAAGATTGCATTTAAGAGAAGATTTCTGTCAATACCATGCAAACGCGGCAACACTCAAAAAATCGATTTTGCTCATATTTTAACCATAGGTAGCCCTCAACATAAAACAAATCATGATGCCTTTAGTTAAGAAAAATATTGCATATTTTACGAGAAAAACGAAATTTCGTCAAATCGCTGCTCCGAGACGCTAATTTTTATATCAACTTTGACGGCCCCGTATGGCAAAATTAATTACCTTAATGACTCCAAACTTTCATAATATTGTTTATTGTCATCTTAGCGTTAAACGCAAGCTTTTATAGAAATATCCAGTTATTTAAAGATATTGTTCTAATTATGTTTTATGTCATACTTTTCGCCTTATAAAAAGTAGAGTAAAACCAAAAAAATATTTTACTATGTGCAGCACAAAATTTTTCAATAATAATTTGGATTCTGAATGTTAAGGTATTAAATATATAGCTGTGAAAAATTTAGCTTGGGTAAATGTAATTGAAAGAAGTTATTGAGCTGCGAACTTTCACAAAATCTTGCTTATTATGGATAAGTGTACTGTCGACTATTCACATTACATTTGTCAAGTCGCTGACGTAATTTGCATAAAGCAATCTTCGTTTTCAATATTCCAAGTTCAAATCGAATAATGGAAACAATTTTCGAAAACTAAACAATAGTGAGTTCTACGTGTTCACGATTCAGGTGTTTTGACTGTAATAATGTGAATAAAATTGTGAGTACGCCAATTAGTACTTCATTTTAGTCGTTGAATTTGCAAATTATTTATCTACTGCTTTTTTAATTATTTTATTTATAGTTAAAATAAATAGAACACAATAAGCAAAAAAAAAAAACACACACACACACACACAGAGGAGAGGAACGGATTAGAGAGGAGGGAGAAACAGTAAAAATAAATAGGGAGAAAAAAGAGAGAAAAGAGAAAGAGAGGTAGAAAGAGATAATAATTTATTTATTTAATAATTTATTCTTTAGTTTTAAGTGTCAATTCAATATAATTATTATTCGTCTATAAACCTGTCGTCCGTCTTACTATACCTCCTTGAAAAGTTGTTTTTGACATGCAAAGTTGGCGTTTTTATGGTTTTCTTTTTCTATTAGTTTGTGAACACCACCAAGATAGCAACGTTTCAAGGTTAGTAATCGGGGTAGCTTTTAGTTTTTCCCGTTTCAAGTATATTTTTCGATGCTTTTCTGTGACATTAAGAGATTGGTGGAATGAAACACGTGACCATGTCCTGCAAAGGGCCTATTATTGAACTATAAGGTCTTAATGGCCTGATTAATATTGTAATATTATTTGGGCCAATTTTATGCGAACAGAAATACAAACTCTCTGAAATACAAACTATTAAATGGTTCAAATTTGTACCATTTGCACTCTAATGAATAGCCTCAATAGCTTATATTTATGAAGAACATAGAAAATCAGGGAGGAGGGAGAAATGGTCGAAAAAGTTAGGGAGGAGGGAGAAAAACGGTATAAGATTTGGGAGGAAGGATATTTTAATCCCTGTTTCTGTCCCCTCCACACATGCATGAAATATGAATTACTTAATTCTAGTACTCCTGTGTGATTGATATGATTATGAAACAATTTTCGATCCTCAACAAATTTTAATTTTAATACATGAAATAGATATCTAAAGTATGATTTTTTTATTTATGATGATGATTGATAGAATACCATGAAAGTTTTTATTAGACTAAAAGAATCATCTACTTTTAGTAGTGTTGAACACTCTATTTTATACATTTTACGACATTTTACGCTCATACAAGTCCATTATTTAAACAACTTAGTATTTTAAAGCTACCTGATCTAGTTGCATTCCAAATTGCCTTGCTCATGTATAATTTTCACTCAAACAATCTTCCATCATCTTTCAGAAATTTCTTCTCTCTAGCTAAGAGTAGACACAATTATAATACCAGGTTTGCAGCAAATGATTCACTATCTCTCCCTAAAATTAGAACTAACTATGGCAAATTTTCTTTAAGATTTCAAGGACCAATAATTTGGAATAGCATAAATATTTCAGTTCGATTAAAATCCAAATCCATCTTTAAAACCATGTTCATCTCTAATGTCCTTAAAGATTATTAAACTGCTTCACCCTTTATATTTATATTTATATTTATATTCACCTTTATATTTACCTTTAAACTGTCTTTTGTATGTTGTATTTTGTATTTTTTTGTTTCTTTTTTCCTTTAATCCATTATAATCTATGTTATTATACCTTTTTCTTGTCATCTGATCACACAATGCCTCAAATTCTATGTGAGGCTGTCTGACTAGTTTAACGTAAGTTATTTTAGACAGCCTCTACCCCTCTACTTAGGAATAACAATGTTAAATTAAATTTATAATACTATGATCACCTCGGGTTCCATTGTTTTAAGAGGGACGTTATATCGCTAACATCCCTCTCCATGAATAGGAATGAGGGAAAATTAGAACTAATCTTCCCTCATTACTATGTATGAGGGAAAATTAGTTCTAATTTTCCCTCATACATAGTAATGAGGGAAAATTAGAACTAATTTTCCCTCATTACTATTCATGAGGTATATAGTCCCTCATATATTACAATCACCGGGACTATCGTCGAAACAGGTACACGCTGTTTCGGAATTTCAATTGTTTGTTATGGAGCTATACTTCATATCGCTGCACACTCCTACGCGTGTGGGAGGCATTTTTGTCATTGCGCATGTGTATAAAACTGACATTGAGAATCAAAAAAATCAAATTATCAAGTTTAAAGTAACAAGGTGTATATTTTATAATAGACCTTACATCATACACCACAATATTAAATTCGACATTGTTTAATGTCGCTCGTTGAAGAATCCCTCCCAAACTAAATCCCATGCTCGTTTATTTCCTCGGTGATCATGGTATTACAAACTAATACCATGACTTCTTCGGGATATTAGTGATTAAATGTCCCTCAGCCTCGGGAAGTTTAGTAAAAGTCCCTCGGCCTGCGGCCTCGGGACTTCCACTAACCTTCCCTCTGCTTCGGGGACATTTAATCACTAATATCCCTCAGTGCCATGGTATTACTTATAATAATAAAATACAGATATATGTAAATAACAATTAAGTTTTTCACTTTATTTTTTCTCTATATGTAAATATTATATTTGTATTGTTATTTATATGTAAGTATTGTTATAATGTGTGGGTAAAATAAAGATTGACTTGACTTGACTTGACTTTACTTAGTCATGTGCAGCTATAAGAGCGGCTACAGATAGCTTTTACAAATGCTATTTTTTGGCTACTTCCCCAACTATGATTTCATATGATTTTTGATATGTTGTAGAGGAAGGTTTTCGGATGGGAAAAACGTTAAAAAACCTTCTGTTGCAATTAGCGGTGGATTGACCCATTTTTCCGATAAAATGACTGGACTACATGACAAAATTGATTAATTTAATGACTCCAAAACTTCTTAATATTGTTTATTGACATCTTAAGTTTAAACTCAAGCATTTACAAAAATATCCAGTTAATTAAAGATATTATTATATGACTGGTTAATTTCGTGCAATCTGATTGGCTCGCGCGCGGGCTGTATTTTGCGTATCACGGACCACGGGCTATATTTTTTATCTGCTGGACCTGTGTCCCGGATGTAGTAAGCTTCGCGTTTTTTTTTTTCGCGCAAGATTCAAACTCTGTTGTCTTTCTGTCTTTACAGAATGCGATAAAATAAAGAAAAACCGACTGACTGATCAGTGAAAATCAAGGGCTAAGTGGCGAGCATCCCTAGTTTTTGTAAACATTTTGACAAGCAAAAGTTGAGAAAATCAAATAAGAAATATTGCAAAAAATACACGAGAGAATACACAAAAGTTTGTAAGAATACACAAAAGTTGTTTTTAATTCTCTAAAGAACATAACATTCGTTTACATACCTCAATAATAGTTGAAAAATATACTTTTAGTTTTCATCTATCCTTGTAAACAACACCCGACGGCGGTGAGTTGAGCTATCTTTTGTTGCCGATATGTTGTTGCTTTTCATTCACTTTTAAAAAGCTTTAAAATTCACAATAACTTTGTCTACTAAGGTTAAAAACGTTTTGAAGACAAAAAGTTTTGTTGTCTTTCTTTTTCTGCATACAAAAGGTTCAAACATCTTTAAAAAGGTCGGTTTACTTGATTCAAAGTCCTGTCAGCAATCCTCATGCTTTCTTCTTCATAAATTATTGCACAGACAAATTAATTCCGTCAACAGTTGACGATGGTTTTGATTAAAGTTCTTATTATATATTATTTATCGAAAAATAAGATTCCGTAGGCTCTATTTTTTG
This sequence comes from Metridium senile, assembly GCA_949775045.1. Lineage (NCBI taxonomy): Eukaryota > Metazoa > Cnidaria > Anthozoa > Actiniaria > Metridiidae > Metridium > Metridium senile. The sequence continues at coordinate 34,481,957 of OX459096.1, read as the reverse complement.
ATGCAAACGTTCACAAGACCGACGAATTTCAACTCGTTTCAACATCCATCGTGGCTCACTTGTTATGTCAGCTAAAATTATTTGTAAAACTTGTTTTTTGTTTCTTGACTTTCTTTGATGTTGAGATATAAACAAAACCCTTTGTCTTTAAACGATCTTTGATTTGGAATGATGAAGAAAGCTGCAGTAATTCTAATATTTTGGCATTAAAATTTCTGTAAGTTCGAGTCAGCCGTCGACACATCAGGAATAAAAACCGGTTTCAACAGGTTTCAACCCGCTCTTTTCTGTAAAACTACTGGGAAGCCATTCGAAAGCAACGCGCGTCGTAATATATATCAAAACAAATTATTACTTTCTCTCTTTAAAATAGTCATATAATAAACGAGTTATCAACCTCGCTTGCTCGGTCTGTATGTAAAATATCAGACCTCGGTCTTTTTTTGTACGGACCTCGCTGCGCTCGTTCCGTACTGTCAAGACCTCGGTCTGATATTTTCCATACAGACCTCGCGCTCGGTTAATAACCTCTTATTATTGTATTTATTTTTCTATTTCATACTTTTTGCCTTGTAAAAAGTAGGGCAAAAACAAAAACATATTTTACTATGTGCTACTCAAACTTTCTCAATAAAAATCAGTATTCGGAATGATAAGGTATTAAATATATAACTGTGAAAAATTCAGTTTGGGTAAATATAATTGAGCGAAGTAATTGAGCTGCGAAATTTCGCAGAAAAAAAGGAGAGCTTGATTGTTTATGTAAATGTCCACGCCTTGACATTAGCCGACAGCAGACGGTATCCAGTAGACTATGCAGCGAAAGCAAGATTTTGCGAAAGTTCCAAGCTCAATAACTTCGCTCAATAACATTTACCCAAACTGATTTTTTCACGGTTATATATTTAAGGTAGTACCGGATACTTGGATTTCTTCAATGAATTTTTTTATAAATCCTGTCATTTATAGATCATTGTTAGGCAAGTCAAAAAACGTGAAAAAAAATTGGGGTCACCGTATTGGTTATAGAGATATAAGATATAGTAAAAATAGGTTTTTGCAATAATTTGCGGTGATTTGCTCAAAAATACCTATTCAAAGCAGTCAAGAGAATGCGAACGTATTCTGCTAGGAAAAGCATAATATTATATCAAACGATAGATCTAAGGGTTATCTAACATTTCCTGTCATAAAAACCATTGAATCATTTCCAAATATGGGTATAAGTGAGCCATAGAAGCACAATTATACGCCAATTACGCACACTACATGTGTATAGAGTTGTACCATTTGTAAAATTTCAGAAAATCCAATCAATGAATATTTTATTTTTTATTCTAAATCGTAAGAATAGTAAATGCGGTCTTGAATAAAAAGAAAAAAAATGGGGGTCCCCGTACTAATAGGCGAGTTATAAGCGACCGAATCCATTTTTTTGTTAAAAAAACACGGCAACGGTCCGCGCGGGACTGGGTTCTAGTACTTTAAACATCTGCTTGAAACTTGTCAAATTATCCTTGTCATCTCCAGAAACCCTAAAACCTATTTTGTATTAGTTTTACGACTAAAGACGTCAAAATCATATTTTATCTATTCATTTTTACAAAGTTGTAAATTTGTTGTTTTGAGACAAAACAGCGACCTAGTCAGGTAGTGAAAATCTGAGCATGTTTCGAAAAATGTCCCATTTTACCTCCAAAGTTGCATGAAATGACATAATACTTTCTTAAGTTATAGATAAGGATTCAAATTAAAATATTATTTAGATAAATTTTCAAAAAAACGCAAATAAATGATGGAAAACGAGATGCGCGAAATGGATGCGCAGTAGCAAGTATCCGTAACACCTTAATAGCTTAACATTCTGAATACGGATTTGTATTGAAAAATTGTGAGTAGCACATAGTAAAATATGTTTTTGTTTTTTAGCCCTACTTTTAACAAGGCAAAACGTTTCACATAGAAAAATAAATAGAATAATATCTTCAATTAACTAGATATTTTTGTAAATTCTTGACTTTAAACTTAAGATGACAATAAACAACATTAAGAAGTTTTGGAGTCATTAAAGTAATTAATTTTGTCAAACGAGGCCGTCAAAGTTGACAGAAAAGTTAGGATCTCGATCGAAGCAGCGATTTGACGAAATGTTGTTTTTCGCGATTTTCTCGTAAAACATGCAATATTTTTTTTAAACTAATTAAAATGTAAACATTGCTTGGGCTTTACTGATTTTATTTGATAGCATTTTGCTGTTAAAAATTAGGAAAATGTGATTATTTATGCAAATTACGTCCGCGACTTGACAAATTGAATGTGTTATCCGACAGTACACTTTAATTAATATGCATAATAAGCATGATTTTGTGAAATTCGCAGCTCAATAACTTCTTTCAATTACATTTACCCAAGCTGAATTTTTCACAGCTATATATTTAATACCATAACATTCAGAACTCAGATTATTATTGAAAAATGTTGTGCTGCACATAGTAAAATCGTTGTCGGAGCCGAAGCTACAGTCCACACTCTAAAGCCTGCAAAGGATGTCGGTTACATGGACTTTAATTTGTGATTCATTGCACGTTTTTTTAATAAATATTTGTATTTATATCTACCACAACAACAACTTGTTATGGTCATATAAAACAAACACGTACAACCAAAATAGGATATGAATAAATCGATAACAAGAGAAGAAATACCGACATCCCTTGCGGGCTTCAGAGTGTGGACTGTGGCTTTGTTTGCGACAATGATTTTTGAAATAGGTATATATATATTTAAAAAGTTTTCCTTTTATTTATTATTTTTTCAATTTCTATTTTTTCTCTTGCTATTTCCTATTTTTTCACTTTTCGTTGTCCGTTTATATTAGCATTATACTATCGAAATCACTAGAGTGGAAAAATCCTTGTTTAAAATTCTGTCTCGTTTTTGTACCATGTGATCGCTTTTGGCCAATCATTTTGCTCAAAATTGGTCATGTGGTACAAAAAAGAAACACCCCCAAGGCCACATTTTCAACTGACATTTAACCACTCTAGTGATTTTCATAGTATTCTTTTCAAATTGTTATTCATTGTTTATATTAGTTTGTGTATTTTCGTTGGGCTACCTGTATGCTATCCCATGGTTCTGTTCGCTAGTTATTCATTCACAGATGTCAACAACAAAGATGGCGGCGGGAGGGCCAGATATGAGTTCTGATAAATGGCAGCTAAAAGCTACCACAGTTCGTGAACGAAACGAGCTCATGTTTAACAATGAATTACTTAGTGATGTGCACTTTCTGGTGGGCCCTGGTAAAGAGCGTATTCCAGCTCATAAGTATGTTTTAGCCATTAGTAGCCCTGTCTTCCTTGCGATGTTCTACGGTCGACTCGCCGAAACAAACGAGGATATAGTAATAACAGACACCGACATCGACTCATTTGTAGAGCTACTACGATTCCTATACACAGATAAAGTAATGCTTACATTAGATAACGCTCTTGGAGTATTGTATCTGGCCAATAAGTACATTTTACCGGTTTTGGCTGACAAGTGTACAACGTTTGTAAAAAAGAATATCAACCCAGAGAATGTCCTCACAGTTTTAAGTCATTCACGATACCTTAGCGAAAAGATTCTTGAAGATCAATGCTGGGAAGTAATTGACACCTGCACATCAGAAGTCTTAGAGACTGAGTCATTTAAGGAACTAGATTTAGACACATTGAGTACATTGATTCAAAGAGATTCAATAAGTGTCAAGGAGGTGGAATTATTTCGTGCTGTTAAACTTTGGGCAGAGATGGAGTGTGTTCGTCAGAATCTCGACCAATCTACAGCTAATCTACGTACAGTTGCATCTAAAGCATTGAAGTACATCCGCTACCCAGTAATGTCACCCACAGACTTCGCTGATGATGTTGCAAGAACTGGCCTTCTGTCCCTTGAGGAGGTTACCACAGTTTTTCTGTATTTCTTGTCAAGCCTGAAGACCACTATCCAATTTGAAAGTATTCCACGACAACCTAAATGTACCCCTGCTAAACCCTTCTATAGATGCTCACGATTCAAGAGCTGCTGTGGCAATGACTGGTTCTGTGATACAAGAAAGAATGATGGAATAAAGTTCATGACTGACAAGAGCATTTGTATGAGAGGAATCGGTGTGTATGGACCGAGTAAGGTTGAAGGTGATTATAAAGTACATGTTGAGGTCCTTGTACATGATAAAATACTAGCACATAATAAGGTTTTATACTCATCTACAGCCCAGGATATTATACAAGATATTTTATTTGAAGAAAGTATTACACTTTTAAAGAATATCATTTACACCATTAATGTCCAAATGAAAGGGCCATGCTCGCTAAGCGGCACCGATGGACAAAGGACTGTCATCACTGAGGGAGTAAAGTTCAGCTTTCTAGAATACACAAGTCCTAATGGTACTTCATTGTCGGCGGGTCAAATACCAGAAATTATCTTCCATTAATGACCTGATATTATCATTGAATAATTACAATTATAATAATTACTATTTATACATTTTTATCAATTCAAATACACATTATATATATATATCATAATTCTATGGATCAAATATTATTTCAAAAATTCAATTTTAACAATGTCAATTTGTAAAATTATTTATTGTTATATTTATGTTTCCTTGACCTGTAATGACATTATTATTTATCATAATATTCAATCAATGCAAACAGGTAAAAGTTCCTTTATTATTGCTTCTTACCTAATAAACAAATACAAAGATTTAAATAGAAATAAAAGAACTCAAATTATTATTGATGTTATTTATGATTAAGTTTTCCATCTTTTTTACACCTTCATTACTTTCTTTCTTTGGAGTAGAGACTCCTGGTTACATACTGGGGGGGGGTGGGGGGGGGCTAAGGAAGGGGTGTAGAGGTGTTGGAAACCGCACAAAATGACAAAAAAACGCATAAAAATTTGCTTTAAACCGCAATGAATAATTAAAACCTGGCCATAACAAAACAACCGGAAGTGAAATGATCTGAATGATAATTTTTCACGGTAGAAAAACGTTTGTCACCGTTCAGCGAGTCCGAAAATGATAAAGAAACCGCGCAGACATCTCAAAACTGCAAAACCGCACATAAAGAAAACGCAAAAGCTGTACCAAAAATAACGCGAGACCGCATAGCCCCAAACCCTTATATTACGCCCCATTAATACTTTTTCATGTTATAAACAGAAAACAATTCAACTGTAAACTATATGTACATACGATTATCTTCATGAGAAAAAGATCTATTGCATTCTCGTACCCAGACCCTACCACCTTTCTGACGAAAAATCAGAGGCTCTGGGAAACCCTATAATTTATAGTGATCTGATTGGCTGAGCGGCATAACGATAGCAATGGTTTGTGCTTAGTACTAAATAGTGATATTTTATGCTAATTTTATAATTTTCTATTGTTTAACTAGCACTATTTAGAACTGATTATAGTACTACTTGTTTAACGGGTGTAATATTTGCACTAGAGTGCAAATAATAGAGTGGTTTTCATTAACCCGTGAAACACACTTTAGCGTAATATGCTTTATTACACTTTATTACACTTTAATTTTAACTTTGTGTTTTATAATCATTTGTTCAATAGTACTATTACACATTAATACACTTTATTACTCTTTCCCTATTACACTTTATTTCACGGGTTAATGAAAACCACTCTATACCCGTGAAATAGTTAGCTGTCTATTAAGTGCAATTTAATGCTAATTCTATTGTTTTCTATTGTTTCAAGAGTTCTAATTAGTACTAATTAGAATAATTTGTTTCACGGGTTAAACACGAAAAGCGTTGTATATTTTTAACTATTTCGTAATAAACTACACCGAATCGAAATATGGCGTCCAATTTTAATAACTATTGTTCTTGACTGACTAGCCTCGTGTTAATTACGTTGAAACACAATGGCGTTTTCACATTGAGAGGCTAGTCAGTCAAGAACAATAGTTATCAAAATTGGACGCCATATTTCGATTCGGTGTATAATTTATTTAAACCACAGGAAACCCATGATTCAGTTCTGCCCAATCATGAATGAATTTGTAACGAATACACGTTCGAGCAAAGAATTATATGACAAATATTGAATTTTCATTTTTGTTTTCGGCACAAAAAGTGTCTCAGCGGTCCCTGTCGTGAGACTTGGTGATCTTTCCACCTTATCATTCTCCCCGTTTCCCAACCCCGTCCTTACAAGGAACGCCTGACGACGGTTACTGTGAAGGGATTAAAGGACTTACAGTCTGTCAAATCTGGTTATTCTTTGTAAGCAACAGTGTCTAGAGTCTTCAGTCAAACAGTTTTATTAGAAAATAATGAGATTGGTACTATATATGATTTTCGATTAGTTGGCTTTAAATCTTAATGAATGTGATAGGATAGAGTTTTTATCGATGTGGACCATATCTCGCTGTGAAACAGCACGCGGGTCAAATAGAGTTGCCACGGGCTAATATTTTTGTAACCACTCAGTATACAGCACTGACCTTTAAAATAACATGCATGTTTTAACAATTTGAAGCAAGATTGTAGAGCAGACGGTACAAATGTGTGTCGTGTGAGTACCTTGATGTTACTAGAATTTTGATTATGCCTTGCCGTGCCTTGAACACGTAAGTGCCTTGAGCTTTTCATGGTCAAACGAAATCTGTTTTAATTTATTTGTAGTTACTGGTACATAGAGAGAGAAAGTTTCGAAACCACGTTTTCTAAAGGTCAAACAATTAAAGGGTGATTAGCTGACACTATTGTCTGGTATCAAACAACATTTGCTTCAGCTGCAAACACATCGCGCTCATCATGCAAGACGATCCAAAAAGTCTTCTTTCCGAAACTGATGAGAGAAGGAAAAAAGAAAAGGCTGAATTTGAAGATATATGGCGTTTAATTGGTGGGTTTGGACGGTATCCATTCGCCCTGGTGGCTTTTGTGTCGTATATCAGTATTGCTGTCAATTTGCAGCAGTTTGTACAGATCTACTATGGAACCCCTCCTAACTTCCACTGTATATCATCGCAAACCAACATGACAAGCCAGTGCGGTATTAATAAATGTGGATGTTCTAACTGTACCTACGCATTTGATAATTCAAGTTTTACCAGCGCTGTATCTGAGGTAGGTCAACTACCTAACATTTTTGTAGATTTATTAATGTAGTCTCCTTTGTAGTCGCCCCTCTGTGTCGTCAAGCATCGCTTAGACGTTTTAATCATTCGCGTTTATTATTTTATGGATTTAAAATAGGCCTGCCTCACACGTTTGTACATCGTCTGTCTAAGCCATAGTCATTCCCTATTGAATATATTGCTCACAATATTCATCGGTTACTTCTGTTGCGTGTATTTGGAGCGCCAACAAGTTTTAATTAATGAGCCTTTAATTCCATTATTTGAGTAGGGATGAACTGCAGAACCGCTTCTATCAAATTGGTTTAGATTTTGTGAGCTTTGGCCAGTTTTGTTGAGAACTGAAAGACACATTTTGCTCTGCGTATTAAGTACTCGTTTTATGAGTTTTCGCTTCCGTCAATCAAACTTCCGACATTTCCCGGATGCTTTCCGTAGTAACGACATTCAATATGGTGGAATTTGAAAGATTTTGCGACGATTTTGAAGACTTTTTTAGAGGAAATAATAGCTGCGAATCGAAACGACTCCTATTTAGAGGAGATTCAAATCGTTTGAAGTTCGATTGAAGTGAAGTGTAAATTCCACAACAAAAGCAATGATCGAACACATTTGTTTTAGACATTCCACTCACTTAGAAGTATTGTGATACTTACTTGCTCTCCCTCTTCATCGACGATTAAACATGTAAAAGTCTCCTCTAAATGTAGGAGTTTCAAGGCTTTTAATTTCTCTGAGGATTCTTCAACATCATGAACAAACCTTTTATAAACTCGTCCATATTGAATGTCGATACTTCGGAAAGCAGTCGGGAAATATCGGGCGTTTGATTGACGGAAGCGAAAACTACAAAAACGAGTTCAGTATTTGAGCCTTGGAGTTCGCATGTTTGTGAAAGTCGCAGTAAGATTTAATCTCATCTAAAATGATATTGTGTTTCAGTGGAATCTCATCTGTCAACGTGGACATCTAAGAGCAATGACTCAGTCAGTATACAACGGCGGGCTTCTTGTTGGATCGTTGGCCTTTGGAAGTTTCTCCGATAGGTTTGGCAGAAGGATCACTATTTTTTTAAGTCTCTTTTTCATGGTGGGTGTGATTATCGGGTTGCAGTTATATTTTTGATTTGATGTCGTTATGTGTCTTGTCCACTTGTTCTTGCTGTCAGCCAGTTAACTGTATTAAACGTTATCATTATCGTTATCCGCATTATCGTTATCAATATCTTATCATTATTGTTATCGTTATCGCTATCATTATCGTTATCATTATTGTTATCGCTATCATTATTGTTATCGTTATCATTATTGTTATCGTTATCGTTATCATTATTGTTATCGTTATCATTATTGTTATCATTATTGTTATCGTTATCATTATTGTTATCGTTATCATTATTGTTATCGTTATCATTATTGTTATCATTATTGTTATCGTTATCATTATTGTTATCGTTATCATTATTGTTATCGTTATCATTATTGTTATCGCTATCATTATCATTATCGCTATCCTTATCTTTATCATTATCAAATCGTTGTCATTATCACTATCGTTGTCATTTTCACTCAGATCGTTGTCATTATCACTCAGATCGTTGTCATTATCACTATCGTTGTCATTATCACTATCGTTGTCATTATCACTCAGATCGTTGTCATTATCACTATCGTTGTCATTATCACTATCGTTGTCATTATCACTCAGATCGTTGTCATTATCACTATCGTTGTCATTATCACTATCGTTGTCATTATCATTATCGTTGTCATTATCACTATCGTTGTCATTATCACTATCGTTGCCATTAACACGTTAAAAGTGACGAATAGTCGATAACAATAAAAAGTATATATAAAAAATGATAATAATAATAATTTGATAAGAAAACTAGCGAATACAAATTACGACGTTTCGTTGTCATATCGCGACAACATTATCAAGTAAATGATGGTGCAAAGAGAGAAATATATATAGTAGTGGACAATGGAAAAAATACAATAAGTTAAATAAACAGTTTCGCTTGGATCAGATAATAATAATAAACCTTAATTCCAGTTTTTCATAAGTCCGTTCCATAGAATAGATATATAGGGATCAGTTTCAGGTTTTGTGATCACTTCGTACAACCTCTAAGCTTAACATTTCCGTTTGTTTCAGGGTGTATTTGGTTTTGGTTCGACCTATGCCAATAGTCTTACCTTGTTTACCGTCATGCGTTTTGGGTCTGGGCTGTGTGTTGCTGGTTGCTTGTTAACAAAGTTTGTGTATCCAATGGAGATATGTCCGCTGACCTACCGTACAGCCGTCGGGATTATCTGTAATATCTTTGTTGTGATTGGTGCATTATTGTTGACGTTAATAGCATATTTGATTCCTGATTGGAGATATCTAATGCTTGCAACAACAATTCCTGGGGTACCACCACTTCTACTATGGAGGTTAGTTACTACAAACCTTAACATTGAACGTTTTAACTTAGACCAAGGAAATTATAGAAACGAACGGTAAGACGGTAAAGAAGTAATATCAAATGAAAAAAAGGAGAAAAGAAATGCGAACAAAATAAGAAAAAGAACAGATAGCAAAGTAGAAAGTAGACACAAATGGTAAATGGAAAAGAAAAAGCAAAGCAAAGCAAAGCAAAGCAAAGCAAAGCAAAGCAAAGCAAAGCAAAGCAAAGCAAAGCAAAGCAAAGCAAAGCAAAGCAAAGCAAAGCAAAGCAAAGCAAAGCAAAGCAAAGCAAAGCAAAGCAAATTGAGTGAGCATAATTACATTTATCTATTTCTGTAAGATGGTTTCCCGAATCCCCTCGATGGCTGATTGCAAAAGGAAGACTCAAAGAAGCACAGCAAGTCCTGGAAAGTTTCGCTGCGGCCAGTGGAGTCAAAGTAGATAGCGAGCATTTAACATCAGTCATACATGATGTTTCGACTGCATCAGAATCTACAAAAGATAAAAAAGCTGGTATTTTATCGTTGGTCAGGACACCGAAGATGAGAAAACGAACATTAATAATGTCCTTCAACTGGTAAGATTTTACTATCGCATCTTGTTGTTCAGTCCTCTTTAATGCTATAATGCTTTAATGTAAATACTCCTTACTCAGTAATCACTGTGCGGCTATATGTAGCTGCTATTATTTCTTACTCTTTATATGTTTTATCAGATCAACTGATTAGGATATATCCGAAACCAATTATACATTCATTACATAGAGGATATTACATGGGCACGCGGAGATATGAATTTTATCTTCGAGTGTTGATAAGATATCCCACGAGTGAGCGCAGCGAATATGATATAACTCGGTATACCACTTTATGTTATATAATAATGTCAATTATTGCTATCATCATCATCATGATTGTCACGATAATCATCATCGTCACTCTCGTCATCATCATCATCACGATCATCGTCATCATTATTATTACGACCATCATCATCGTCAACACCATCATCATCATCATCATAATAACCATCATCATCATCATCATAACCATCATCATCACTAGCATCATCACGATGATCAGCACTATCGTCATCATCATTACCATCATCATCATCATTATTATTATCGTCATCATCCTCAACATCCTCATCATCATCACCATCACAATCGTCATGATCATTACCATCATCATCATTATTGTCATCATCATTACCATAATCATAATCATCTCGACCCTCATCACCATCATGTGATATTTTTCATAATCATGTGATATTTTTCATAATCATGTGATATTTTTCATGATATCTACTGGTCTATAGGCTTATCATCGATCTCGATCATCATCCCCATCATGTGATATTTTTCATGATATCTACTGATCTATAGGCTTATCATCTCGATCATCATCCCCATCATGTGATATTTTTCATGATATCTTCTGGTCTATAGGCTTATCATCTCGATCATCAGCCCCATCATGTGATATTTTTCATGATATCTACTGGTCTATAGGCTTATCATCTCGATCATCATCCCCATCATGTGATATTTTTCATAATATCTACTGGTTTATAGGCTTATCAACTCAATCATCTTCTTTGGTCTTACCTTGAATGCTAAGAACCTGGGCGGTTCGTTTCATCTCAACGTCTTTATCATGTTTGCAGTGTCTATGCCAGGGGTTTTGTCCTTGTGGATTATGATTAAAAGGTAAACTTGTGCAACTAGTTTTAACGTCCCTTACTAATTATATTAGCTTTTATTTCTTACTATACAGTTTACTGATATCACTTGTTATTTTTGGGAAATTTATATGCAAAACTGAAAAATGGAAGAAAGAGTAAAAAAAGGAAAATTGACAAGAAAAAAGAAAAAAAGTGGAATCACCAGGGTTCGAACACATGACCGTAGCCCACCCTTTAAGACTGCACTCCCCGGACAACGAAACTAATTATATATGATAACTTTTTTGAAAAATTAAAAAATGGGACGATTCCTCCGAGACATTCTATGAAGCTAAAGCATCAAATCGATTGAAAGTGTAGGATGAAGATTTCGACCTCATCCGCGCTATCCCGACAGACAACCTAACGTCGCACTAGTCAAAAGATCAAGAAGGGAGGGAGATAATCAGTCCCTAGATCGACTTTAAACGGTAAACCCATTTGCGCTAACTAAGTAAGCAAGTATCGATTATATAATGTGAGATTGGGGTAAGGGGAGGGGGTATAGGGGGTGGGGGTGTCTGCTGGTGTCTATTGGTATATATGACATAGTATGTTGTTGTAGGTGTGGTCGTCGATATAGTTATTGCATATACATGTTACTAGGGGGTGGGGGTGTCTGCTGGTGTCTATTGGTATATATGACATAGTATGTTGTTGTAGGTGTGGTCGTCGATATAGTTATTGCATATACATGTTACTAGGGGATGGGGGTGTCTGCTGGTGTCTATTGGTATATATGACATACTATGTTATTGTAGGTGTGGTCGTCGATATAGTTATTGAATATACATGTTACTGGGGGTGGGGGAGGGGTGGCCTGTCTGCTGGTGTCTATTGGTATATATGACATACTATGTTATTGTAGGTGTGGTCGTCGATATAGTTATTGAATATACATGTTACTGGGGGTGGGGGAGGGGTGGCCTGTCTGCTGGTATCTATTGGTATATATGACATACTATGTTATTGTAGGTGTGGTCGTCGATATAGTTATTGAATATACATGTTACTAGGGGGTGAGGGAGGGGTGACCTGTCTGCTGGTGTCTATTGGTATATATGACATACTATGTTATTGTAGGTGTGGTCGTCGATATAGTTATTGAATATACATGTTACTGGGGGTGGGGGAGGGGTGGCCTGTCTGCTGGTGTCTATTGGTATATATGACATACTATGTTATTGTAGGTGTGGTCGTCGATATAGTTATTGCATATACATGTTACTAGGGGGCGTGGCATGTCTACTGGTGCTTGCTGTACCAAGTGTTAAAGGTACGTTAATAAAGCTGATTTCTTTGTTATCGTTATGAGCGAGCATCGAATGTGTTATGTATGATATACGTCGATACAGCTAACCTATAGCCTTAATAACCCTAGCCCTAAATAGGTTTTGCCCGAGGAAGAGATATAAAAGTCTGATATGTAATGCATGTACGTTACTAAAATGTAACTGAGTTGAGTGTCGTAACTCTATATTACTATCATCCCTGTGTACAGGACGACCAATGGATGTTCACCCTGCAGTCAAAGGTTTAGCTGTGTTTGGTGTTTTCTGTACCAGTGCTACATTCTCTTTGGTGTATATCTATCACTCGGAATTAAGTCCAACTCTACTAAGGTTAGTCACAACGCTTCCTATTATGACCTGATCATTTTGAACAAAAATCTTTCCCTGCTAAATCACTGAGATATCTTATTTGATGTCACAATGATAACCATGCTAAGCGGCTTGTTTTTATCATATTTTACCTTTGATCTCGACAGGAACCTTTCAATGGGCGTTGGCTCTATGATGTCACGTGTTGGTGGAATTATCGCACCATACTTTGTCTTCCTGGTAAATACACTTTGTCTTCTCTCAGAACTAACAGATGTAACTTGCTTACTGACAGGATAACTCTTTCCTTTTCATTTTCTTGCCTCCACAAGGTACCCTCAGTCAGCTTTCAACGTAACACAGCAGTGTAACATGAAATATCATTCGCTCGATGATTGGATAATTTCTAGTTATAAACTGTCTCCATAGGCAGGGTTGTTGACTAGTGGTAACTGCCAAGCCTATGGTTGTTCAAAGCTGGATCTTTAGTTTACTCATATATTGTTTACTATAAGCTGCGCGCGCATCTCATTCATTCGTACCAGCTCTGCACCAAGTTGATATCTGACTTTGTAGTCTTTGTAGTGTGGTATATTATCTTCGTTGTAGTTCGCTCTATGGGATGCTCGGTTTTACCAAGTCTCAAGATTGTTTCTCTAATCAACATTCGTACACATATTGTTATATTTTAACGAATTGAATTCACGAGAACTAACTACTGTATAATGTTTTTAGAACGACTACATGCAAAACCTGCCATTGGTCGTACTAGGTTTCTTTGGGTTTACCGCTGGCTTCATGTCATTGCTGTTACCTGAAACTCTATTCAGTCCCATGCCCCAGACCGTTAGTCAAGTGGAGGAATGGGACGAGGACTATAGTCTTCCTTGTCGACGGCAGAATACTCGTAAAGAATGCATCGTTAAAGAGGATGCACTGCACGATGGGAATGACCAAGGCAGTACTCAGCTTTTTGAGACAACTATATAAAGATATTTTCATTTTATTGCTCCGCCTATGTCGTAGATACCCCTGTAAAGTCTGCATACGGGCTATCTGCTAACACCGGAAACTTTACTTTGAAAGAAACACTGATTTAGTATAGACTGTAAGTTTTAAAACGGTAGCTCACAACTAGCCAGATATCTGATCTCCAGTTCAGTAATCATGTGTGTATTGTCATGACACGGTTGAAAAACGCACTACGCACGCTCGGAAGACGGTCGTGTTTACAATAAAATCATTGGAGATTTACCGGCGTTTGGTAACACATTACATTAGTTGTTTTCTTTCCCTTGTCAAATAATACAAGAGAAATTCGCTTTTAAATACATAACCACACGAAAACACGAAACCCTTCGTAAAATCTTCAGTTAGTCTTGTGTTTTGCTTACGCATGCGCCGTGCGTATATTGTTATCATGTAATATCTTTTTTGATTATCTGCTCTCTCTTAAATGATTTATAATTTGCATGCCTATCTACTCAGCTCAACTCAACACAAGTGACCAAACAATGCCTCAAAATATATATTAGGACTCTCTGACTCGTTTAACGAAAGTTATGTCAGGTAGCCTGTACCTATCCATTTTGAAAAACCTGCACAAATCAAGATTAATACATTAAAAAGATTGTATATTCCTTAATGTTATTTGTAAATCTAGTATAATATTAACTACCCTGCGAGCAGAGATTTCTTTCTCTCTTACCTGGAACGACGAGGAAAGTTACTTTTCTCGTCGTTCTAGGTAAGAGAAAGGAACCTCTGCTCGCAGGGTAAATATTAACATTTACTATATTGCAAATGTGTAGTACATTAAAATATTATGAATCAGAAGGATGCGGGTTTAATTCCCCGCCTGGAGAACCTACAATCGTTTTTCTGAGTAATGTTACTTGAAGAAACTAATACAGTGACGTTGTACCAAATGGAGTATTTCTACTGCTTATATTTACCTTATTTGATTAACGTCTAAAACATCAGAGAGTAACACTGTTTTTGTGGTAGAAAAGTGTATCACTTTATTCATAACAAACCGTCAACAACCAATTTACAAATGTTGTTTTAATCTATGTTACCCTGTTGTCCTTCTTGTGATTATCACATACGTAGAGTTTATAATACCAAAAATACATTAATATCGAAATGAATACGTCAATTAGTATATTCAAAATTACATTAAAATTGAACTAAATACTTCAATAATTAAATTCAAAAATACATTCATACCGATATAAATACTTGGCATTTTAAATTCAAAATACATTCATACCAAAATAGATACTTGGAATTTTAAATTAAAAAAAAAAGATTCATAGCGAAATAAATACTTGGAATTTTAAATTAAAAAAACACATTCATACCGAAATAAATACTTGGAATTTTAAATTCAAAAAAAAGATTCATAGCGAAATAAATACTTGGAATTTTAAATTAAAAAATAAATTCATACCAAAATAGATACTTGGAATTTTAAATTCAAAAATGCATTCATACCAAACTAAATACTTTAACTTTTAAATACCAATAAAAAGTAAAATAATAACAATGATAATTAACGGCACATATCATGTCTAGACTTTGTGTTCTTTCTTGGGCTGGAAGTGGAATAATGTAGATGCATCGAGGTTTTTCTTCTTCGACAACGCTTCTACCAGAAGTTGAGCAACCTGAAAAATGGTAAAATACTTGCTAAAAGGGTTACGAATGATATTGTATTGGGGTTATGATCGTCGTATCTCTTAGGAGTAAAAATCAGCGATTTTGTATTTGTGTATTAAAATAACTAAAACTCTGAAGTTCGACATTAGTAGTTTACCGCCCCGATATGGCGCCAGCTAGGGAGGGGTGGTCTATTGGACTTTGACCCCCAGAGGTTGGACAGTCCTAATCCGATTATCTAAGAGGGGAGGGGAGGGTCAGATAGTAATAGGGGAGGGGAGGGTCAGATAATCCGATGTATAAGACCAACCCTCAATAACAGATATGGAGGGTTGGTCTTGACAGAAAAGAGATACGCGAATCCGATTATCTGAGAGGGAAGAGGAGAATCAGATAATAACATAAGTAATAAAAAATAATGGGCTCCTGGTAATAATAAAAGAGCGTAGTTCATGTAAGATGCGTGACTTAGCTTTGCATGTGGACTTTTTACCGGGCCTATATAGCGCATCCCCCCTCCCCCTCTACTTTTTGGGGAGGGGTGGTCAGAGATCTAGTATGCAAGGAGAATGTCTGTCATCAGTCAGATGGAATGTAATCAATGAACTAAGACTACCCCTCCTCATCAGATACGGAGGGGGGAGTTTGGGGAAAAAGCGATAGCGTAGGACCCAGGCCCGCTCTGAAAATCAGGCTATTTTTTTTCCGGAGAAACAAACAAATGAGAAAATTATTATTTTATTCGGAAAAACGAACAAATAAGTGTCTAAAATCTAAAATATGTTTTTTTTATTTGATGTCGCAGTAAATATATTGAGCTCAAATTGACACATTTCAGTTAAGATACTTCAATGTAGATGAAGATTAACAATCTAAAAAAAATTCAGTATATTTTGGTAAAGCCGCCTCGTTTCCATGCACACCTATTTTAGGGCATGCGCAGTACTCGGTTTCGAGCACCTATTTCGAATGGCCCCATATCACATAATGATCGCCTTGGTGTAGTTAGTAATCTGGCCAAGTTTCATGCTTTTATCACAAAACGAACAATTTGATATATTTTTGGACGTTAGCAGCTGGACTACAAGTGCAAATTGCGGGGTTGTTGTCGAAATCCTCAGCCATACCGTAAAGCTGAGCTGCCATGCGTTTTTTCAGCTCAGTTGTCTGGAGACATGGTCCGTTGTCTTTTATATACCCCTATTTCAAAAATCGTTGTCGGAGCCGAAGCTACAGTCCACACTCTAAAGCCTGCAAAGGATGTCGGTTACATGGACTTTAATTTGTGATTCATTGCACGTTTTTTTAATAAATATTTGTATTTATATCTAACACAACAACAACTTGTTATGGTCATATAAAACAAACACGTACAACCAAAATAGGATATGAATAAATCGATAACAAGAGAAGAAATACCGACATCCCTTGCAGGCTTCAGAGTGTGGACTGTGGCTTTGTTTGCGACAACGATTTTTGAAATAGGTATATATATATTTAAAAAGTTTTCCTTTTATTATTATTTTTTCAATTTCTATTTTTTCTCTTGCTATTTTCTATTTTTTCACTTTTCGTTGTCTGTTTTTATTAGCATTATATTATACTATCGAAATCACCAGAGTGGTAAAATCCTTGTTTAAAATTCTGTCTCGTATTTGTACCATGTGATCGCTTCTGGCCAATGATTTTGCTCAAAATTGGTCATGTGGTACAAAAAAAAAAAAAAACCACACACCCAAGGCCACATTTTCAACTGACATTTAACCACTCTAGTGATTTTCATAGTATTCTTTTCAAATTGTTATTCATTGTTTATATTAGTTTGTGTATTTTCGTTGGGCTACCTGTATGCTATCCCATGGTTCTGTTCGCTAGTTATTCATTCACAGAAGTCAACAACAAAGATGGCGGCGGGAGGGCCAGATATGAGTTCTGATAAATGGCAGCTAAAAGCTACCACAGTTCGTGAACGAAACGAGCTCATGTTTAACAATGAATTACTTAGTGATGTGCACTTCATGGTGGGCCCTGGTAAAGAGCGTATTCCAGCTCATAAGTATGTTTTAGCCATTAGTAGCCCTGTCTTCCTTGCGATGTTCTACGGTCGACTCGCCGAAACAAACGAGGATATAGTAATAATTACTATTCACCACCCTACCCCATTGTTCTCTCTCTGCACTAATTCACCGATTGCAGGGTACCCGCATCTGAAAGCAAAGACATCTAGTTATGTTGCAGTCCCCACTCAGCATTATTAGAAATATTGCAGTCCGCACTCTGCATTATTAGAAATAATGCAGTCCGCACTCTGCATTATTAGAAATATTGCAGTATGTTCTATTTAGTGTGTATAACAAATAATGTTCATTCTAGTAAAGATCAGACTTAGAATTAATTTACTAGAAAGCGATTTTTGGCGAAAAAAGTCTTTGAGTACTAACGCCAGGATTCGAACCGAGATCTTCTGCTTTGCTGTATCCGCGCCTTAAGCCATTATACTATTGAGGCAACCGTTGGAAAACTTGCAACAAAAACAATTCTTAATGTCATCAATTGAATGAAATTATTACTAATTAGAGTTTGGTAAGCCTATTGTTATTATATTCAAAGAGACAAGAAACCGCCGATTATTATGCAACAAAGAGAACAATAATGGGGCAGGCTACTGAATGGTAAATACATTTTCATTGGCTGATAACTAATTAAAGTTTGGTAAGCCTATTGTTATTATATTCAAAAACACAAGAAACCGCCGATTACTGTGCAAGAGATAGAATAATGGGGCAGGGTATTGAATAGTAATTATACTAGATAATCACTTCGGCACGCAGCATTCGTGGGTATATTGCAGGCAGCTTCGGGCTACGCCCTCAGCTGCCTGCAATATACCCACGAATGCTGCGTGTCTTAGTGATTATCTATTAAATAACAGACACCGACATCGACTCATTTGTAGAGCTACTACGATTCCTATACACAGATAAAGTAATGCTTACATTAGATAACGCTCTTGGAGTATTGTATCTGGCCAATAAGTACATTTTACCGGTTTTGGCTGACAAGTGTACAACGTTTGTAAAAAAGAATATCAACCCAGAGAATGTCCTCACAGTTTTAAGTCATTCACGATACCTTAGCGAAAAGATTCTTGAAGATCAATGCTGGGAAGTAATTGACACCTGCACATCAGAAGTCTTAGAGACTGAGTCATTTAAGGAACTAGATTTAGACACATTGAGTACATTGATTCAAAGAGATTCAATAAGTGTCAAGGAGGTGGAATTATTTCGTGCTGTTAAACTTTGGGCAGAGATGGAGTGTGTTCGTCAGAATCTCGACCAATCTACAGCTAATCTACGTACAGTTGCATCTAAAGCATTGAAGTACATCCGCTACCCAGTAATGTCACCCACAGACTTCACTGATGATGTTGCAAGAACTGGCCTTCTGTCCCTTGAGGAGGTTACCACAGTTTTTCTGTATTTCTTGTCAAGCCTGAAGACCACAATCCAATTTGAAAGTATTCCACGACAACCTAAATGTACCCCTGCTAAGCCCTTCTATAGATGCTCACGATTCAAGAGCTGCTGCGGCAATGACTGGTTTTGTGATACAAGAAAGAATGATGGAATAAAGTTCATGACTGACAAGAGCATCTGTATGAGAGGAATTGGTGTGTATGGACCGAGTAAGGTTGAAGGTGATTATAAAGTACATGTTGAGGTCCTTGTACATGATAAAATACTAGCACATAATAAGGTTTTATACTCATCTACAGCCCAGGATATTATACAAGATATTTTATTTGAAGAAAGTATTACACTTTTAAAGAATATCATTTACACTATTAATGTCCAAATGAAAGGGCCATGCTCTCTAAGCGGCACTGATGGGCAAAGGACTGTCATCACTGAGGGAGTAAAGTTCAGCTTTCTAGAATACACAAGTCCTAATGGTACTTCATTGTCGGCGGGTCAAATACCAGAAATTATCTTCCATTAATGACCTGATATTATCATTGAATAATTACAATAACAATAATTACTATTTATACATTTTTATCAATTCAAATACACATAGGTGTATATCATAATTCTATGGATCAAATAATATTTCAAAAATTCAATTTTAACAATGTCAATTTGTAAAATTATTTATTGTTTATATTTATGTTTCCTTGACCTGTAATGACATTATTATTTATCATAATATTCAATCAATGCAAACAGGTAAAAGTTCCTTTATTATTGCTTCTTACCTAATAAACAAATACAAAGATTTAAATAGAAATAAAAGAACTAAAATTATTATTGATGTTATTTATTATTAAGTTTTCCATCTTTTTTACACCTTCATTACTTTCTTTCTTTGGAGTAGAGACTCCTGGTTACATACTGGGGGGGGGGGGGGGGGGGGCTAAGGGAGGGGGGTAGGGGTGTTGGAAACCGCACAAAATAGACAAAAAACGCATAAAAATTTGCTTTAAACCGCAATGAATAAATAAAACCTGGCCATAACAAAACAACCGGAAGTGAAATGATCTGAATGATAATTTTTCTTGGTAGAAAAACGTTTGTCACCGTTCAGCGAGTCCGAAAATGATAAAGAAACCGCGCAGACATCTCAAAACTGCAAAACCGCACATGAAGAAAACGCAAAACTGTACCAAAAATAACGCGAGACCACATAGCCCCAGACCCTTACGCCCCATTTATACTTTTTCATGTTATAGACAGGAAACAATTCAACTGTAAACTATATGTACATACGATTATGTTCATGAGAAAAAGATCTATTGCATTCTCGTACCCAGACCCTACCACCTTTCTGACGAAAAATCAGAGGCTCTGGGAAACCCTATAATTTATAGTGATCTGATTGGCTGAGCGGCATAACGATAGCAATGGTTTGTGCTTAGTACTAAATAGTGTTAAAAAATTCATGAATAATTAATGAGACATTTTCAAAAGAAATCATGACCATGACGAGTGTTGTAAATCTGATACAACACTAGTGTTGTATATCCTGATTTGCATAAGGTTTAACTGGTAATTTTACGGCAAAATTTATTTTAATCTTGAAAATTTTGGTAAAATATGAAAGAGCTAACCTAGACATTTTTTAAGTAGTTTACAACATTCGCGTCCGTGTTGTATCGGCGATACAATCGCGCGCCTTCGGCTTGCGATTGTATCTGCCGATACAACACGGCCGCTCATGTTGTAAACACTATATATTTTATGCTAATTTTATAGTTTTCTATTGTTTAATTAGCACTATTTAGAACTTTTTAGAACCAATTTTAATAACTATTGTTCTTGACTGACTAGCCTCGTGTTAATTACGTTGAAACACAATGGCGTTTTCACATTGAGAGGCTAGTCAGTCAAGAACAATAGTTATCAAAATTGGACGCCATATTTCGATTCGGTGTATAATTCATTTAAACCACAGGAAACCCATGATTCAGTTCTGCCCAATCATGAATGAATTTGTAACGAATACACGTTCGAGCAAAAAATTGAATTTTCATTTTTGTTTTCGGCACAAAAAGTGTCTCAGCGGTCCCTGACGTGAGACTTGGTGATCTTTAATTCCACCTTATCATTCTCCCCGTTCCCCAACCCCGTCCTTACAAGGAACGCCTGACGACGGTTACTGTGAAGGGATTATTCTTTGTAAGCAACAGTGTCTAGAGTCTTCAGTCAAACAGTTTTATTAGAAAATAATGAGATTGGTACTATATATGATTTTCGATTAGTTGGCTTTAAATCTTAATGAATGTGATAGGATAGAGTTGTTATCGATGTGAACCATATGCCTCGCTGTGCAACAGCTAGCCTGCGTAGCCCCTACCCTAGAGCCTGGCTATGCAGGCTGTGAAACAACACACCGGGTCAATGATAGAGTTGCCACGGGCTAATATTTTTGTAACCACTCAGTATACAGCACTGACCTTTAAAATAACATGCATGTTTTAACAATTTGAAGCAAGATAGTAGAGCAGACTGTACAAATGTGTGTCGTGTGAGTACCTTGATGTTACTAGAATTTTGATTATGCCTTGCCGTGCCTTGAACACGTAAGTGCCGTGAGCTTTTCATGGTCAAACGAAATCTGTTTTAATTTATTTGTAGTTACTGGTACATAGAGAGAGAAAGTTTCGAAACCACGTTTTCTAAAGGTCAACTGAATTAAGGGGTGATTAGATGACCCTATTGTCTGTAGCCTGAGTATAAGGCTTTTTGGGTCGGGGAGGGGGAAGAGAGGAGAGGGGGAGAGAAAAGAAAAGGAAAGCCTGACACAAATGTATATCAACTGCCCTTCCGCCCCTTCTAACAATAGCCATTTAAAATCACTTTCGGCTGTCATGATACATGTCACAACATAAGCCATAGCTGGATATTTGGCATGCAGGAAAAAACAGAAGTATTGTATCTACTATCTATGATCCCGTGCCAGTCTTCTCCGGAATTTGTCTTTTATGCCGTTGTATGTTTCAATAACAGTTTTCAACGGTCATATATTAGTTTTCTTTTGAACGACTGACATTCACGAGATTGAAATTGGAGTTATCTATTTACTAAAAGGTCAATCAATGACCGTTGTAAACTAAAAATAAAACGACAGAATACAAACGCGAAGAAGGCTTTGGCCACTGATCGACTCTCCTTGATTCATTGATTATTCTATTCAACGTTGTAAAAGAAGTTGGAGTAGGTTAAATAAGTAAAACGTTTATATACCGGTATAGTTAAATTTGTGTAGCTGAATCCCGCTGTTCGAAGACACAAAATGGCCCCCTGCGTTCACAGATCTGGTTACGTCCTTTTGTTCATTAACCAATCAGAAAAAACATTCGGAATATGGATGTTCTACACGGGAAATAACAGGATTTGTGTCAGGCCTTCTTTACCCTTCTCCTCGGCCTAGTTCCCCTCGGAAGGCCTGATCCTCAGGCTATATTGTCTGGTATCAAACAACATTTGCTTCAGCTGCAAACACATCGCGCTCATCATGCAAGACGATCCAAAAAGTCTTCTTTCCGAAACTGATGAGAGAAGGAAAAAAGAAAAGGCTGATTTTGAAGATATATGGCGTTTAATTGGTGGGTTTGGACGGTATCCATTCGCCCTGGTGGCTTTTGTGTCGTATATCAGTATTGCTGTCAATTTGCAGCAGTTTGTACAGATCTACTATGGAACCCCTCCTAACTTCCACTGTATATCATCGCAAACCAACATGACAAGCCAGTGCGGTATTAATAAATGTGGATGTTCTAACTGTACCTACGCATTTGATAATTCAAGTTTTACCAGCGCTGTATCTGAGGTAGGTCAACTACCTAACATTTTTGTAGATTTATTAATGTAGTCTCCTTTGTAGTCGCCCCTCTGTGTCGTCAAGCATCGCTTAGACGTTTTAATCATTCGCGTTTATTATTTTATGGATTTATAATAGGGCTGCCTCACACGTTTGTACATCGTCTGACTAAGCCATAGTCATTCCCTATTGAATATATTGCTCACAATATTCATCGGTTACTTCTGTTGCGTGTATTTGGAGCGCCAACAAGTTTTAATTAATGAGCCTTTAATTCCATTATTTGAGTAGGGATTGTACCGCCGCGAAAATGATCCCCGCCGCAATAATGATTCCCGCCGCAATAATGATTCCCAAGTCGCCGCAATATTGATCCCCGCCGCAATAATGATTCCCAAGTCGCCGCAATATTGATTCCCACCGCAATAATGACTCCCAAGTCGCCGCAAAAATGATCCCCAAGGAATTATGAACTTGGACAACTCGTGATCGATGGACTATTTTTATATTTTTCCATGCATTTATCCACATATATGTGAATCCCTTTTTGTGTTTTCGTTTAATATTCGTTTCTCTTCTTTTTGCTTGCTTTTTTTTGTGTCATGAAGTGTTAAATATAACGCGTTTTAGCTATCATTTCAAAAGTTATTTTATATATTGAAACTCATTATCTATTTACTGCCTTTCATCTTCGTTATCTATGTAGTGCTGTATTTTATCTTTTTTGTACTATTTTTGAAGTCTCTGAACTACAAAGTTGGAGTTTCAATTCAAATGATATCAGGGTTATCTGTTAAGGTCAAGTTAGTAAAAGAGTTAACTGAACGAGATTAACTTCGCTTCAACAATATGTGAGATCAAATTCAAGTTTGACCGAGTTAGATTTTTAAAGCGGTCTCGTCATAGAAATATTAAATTAAAATCAATGATTTGTAGTAAAGCCAGTTTTTATCAAGCAATCCCCATTGTCGTACAGTAGTTAGAAGTGATGATATAATAGGAGATTTGTGGAATTTTATGAGAACCTCAACAACTATGATTGTTCTATAAACATATCCTGGTCATCTTTGTCCAAAGTACTTTGCTCATTTAACTCCCAGTGATAATATCAACATGAGCGAACAGCAGAAGAATGGAAATGTAATATAGTTTAAAGAAGTCCATACTACAAGGCCTCCTACAACGATGTCCAGAAAGGAATCCACGAGGTAGAGAATGAAATTTGATATGTTTGTTTTAAATGTGACATGCTCCATCGATCCCGAGTTGTCCAGGTTATCATTTCCATGGGGATCATTATTGCGGCGACTTGCGAATCATTATTGAGGCGGGAATCATTATTGCGGCGACTTGGGAATCATTATTGCGGCGGGGATCAATATTGCGGCGACTTGGGAATCATTATTGCGGCGGGATCAATATTGCGGCGGGGATCACTTTCGCGGCGGTACAGGGATGAACTGCAGAACCGCTTCTATCAAATTGGTTTAGATTTTGTGAGCTTTGGCCAGATGTGTTGAGAACTGAAAGACACATTTTTGCTCTGCGTATTAAAGTTCAATTAAGATTTAATCTCATCTAAAATGATATTGTGTTTCAGTGGAATCTCATCTGTCAACGTGGACATCTAAGAGCAATGACTCAGTCAGTATACAACGGCGGGCTTCTTGTTGGATCGTTGGCCTTTGGAAGTTTCTCCGATAGGTTTGGCAGAAGGATCACTATTTTTTTAAGTCTCTTTTTCATGGTGGGTGTGTTTATCGGGTTGCAGTTATTTTGTTGATTTGATGTCGTTATGTGTCTTGTCCACTTGTTCTTGCTGTCAGCCAGTTAACTGTATTAAACGTTATCATTATCGTTATCCGCATTATCGTTATCATTGTTATCGTTATCATTATTGTTATCGTTATCATTATTGTTATCGTTATCATTATTGTTATCGTTATCATTATTGTTAGCGTTATCATTATCATTATTGTTATCATTATTGTTATCGTTATCATTATTGTTATCGTTATCATTGTTATCGCTATCATTATCATTATCGTTATCGCTATCGTTATCGTTATCATTATCAAATCGTTGTCATTATCACTATCGTTGTCATTATCACTATCGTTGTCATTATCACTATCGTTGTCATTATCACTATCGTTGTCATTATCACTATCGTTGTCATTATCACTCAGATCGTTGTCATTATCACTATCGTTGTCATTATCACTATCGTTGTCATTATCACTATCGTTGTCATTATCACTATCGTTGTCATTATCACTATCGTTGTCATTATCACTCAGATCGTTGTCATTATCACTATCGTTGTCATTATCACTATCGTTGTCATTATCACTATCGTTGTCATTATCACTATCGTTGTCATTATCACTATCGTTGTCATTATCACTCAGATCGTTGTCATTATCACTATCGTTGTCATTATCACTATCGTTGTCATTATCACTATCGTTGCATGTAATTATCACTATCGTTGTCATTATCACTATCGTTGTCATTATCACTATCGTTGTCATTATCACTATCGTTGTCATTATCATTATCGTTGTCATTATCACTATCGTTGTCATTATCATTATCGTTGTCATTATCACTATCGTTGTCATTATCACTATCGTTGTCATTATCACTATCGTTGTCATTATCACTATCGTTGTCATTATCACTATCGTTGTCATTATCACTATCGTTGTCATTATCACTCAGATCGTTGTCATTATCACTATCGTTGTCATTATCACTATCGTTGTCATTATCACTATCGTTGTCATTATCACTATCGTTGTCATTATCACTATCGTTGTCATTATCACTATCGTTGTCATTATCACTATCGTTGTCATTATCACTATCGTTGTCATTATCACTATCGTTGTCATTATCACTATCGTTGTCATTATCACTATCGTTGTCATTATCACTATCGTTGTCATTATCACTATCGTTGTCATTATCACTATCGTTGCCATTAACACGTTAAAAGTGATGAATAGTCGATAACAATAAAAAGTATATATAAAAAATGATAATAATAATAATCTGATAAGAAAACTAGCGAATACAAATTACGACGTTTCGTTGTCATATCGCGACAACATTATCAAGTAAATGATGGTGCAAAGAGAGAAATATATATAGTAGTGGACAATGGAAAAAATACAATAAGTTAAATAAACAGTTTCGCTTGAATCAGATAATAATAATAAACCTTAATTCCAGTTTTTCATAAGTAAGTCGGTTCCATAGAATAGATATATAGGGATCAGGTCAGGTTTTGTGATCACTTCGTTCAACCCCTAAGCTTAACATCTCCGTTTGTTTCGCAGGGTGTATTTGGTTTTGGTTCGACCTATGCCAATAGTCTTACCTTGTTTACCGTAATGCGTTTTGGGTCTGGGCTGTGTGTTGCTGGTTGCTTGTTAACAAAGTTTGTGTATCCAATGGAGATATGTCCGCTGACCTACCGTACAGCCGTCGGGATTATCTGTAATATCTTTGTTGGGATTGGTGCATTATTGTTGACGTTAATAGCATATTTGATTCCTGATTGGAGATATCTAATGCTTGCAACAACAATTCCTGGGGTACCACCACTTCTACTATGGAGGTTAGTTACTACAAACCTTAACATTGAACGTTTTAACTTAGACCAAGGAAATTATAGAAACGAACGGTAAGACGGTAAAGAAGTAATATCAAATGAAAAAAAGGAGAAAAGAAATGCGAACAAAATAAGAAAAAGAACAGATAGCAAAGTAGAAAGTAGACACAAATGGTAAATGGAAAAGAAAAAGCAAAGCAAAGCAAAGCAAAGCAAAGCAAAGCAAAGCAAAGCAAAGCAAAGCAAAGCAAAGCAAAGCAAAGCAAAGCAAAGCAAAGCAAAGCAAAGCAAAGCAAAGCAAAGCAAAGCAAAGCAAAGCAAAGCAAAGCAAAGCAAAGCAAAGCAAAGCAAAGCAAAGCAAAGCAAAGCAAAGCAAAGCAAAGCAAAGCAAAGCAAAGCAAAGCGAAGCAAAGCAAAGCAAAGCAAATTGAGTGAGCATAATTACATTTATCTATTTCTGTAAGATGGTTTCCCGAATCCCCTCGATGGCTGATTGCAAAAGGAAGACTCAAAGAAGCACAGCAAGTCCTGGAAAGTTTCGCTGCAGCCAGTGGAGTCAAAGTAGATAGCGAGCATTTAACATCAGTCATAAATGATGTTTCGACTGCATCAGAATCTACAAAAGATAAAAAAGCTGGTATTTTATCGTTGGTCAGGACACCGAAGATGAGAAAACGAACATTAATAATGTCCTTCAACTGGTAAGATTTTAATATCGCATCTTGTTGTTCCTCTTTAATGCTATAATGCTTTAATGTAAATACTCCTTACTCAGTAATCACTGTGCGGCTATATGTAGCTGCTATTATTTCTTACTCTTTATATGTTTTATCAGATCAACTGATTAGGATATATCCGAAACCAATTATACATTCATTACTGTCAATTATTGCTATCATCATCATAATCATCATCATCATGATTGTCACGATAATCATCATCGTCACTCTCGTCATCATCATCATCACGATCATCGTCATCATTATTATTACGACCATCATCGTCGTCAACACCATCATCATTATGATCATAATTATTATCGTCATCATCCTCAACATCATCATCATCATCACCATCACAATCATCATCATCATTACCATCATCATCATCATCATTATTATCGTCATCATCCTCAACATCATCATCATCATCACCATCACAATCGTCATCATCATTACCATCATCATCATTATTGTCATCATCATTACCATAATCATCATCATCTCGACCCTCATCACCATCATGTGATATTTTTCATAATCATGTGATATTTTTCATAATCATGTGATATTTTTCATGATATCTACTGGTTTATAGGCTTATCATCTCGATCATCATCCCCATCATGTGATATTTTTCATGATATCTCCTGGTTTATAGGCTTATCATCTCGATCATCATCCCCATCATGTGATATTTTTCATGATATCTACTGGTTTATAGGCTTATCATCTCGATCATCATCCCCATCATGTGATATTTTTCATGATATCTACTGGTCTATAGGCTTATCATCTCGATCATCAGCCCCATCATGTGATATTTTTCATGATATCTACTGGTCTATAGGCTTATCATCTCGATCATCATCCCCATCATGTGATATTTTTCATGATATCTACTGGTGTATAGGCTTATCATCTCGATCATCAGCCCCATCATGTGATATTTTTCATGATATCTACTGGTCTATAGGCTTATCATCTCGATCATCAGCCCCATCATGTGATATTTTTCATGATATCTACTGGTCTATAGGCTTATCATCTCGATCATCATCCCCATCATGTGATATTTTTCATGATA
Source organism: Metridium senile (assembly GCA_949775045.1). NCBI lineage: Eukaryota > Metazoa > Cnidaria > Anthozoa > Actiniaria > Metridiidae > Metridium > Metridium senile. Next base: position 34,453,590 of record OX459096.1, on the reverse strand, counting down.
TCTACTGGTCTATAGGCTTATCATCTCGATCATCATCCCCATCATGTGATATTTTTCATGATATCTACTGGTCTATAGGCTTATCATCTCGATCATCATCCCCATCATGTGATATTTTTCATGATATCTACTGGTCTATAGGCTTATCATCTCGATCATCAGCCCCATCATGTGATATTTTTCATGATATCTACTGGTCTATAGGCTTATCATCTCGATCATCATCCCCATCATGTGATATTTTTCATAATATCTACTGGTGTATAGGCTTATCATCTCGATCATCATCCCCATCATGTGATATTTTTCATGATATCTACTGGTCTATAGGCTTATCATCTCGATCATCATCCCCATCATGTGATATTTTTCATGATATCTACTGGTCTATAGGCTTATCATCTCGATCATCATCCCCATCATGTGATATTTTTCATGATATCTACTGGTCTATAGGCTTATCATCTCGATCATCATCCCCATCATGTGATATTTTTCATGATATCTACTGGTCTATAGGCTTATCATCTCGATCATCAGCCCCATCATGTGATATTTTTCATGATATCTACTGGTCTATAGGCTTATCATCTCGATCATCAGCCCCATCATGTGATATTTTTCATGATATCTACTGGTCTATAGGCTTATCATCTCGATCATCATCCCCATCATGTGATATTTTTCATGATATCTACTGGTCTATAGGCTTATCATCTCGATCATCATCCCCATCATGTGATATTTTTCATGATATCTACTGGTCTATAGGCTTATCATCTCGATCATCATCCCCATCATGTGATATTTTTCATGATATCTACTGGTCTATAGGCTTATCATCTCGATCATCAGCCCCATCATGTGATATTTTTCATGATATCTACTGGTCTATAGGCTTATCATCTCGATCATCATCCCCATCATGTGATATTTTTCATAATATCTACTGGTGTATAGGCTTATCATCTCGATCATCATCCCCATCATGTGATATTTTTCATGATATCTACTGGTCTATAGGCTTATCATCTCGATCATCATCCCCATCATGTGATATTTTTCATGATATCTACTGGTCTATAGGCTTATCATCTCGATCATCATCCCCATCATGTGATATTTTTCATGATATCTACTGGTCTATAGGCTTATCATCTCGATCATCATCCCCATCATGTGATATTTTTCATGATATCTACTGGTCTATAGGCTTATCATCTCGATCATCAGCCCCATCATGTGATATTTTTCATGATATCTACTGGTCTATAGGCTTATCATCTCGATCATCATCCCCATCATGTGATATTTTTCATGATATCTACTGGTCTATAGGCTTATCATCTCGATCATCATCCCCATCATGTGATATTTTTCATGATATCTACTGGTCTATAGGCTTATCATCTCGATCATCATCCCCATCATGTGATATTTTTCATGATATCTACTGGTCTATAGGCTTATCATCTCGATCATCATCCCCATCATGTGATATTTTTCATGATATCTACTGGTCTATAGGCTTATCATCTCGATCATCATCCCCATCATGTGATATTTTTCATGATATCTACTGGTCTATAGGCTTATCATCTCGATCATCAGCCCCATCATGTGATATTTTTCATGATATCTACTGGTTTATAGGCTTATCATCGATCTCGATCATCAGCCCCATCATGTGATATTTTTCATGATATCTCCTGGTTTATAGGCTTATCATCTCGATCATCAGCCCCATCATGTGATATTGTTCATGATATCTACTGGTCTATAGGCTTATCATCTCGATCATCATCCCTATCATGTGATATTTTTCATGATATCTCCTGGTTTATAGGCTTATCAACTCAATCATCTTCTATGGTCTTACCTTGAATGCCAAGAACCTGGGCGGCTCGTTTCATCTCAACGTCTTTATCATGTTTGCAGTGACTATGCCAGGGGTTTTGTCCTTGTGGATTATGATTAAAAGGTAAACTTGTGTAACTAGTTTTAACGTCCCTTACTAATTATATTAGCTTTTATTTCTTACTATACAGTTTACTGATATCACTTGTTATTTTTGGGAAATGTATATGCAAAACTGAAAAATGGAAGAAAGAGTAAAAAAAGGAAAATTGACAAGAAAAAAGAAAAGAAAAAAAAGTAGAATCATCAGGGTACGAACACATGACCGTAGCGCCACCCTTTAAGACTGCACCCCCCGGACAACGAAACTTTTAATTATGATAACTTTTTTGTAAAACTAAAACATTCTATGAAGCTGAAGCATCGAATCAATTTAACGTGTAGGATGAAGATTTCGACCCCATCCCGACAGAAAACCTAACGTCGCGCCAGTCAAAAGACCAGGGAGGGAGGGAGAGAACCAGCCCCTAGACTGTAAACGGTAAACCCATTTTTCGCTAACTAAGCAACTATCGATTATATAATGTCTGATTGGGGTAAGGGGAGGGAGGGGGGGGGGGGGGGGTCGTCGATATAGTTATTGCATAAACATGTTACTAGGGGGGTTGGGGGAGGGTGGCCTGTCTGCTGGTGTCTATTGGTATATATGACATACTATGTTATTGTAGGTGTGGTCGTCGATATAGTTATTGCATATACATGTTACTAGGCTAGGGGGGTGAGGGAGGGGTGTCTGCTGGTGTCTATTGGTATATATGACATACTATGTTATTGTAGGTGTGGTCGTCGATATAGTTATTGCATATACATGTTACTAGGGGGCGTGGCATGTCTGCTGGTGCTTGCTGTACCAAGTGTTAAAGGTACGTTAATAAAGCTGATTTCTTTGTTATCGTTATGAGCGAGCATTGAATGTGTTATGTATGATATACGTCGATACAGCTAGCCTATATCCTTACCTAAATAGGTTTTGCCCGAGGGAGAGATATAAAAGTCTGATATGTAATGTACGTTACTAAAATGTAGTTAGGTGTCGTAACTCTATATTACTATCATCCCTGTGTACAGGACGACCAATGGATGTTCACCCTGCAGTCAAAGGTTTAGCTATGTTTGGTGTTTTCTGTACCAGTGCTACATTCTCTTTGGTGTATATCTATCACTCGGAATTAAGTCCAACTCTACTAAGGTTAGTCACAACGCTTCCTATTATGACCTGATCATTTTGAACAAAAATCTTTCTCTGCTAAATCAATGAGATATCTTATTTGATGTCACAATGATAACCATGCAAAGCGGCTTGTTATTATTATATTTTACCTTTGATCTCGACAGGAACCTTTCAATGGGCGTTGGCTCTATGATGTCACGTGTTGGTGGAATTATCGCGCCATACTTTGTCTTCCTGGTAAATACACTTTGTCTTCTCTCAGAACTAACAGACGTTACTTGTTCGCTGACTGGATAACTCTTTCCTTTTCATTTTCTTGCCTGCACAAGGTACTCTCAGTCAGCTTTCAACGTAACACAGGAGTAGTGTATCATGAAATATCATTCGCTCGCTGATTGGATCAAGGGCGCCAAAACGAAAAGTTCAGTGCATTGTGAAATGTTTGGACCTAGGAATATAAATTAAGTTTCACTTATCTCAAATATTGTCCAGAAAATGTGTAATTGTCCGCTTTTAATCACGATGATGTGCTGTATTCCACCACACCGACAATAATACCAACGGTCGTTTGAACGCTAAGATTGTGTGCCGCTGTACTAGCCGTTCAACGTAGTGCTGTCGCGAATATTCGTTATTCATTAGCCAACCACTAATTGGATTAAAATCGAATTCGCCCCTCCATTCACCTAAAGAGACAGGGGTAGGAAACAACCCGCGGCCCCTTTGTGGACTCGTCTGCTCAACTAATCGGATTATTTTGGCAGTACATAGGGTAATTTGTTTACACAGCGATGACTGATTCTTCTCCGTCGGTTGGGAAATCGGACGCCGAAGCGGGCTTCGTAATACATCGGGTGCTTGCGTATAAAAATCTGTTATTTGGCCGTTTATATTTTGAATTCAACAATAGCCGTTAAACTCAATATCTAAAAACAATTACGATGACTATATTAAACACGGCAAATTACCTTTAATTTTGTGAATGTTGCTTGATGTTTCTTGTGCCGATCGCTTTATTCACGGGTCATTCAAAAAATACTCCATCACTGTCTATCGTCGGTTTAAGTACGTACAAATTGTACTATAAACTTGTTCTTTTTCAAAAAATACTACCCATCGTTACTATGATTGGTGCTCGAATAAAGCGACCGGCACAAGAGAACATATACGAGTATGCCTGTGCTGAGTGCAAGACTGCTATTTTAAAACTTTGCTAATAGTCCGCGGCTTCAAGCACCCGATGTATTACGAAGCCCGCTTCGGCGTCCGATTTCCCAACCGACGGAGAAGAATCAGTCATCGCTGTGTAAACAAATTACCCTATGTACTGCCAAAATAATCCGATTAGTTGAGCAGACGAGTCCACAAAGGGGCCGCGGGTTGTTTCCTACCCCTGTCTCTTTAGGTGAATGGAGGGGCGAATTCGATTTTAATCCAATTAGTGGTTGGCTAATGAATAACGAATATTCGCGACAGCACTACGTTGAACGGCTAGTACAGCGGCACACAATCTTAGCGTTCAAACGACCGTTGGTATTATTGTCGGTGTGGTGGAATACAGCACATCATCGTGATTAAAAGCGGACAATTACACATTTTCTGGACAATATTTGAGATAAGTGAAACTTAATTTATATTCCTAGGTCCAAACATTTCACAATGCACTGAACTTTTCGTTTTGGCGCCCTTGATTGGATAATTTCTAGCTATAGACTGTCTCTCATAGGCAGGGTTGTAGTGGTAACTGCCATGTCTATGGTAGTTCAAAGCTGGAGCTTTAGTTTACTCATATATTGTTTACTATAAGCTGCGCGCGCATCTCATTCATTCGTACCAGCTCTGCACCAAGTTGATATCTGACTTTGTAGTCTTTGTAGTGTGGTATATTATCTTCGTTGTAGTTCGCTCTATGGGATGCTCGGTTTTATCAAGTCTCAAGATTGTTTCTCTAATCAACATTCGTACACATATTGTTATATTTTAACCAATTGAATTCACGAGAACTAACTGCTGTATTTTGTTTTTAGAACGACTACATGCAAAACCTGCCATTGATCGTACTAGGTTTCTTTGGGTTTACCGCTGGCTTCATGTCATTGCTGTTACCTGAAACTCTATTCAGTCCCATGCCCCAGACCGTTAGTCAAGTGGAGGAGTGGGACGAGGACTATAGTCTTCCTTGTCGACGGCAGAATACTCGTAAAGAATGCATCGTTAAAGAGGATGCACTGCACGATGGGAATGACCAAGGCAGTACTCAGCTTTTTGAGACAACTATATAGAGATATTTTCATTTTATTGCTCCGCCTATGTCGTAGTTACCCCTGTAAAGTCTGCATACGGGCCATCTGCTAACACCGGAAACTTTACTTTGAAAGAAACACTGATTTAGTATAGACTGTAAGTTTTAAAACAGTAGCTCACAACTAGCCAGATATCTCCAGTTCAGTAATCATGTGTGTAGTGTCATGACACGGTTGAAAAACGCACTGCGCACGCTCGGAAGACGGTCGTGTTTACAATAAAATCATTGGAGATTTACCGGCGTTTGGTAACACATTACATTAGTTGTTTTCTTTCCCTTGTCAAATAATACAAGAGAAATTCGCTTTTAAATACATAACCACACGAAAACACGAAACCCTTCGTAAAATCTTCAGTTAGTCTTGTGTTTTGCTTACGCATGCGCCGTGCGTATATTGTTATCATGTGATATCTTTTTTGATTATCTGCTCTCTCTTAAATGATTTATAATTTGCATGCCTATCTACTCAGCTCAACTCAACACAAGTGACCAAACAATGCCTCAAAATATATATTAGGACTCTCTGACTCGTTTAACGAAAGTTATGTCAGGTAGCCTGTACCTATCCATTTTGGAAAACCTGCACAAATCAAGATTAATACATTATAAAGATTGTATATTCCTTAATGTTATTTGTAAATCTAGTATAATATTAACTACCCTGCGAGCAGAGATTTCTTTCTCTCTTACCTGGAACGACGAGGAAAGTTACTTTTCTTGTCGTTCTAGGTAAGAGAAAGGAACCTCTGCTCGCAGGGTAAATATTAACATTTACTATATTGCAAATGTGTAGTACATTAAAATATTATGAATCAGAAGGATGCGGGTTTAATTCCCCGCTGGAGAACCTACAATCGTTTTTCTGAGTAATGTTACTTGAAGAAACTAATACAGTGACTTTGTACCAAATGGAGTATTTCTACTGCTTATATTTACCTTATTTGATTAACGTCTAAAACATCAGTAAGTAACACTGTTTTTGTGGTAGAAAAGTGTATCACTTTATTCATAACAAACCGTCAACAACCAATTTACAAATGTTGTTTTAATCTATGTTACCCTGTTGTCCTTCTTGTGATTATCACATACGTAGAGTTTATAATACCAAAAATACATTAATATCGAAATGAATACGTCAATTAGTATATTCAAAATTACATTAAAATTGAACTGAATACTTCAAAAGTTAAATTCAAAAATACATTCATACCGAAATAAATACTTGGAATTTTAAATTAAAAAAACCCATTCATACCAAAATAAATACTTGGAATTTTAAATTAAAAAAAAGATTCATAGCGAAATAAATACTTGGAATTTTAAATTAAAAAAACACATTCATACCGAAATAAATACTTGGAATTTTAAATTCAAAAAAAAGATTCATAGCGAAATAAATACTTGGAATTTTAAATTCAAAAATAAATTCATACTAAAATAGATACTTGGAATTTTAAATTCAAAAATGCATTCATACCAAACTAAATACTTTAACTTTTAAATACCAATAAAAAGTAAAATAATAACAATGATAATTAACGGCACATATCATGTCTAGACTTTGTGTTCTTTCTTGGGCTGGAAGTGGAATAATGTAGATGCATCGAGGTTTTTCTTCTTCGACAACGCTTCTACCAGAAGTTGAGCAACCTGAAAAATGGTAAAATACTTGCTAAAAGGGTTACGAATGATATTGTATTGGGGTTATGATCGTCGTATCTCTTAGGAGTAAAAATCAGCGACTTTGTATTTGTGTATTAAAATAACTAAAACTCTGAAGTTCGACATTAGTAGTTTACCGCCCCGATATGGCGCCAGCTAGGGAGGGGTGGTCTATTGGACTTTGACCCCCAGAGGTTGGACAGTCCTAATCCGATTATCTAAGAGGGGAGGGGAGGGTCAGATAGTAATAGGGGAGGGGAGGGTCAGATAATAACATAAGCATCCGATGTATAAGACCAACCCTCAATAACAGATATGGAGGGTTGGTCTTGACAGAAAAGAGATACGCGAATCCGATTATCTGAGAGGGAAGAGGAGAATCAGATAATAACATAAGTAATAAAAAATAATGGGCTCCTGGTAATAATAAAAGAGCGTAGTTCATGTAAGATGCGTGACTTAGCTTTGCATGTGGACTTTTTACCGGGCCTATATAGCGCATCCCCCCTCCCCCTCTACTTTTTGGGGAGGGGTGGTCAGAGATCTAGTATGCAAGGAGAATGTCTGTCATCAGTCAGATGGAATGTAATCAATGAACTAAGACTACCCCTCCTCATCAGATACGGAGGGGGTAGTCTTGACAGAGAAACATAATCCGATGTTATTGTCTGTCCAGGCATGTAGGTAATCCGATTATTGAAAGTTGTGTAAGAATATTTTTGTACATAATGGAGTTATTCCGTGTTAGATGCTTTCGATACTGTAGAGATGCAAATGTGCATTATAGAATTATCTAGTGTTTCTTAGAACAAAGCTTATCACACCTTACTGATTCACATTTGCATCTCTACGGTATCGAAAGTGTCTAACACGGAATAGCTTGGATATGTCGACTTTCTACATCCTATGACTCGAATGTTTACATGTCCAGGAACCTAATCCGATTACAGACAATTATCTATGGTCGACAAGAATGCTACTGAAAATTAAACTTTTAACGCATGTTCATCGAGGAGAAAGAAAAAAAAGATTGTTTTTTTTTTTAATTAATTTGATAAATCAGAATTTTGATGCAATGAACTGTTCATAGTTACGTTTTACTGTCTAGTAGGAAGCTCGTTTTCAAGCTATTTCTGTCCAGGGACGTAATCCGATTACTGGATATTATGTAAGACATTCAAGTGATCTAACAACGTTTATTAAGCCGAATGTCACGACAAAATATAAAATATATATATTCTATGTGCAGGGTTGTAGTCCGATTACTGCTAGCTGTAATAAGTTAAACGTTTAATAAAAGAAACATTTCTGTCACTCCAATTATTCATTTTACTTCGTTTATTGAAATTATAATAACAACATTCTGGATACACCAGATTTTACCATTTGACAAACATATATAAAAAAAAAACTTGTTAAAAAGGCTAGAGCAGTCTTTATATATCTATACATATATTCTAACAACTACTCCATTGGATCGTCTTCACTACTGATTTCACTTTCATTATCTTCTAAATATTGAATCCACAGAAGATGACGATTCTGATAACGATGATTCCAGTGTTGAAAGTGAGTATAGTTCTGACACCGAAACCGATGAGCTGTCGTGGTGCTGGCAAGTTCTTGTAAATGAAGTTGTTGAACGACATGAGGAAGAAAGAAGAGAACTGGTTGAGAAACTTGTATCTCATGGTCCAACAGAAGCAGATGCGAGACATACTGCTAATGAGAAGAAAAGAATTGAGAAATATATTAGCTGAAAAAATGGAATGGATTCATGCACTGAAAAAAGACTCATGAATACCAGTATAGATTTGTTGGACACTGGAGATTATGAGTGGCTTGAAGCCACAAAACTTGCTATCCATCAAAGAAAATTTCTTTTGAATGATTTCGTTTCCCAATATTTAGAAGATAATGAAAGTGAAATCAGTAGTGAAGACGATCCAATGGAGTAGTTGTTAGAATATATGTATAGATATATAAAGACTGCTCTAGCCTTTTTAACAAGTTTTTTTTTATTTTTTTTTATATATGTTTGTCAAATGGTAAACTTGTCCACGCTTTAATAACGTCAAAACTTGACCAGTGTAATAGCATGCTCTATGGGCTTCCTGATAAAGAGTTGTCCAAGATTCAAACAATTCAAAACTGAGTACTATATTCTTTTACATAGAGTAAAAACTAATGCATTAAATGTGCGTTCCACCTCATTGCTTCAAGTCAATTATTCATCAGTATAAACTTATTAGAGCGAAAACTCTAGAACCATGAAACAAAATCAATTTTTTAGTGTGTAATAGTTCTTATTTAGCGACTAGAGTACAAACACTAAAAGTGTGCAATACTTTGTACTATTTACCACTAAATAGTGTTGATTAAACAATAGAGAACAAAATAATTTGCATAATTTAGCAGTATTTAGTGGTATTTATGTTGCACGCCTTTAGTGTTTGTACTCTATTAGTTACTATAAAAGACAAGTTAAGTTGTAATGAGGTATTGTTTCCTTTTGTATTTGATGTTTCTGGTTGAGTGATACTGACTAAATAGTTACTAAATAAAAACTATTAGTTAGTAACTATTTTGTTTTTATTTCATGGTTCTCGTGTTTTCGCTCTATGTCTAGATTCCATAATCAATACGTATGATCGTCGTAAACAACTATATAGTGGTATTTATGAAATGTACTTTAGTATATTGATATACCACTATCACACTGCAATCTGTTATTGATATAAGTTGTAGGAATATATTACATAAATCTGTGAGACACTGCAGATTCATTTCATCATTTATTGATGAGTTTATTATTTGTTTCGTATGGTTGAATGGTTCTTTTAAAAAGAGGTCGCTAGCTAATACTCTCTATCTAAGGTTCTGTTAGGTTTATAACAAGTCAATAAACGGAAAACAAACTACCTGTTTTTCTGTCCTATCTTTTTGAACTTCTTTAGAAGATACCAAACACAGCTTTAAAGCCAGCAAACAGTATTAACCCTATACTTTGACTTACTGTCTCACGATAAATAATTCAATTCAGGTTCCTACTTTTTTTTCTCACTAGTTTCCTCGCCACATCAAGTTTCAAGTTCGTTTGTTTGCAATAATTACAAATTATGGCTCGTTGACAAAAAAAAATTAAATGCGCTTTAGAAGCGCATGTGCTTACTACGAAAAATATTCTTGTCGTTTCCGCCAAAAAAGGACACAAATCGTAAATAGACTGAAACATGTTGTTATTTTTGTGTTGTAGCTCTGAATTTCTGCTAGATTTATACTCTTACTTTTGACGACTGGTACTGAATACATCCCAGACTAGGAAGACAATTTTTTCACCAACCTTTTTTTTTCTAGCCTGATTTTCAGAGCGGCGGGCCTGGGTCCTACGCTATCGGAGTTTGGGGAAAAAGCGATAGCGTAGGACCCAGGCCCGCTCTGAAAATCAGGCTATTTTTTTTCCGGAGAAACAAACAAATGAGAAAATTATTATTTTATTCGGAAAAACGAACAAATAAGTGTCTAAAATCTAAAATATGTTTTTTTTATTTGATGTCGCAGTAAATATATTGAGCTCAAATTGACACATTTCAGTTAAGATACTTCAATGTAGATGAAGATTAACAATCTAAAAAAAATTCAGTATATTTTGGTAAAGCCGCCTCGTTTCCATGCACACCTATTTTAGGGCATGCGCAGTACTCGGTTTCGAGCACCTATTTCGAATGGCCCCATATCACATAATGATCGCCTTGGTGTAGTTAGTAATCTGGCCAAGTTTCATGCTTTTATCACAAAACGAACAATTTGATATATTTTTGGACGTTAGCAGCTGGACTACAAGTGCAAATTGCGGGGTTGTTGTCGAAATCCTCAGCCATACCGTAAAGCTGAGCTGCCATGCGTTTTTTCAGCTCAGTTGTCTGGAGACATGGTCCGTTGTCTTTTATATACCCCTATTTCAAAAATCGTTGTCGGAGCCGAAGCTACAGTCCACACTCTAAAGCCTGCAAAGGATGTCGGTTACATGGACTTTAATTTGTGATTCATTGCACGTTTTTTTAATAAATATTTGTATTTATATCTAACACAACAACAACTTGTTATGGTCATATAAAACAAACACGTACAACCAAAATAGGATATGAATAAATCGATAACAAGAGAAGAAATACCGACATCCCTTGCAGGCTTCAGAGTGTAGACTGTGGCTTTGTTTGCGACAACGATTTTTGAAATAGGTATATATATATTTAAAAAGTTTTCCTTTTATTATTATTTTTTCAATTTCTATTTTTTCTCTTGCTATTTTCTATTTTTTCACTTTTCGTTGTCTGTTTTTATTAGCATTATATTATACTATCGAAATCACCAGAGTGGTAAAATCCTTGTTTAAAATTCTGTCTCGTTTTTGTACCATGTGATCGCTTCTGGCCAATGATTTTGCTCAAAATTGGTCATGTGGTACAAAAAAAAAAAAAAACACACACACCCAAGGCCACATTTTCAACTGACATTTAACCACTCTAGTGATTTTCATAGTATTCTTTTCAAATTGTTATTCATTGTTTATATTAGTTTGTGTATTTTCGTTGGGCTACCTGTATGCTATCCCATGGTTCTGTTCGCTAGTTATTCATTCACAGAAGTCAACAACAAAGATGGCGGCGGGAGGGCCAGATATGAGTTCTGATAAATGGCAACTAAAAGCTACCACAGTTCGTGAACGAAACGAGCTCATGTTTAACAATGAATTACTTAGTGATGTGCACTTCATGGTGGGCCCTGGTCTCCTGGTAAAGAGCGTATTCCAGCTCATAAGTATGTTTTAGCCATTAGTAGCCCTGTCTTCCTTGCGATGTTCTACGGTCGACTCGCCGAAACAAACGAGGATATAGTAATAATTACTATTCACCACCCTACCCCATTGTTCTCTCTCTGCACTAATTCACCGATTGCAGGGTACCCGCATCTGAAAGCAAAGACATCTAGTTATGTTGCAGTCCCCACTCAGCATTATTAGAAATATTGCAGTCCGCACTCTGCATTATTAGAAATAATGCAGTCCGCACTCTGCATTATTAGAAATATTGCAGTATGTTCTATTTAGTGTGTATAACAAATAATGTTCATTCTAGTAAAGATCAGACTTAGAATTAATTTACTAGAAAGCGATTTTTGGCGAAAAAAGTCTTTGAGTACTAACGCCAGGATTCGAACCGAGATCTTCTGCTTTGCTGTATCCGCGCCTTAAGCCATTATACTACTGAGGCAACCGTTGGAAAACTTGCAACAAAAACAATTCTTAATGTCATCAATTGAATGAAATTATTACTAATTAGAGTTTGGTAAGCCTATTGTTATTATATTCAAAGAGACAAGAAACCGCCGATTATTATGCAACAAAGAGAACAATAATGGGGCAGGCTACTGAATGGTAAATACATTTTCATTGGCTGATAACTAATTAAAGTTTGGTAAGCCTATTGTTATTATATTCAAAAACACAAGAAACCGCCGATTACTGTGCAAGAGATAGAATAATGGGGCAGGGTATTGAATAGTAATTATACTAGATAATCACTGAGGCACGCAGCATTCGTGGGTATATTGCAGGCAGCTTCGGGCTGCGCCCTCAGCTGCCTGCAATATACCCACGAATGCTGAGTGCCTCAGTGATTATCTATTAAATAACAGACACCGACATCGACTCATTTGTAGAGCTACTACGATTCCTATACACAGATAAAGTAATGCTTACATTAGATAACGCTCTTGGAGTATTGTATCTGGCCAATAAGTACTATGTCTTATTCTACCGTTTAAACCAGATATAACAATATCACTGGATATCGAAAAACATCCTGGCCCTGATCCTGGCATCAGTTTTGATGATTATAAACGCTTACATCGTAATTCTTCAACAAAGGAGTCTTCAACATCACTAAATTCCAAGTCGAAGTCAAATGCTAATTTATTCTCCACTAGCCATTTTGATCTTGTTCCTTTTTTGAATCTTAATGAAGCTGACAACAATGGCCAACACCTCCATACTATTCCAGTTCAAATTCAGTCACGCTCAACCAACAACGTAAAAACTAACTCTCGCAACCTGAATAATCTAATTCCTCTGAGTAAACAACAACCACTTTCCGATCTACAATCTCGTCTTCGACTTGCGGTATGGAATGCCCACTCCTTAAATAAGAAAGCTGCCTCAATATGTGAATTAGTCATATCTAAACGAATTGACATATTAACCATCACTGAAACCTGGTTAAAGGTCCCGTCCCGTCAAAAACACAACTTTTTGGTAAAACCTTTAGTATTGCATACTTAAAACATATTTTATAAAAAAAATCCGATTAAGAAGTTTTTTAGGGGTTTTTCAGCATCATAAGCACCCTTCCGAGCAAGTTCTTCGAAAAACGCTTCGATTTCGATCACGTGATCAAATGACGTCACACGTGTGTTGATAGAAAACAAACATGGCTGATTTGTGTGCGAGTCGACTTCAAATTCCGTGAGTTCTTCAAGTTCTTCCAATGAATCGTCAATTGACTCTTCTGATAATGACTATGATGTAGTAGAGGTTACTCCTGGAATTGAACCGTGGCGGTTTGAGCCTCCAGGACGCGGAACTCAAGATAATTCCTAGGATGACAGTGGCGACGAAGTGGAAGGCCAAAACAACGGCCGTCTTCAAGTCTTTGACTGGTATTGTTTAAATCAATTCTTTAATGATTTTATACCATCAGTAGCTGTCTTGTTCATAAATAATTCATCACTAGGTTATAGATGAACTGAACTTATAGCTTTTTCAATGTAAACATAGTTAAAGAATGATAAAAGACAATAATCTGCACATTTACACTTGTAAATTACAACTTGTCCGTCACGTTTTTCGTCCCTATTGTATCTCTATTCTCTTGGTTTGTTCTCGGCACTTACACTACAAAATAAGAATACATAAATATGAATACATACCTTACTTTTCGTCATTAAATGTTTATAGCCCAAGCGGCGTGAGTGATTTACATTGTAGTTATTTTATTATAAGAATTGCTGCTGTACAAGCTTAGAGTTCTATTTTGTTTCCTCATGTTTATTAAATACACAACATTCAACGGTGCTACTTGAGTCATTTATTGCTGTGAGACCAGTTGCGAAATCCACTGGGATTTTACGGAAATTCGAAAACATTTACAATTGATTGCCTGAATGGTTGACCCTTTTTATTATGAGTCTCTCTTTAATAAAACTTTCTACTGAGATATATGTACATGCCTGACATCTTGCCCCACCCAGATATTTAATTTTACAGCGCAAAGCCCAAAAGTGGACCGCAGATAATTTATCCACATTCTTTTGCTAGCTGCTGGATGGACTTAATTCTAGCTATTTCCACCTCAAAATTCATCTGAAGATTGACATAATTCTTGTCTTGGGATTCACAGTGAGAAATGTTGACATTTAATCTAGAGCAGTTGATTGACAAGATGTAGGGAAAATATGAATAAATTATCTAATTGTGTTGGTGATAATAGTTGTGCTAGTCTATTTGGAAATAGGAAAAACTGATGATGATTAATCAATCAGTCACATTAGCCTGCTTACTTACTTACAAAAGTCCACTTTATTTACATTATACAAGCTCTTAAAATTTCAATTTATGATATTCACTTTTCATTTTTAACTAGGAGGTTCTAACAGTGATTTTTTTTAAAGATATAATGTAATCATATTTTTTTTAGAGTTACGACATTAAACCAATGAAATAAAGATTAACTATTTTTTATTATTTGTGTTTTCTTTTTTTGTCAATTTGACTATTACACCTTGTTCACTAACTTTAATGTTCATAAGAGTGAAGACATAAAACCCGTGCAACAAAATCTAATAATTTATTAGATTTTGTTGCACGGGTTTTGTCTTCACTCTTATGAACATTAAAGTTAGTGAACTATTTGCCTGCAATAATATCTGGAAACATATAATCCTGTATTGCTTCCTCTTTGTCAGGCTTGTCAATTGAGGCTGTCAGTGGTGGTGGAGTGTTGATTTTTAAGTTCTTCATATACAAACGCAGCTGTTTTGGGCTTTTTTTGTACTTATCAAATAGACGATCGATGGCTTTATTGCAGTATTCTTTTTTAAAGCACAAAATTATGGATTAGACATGTATGTTTTTATGAAAACAAAAAGAAACTCGAGAACTCAATCAAAGCTAGAAATAAATGAATCAAAACGACAAGGAAAAACCTAATAGCGCAAACTCCGCTCAATAGAAAGTTCAATCAAATTGAGCGGAGTTTTATACGGACGGGCCAGATTTGTAATATTTTCGCGCGGTTTGCTCCAAATAACCCAAGTGGCATCACAGGTAGCCCAAGCTATGCATTTGTACGTTTTTTTGCAATATGACGAAATATTTAAAATGCAATAAAAATAAACATGTCTACCTGTGTGTTGTGTTTTTCTTTGCATTTCTGTGAAGTTTCAGGCCATTTCCTTCAATTTTGAGTGATTTATGGCTGATGTTCCCCAGCGTCCTAAGACGTCTTAGGACGCTGGGGAACATCAGCCATAAATCACTCAAAATTGAAGGAAATGGCCTGAAACTTCACAGAAATGCAAAGAAAAACACAACACACAGGTAGACATGTTTATTTTTATTGCATTTTAAATATTTCGTCATATTGCAAAAAACGTACAAATGCATAGCTTGGGCTACCTGTGGTGGCATGGCGGCGGACTGAATTCGCTAACACACACTTTGCATTTAATTTCTTACCTGTACTCCTTCTTTGTGGTCTTTTAAAAGATTTTTGAGTTTGTTTGTTTGCCATCATTATTGGAGACAGATTAGTGATAACTGAGTCAGTAAGCGAAGCGAAGTTTGGGGGAAGGTCTTGTTGTGTTTGTTCTGGCATATCCGCCAAAATAGAAGTTTGACTTTCGCCACTGTGATCTGGAGAAAGCTCAAGCTCTTTCATGGTCTAAATATTAACGGACTACAATTATTATTGTGTGAAAATATCTTAAATACATCGGATTCCAATGCTTACCCGGTGAGCATGAAGTTTAGTGATAGCCGTGTTTGTAGTTTTTGGTTCGGAATCCTTTGAAGTACAGGGCGTTCCACAAGATACCTTTCGAGCTTTTATATGCAGTGGATTTGGCTGAATTGATTGTATAGCTCACTTTTTTAGTAACAGTTTACTCGAAAAGCCAGCCATTCTAGCTCCATAATCTTGGTAATCGCTTGGCAGAAAGTGATCACTGCAGATATGGCCACAGTTCCTGGCGTCCACGTCTTTGCATCTCGCTTCGCGAGAACAAACTTAATCCATTTATCGCATACTTTTTTGTCACTAGGAAATTGGTGTAAGCTTACACCGTCCTCATTCGTTTTATCACAAAACATAATAACACATCTTTTGCCGGGCAAGCGCTTTCTTTTGTGTCCAACATTTTGAGGGCTCGCCATTATGCACAAACCTCACATCAACACATGTGTGACGTCACTAGTTGCGTGACACAAATCGGCATGTTTTCAGTCACGCTTAAAATATTACCCTTTCAACTGCAGCCCGCGTCGCTAAAAAGCTTTTTAGATATTTTTTTTTGCTTCATAATCACTATGGATGGGATGAAAAAGGGAAAAGTGCTTTCAAAAATCACAAAAAAATTGCCGGGACGGGACCTTTAACAAAAGACTCTACAAACAACACTACAATAGCTGAAATACTAAACACTCTACGAGACTATGATTTTATACATCAACCTAGAGCTGCAGGTAAAGGCGGCGGCGTTGGTGTGTTTTTTAGAAAATCATTTAACGTTACAAGACATGATTTGATGGATTTCAAAACGATGGAATATGTTGATCTCTCTTTGTCATACAATAAAACATCTATACGACTCGTGACAATATATCGTCCTCCTCCATCTACAAAAAACAAAGCAACAACTTCCACATTCCTTGGAGAGTTTTCTACATTACTTGAAGAACTAATCATAGCTTCCAACTTGTTTATTAATGGAGATTTCAACTTTCATATGGAAAATTGCAACAACTCTGAAACATTCAATTTTAACGACCTTCTAGAATCTGCTGGTCTGAAACAACATATCAAAGAACCTACTCACAATAAAGGACACACTCTGGATCTTGTTATCAACAGAGAAGATGAACATATTTTACAAAGTAAAATAGAAATCAAGAATGATGTCCCTTCTGATCACTATGCTGTTGTATGCACACTCAACTTACCAAAACCTATACCATCTAAGATCTTAATAAACAGTCGTGGCCTACATCGTGTGAATATACAGTCATGGAAAAATGACATCTTGGAATCAGAGTTGCACCAACCCAATTTAGAAGAAACAGATATTGAAGTTGCTATGAACCAATACAATACATGTCTAACCAAGTTACTAGACAAGCATGCGCCTATAAAATCTAAACACATTACTCTACGACCTAACACACCGTGGTTTTCTGATGAACTCAGGATTTTAAAAAGGGAAAAACGCAAGTTGGAAAGAAAATATCTCAGTACACGTTTAGAAATCCATCGTCAGATTTACAAGGAAAAATGCAATATCTACACCAATGCCTTGAATGAAGCAAAATCTAACTATTACAAGACCAAGATTGAATCATCTGACCATGGGCAGCAGAGTATCGTTCGCGTTTGTATTCGCTTGTAATCTCCGTGTATTTATAGCTACCAACGGTCGCTTATTTGTTTACTTTGTTATTCCATTGAACCTTCGTCATATTTCTAGCTCCTATTTCAATCTCGTGATGTTAGTCTATCTGGTATTAAAAGCGATCGTATGTCACTCGGTTACTAATCGGTAACTTCTTTAACTGCCGCCGAAGGTATATAAGATACCAGGGTACGCAGCTAGCCCTAATCCTATTGTTCTCTATCTGCTCAAATCCGTACTAGGTAAACGTCACTGCTATGGACAGTGATGATAGATTGGCAAGTTCGGACTCTGTTCGCTTGCTATCCGACTCCGTTTGACTAGGAATAAAGATTGCGTTACCGTATTAGTTTTTGAATTTAGTTCGGCCGTTATTTTGATACATGGAGAACGCATTCACAAGAATATTTTATTATAAGCCTTGTGCTTTAATAGAAACGAGCAATGCATAAGAATTTTATTGTCATGTGAATGTAAGGTGGCAACAACTGCTGTCGAAAGACCGATTTGGGGAAGTTTATAAAGAAGGTTTTCACCAATGTACCAAAATACAGATTGAGACAAGTTGATGGTTCCCTAGGATAGGCAATTCATTACGGTTTGAACGTTAGTAGCGACTTATTTGTTTACTTGAAACTTTTCTTCAGCTTGAAAGTAGCGACTGATTATGAAATAGTAAATCACCGTACGTTAGTTTTTTAAACGTTGCGTTAGTTTTTATTTTAAATACGTTTTCTAAAACTGTTTTACTTAAAATCATGAAACCGTACTCAAATGAATGATTAATTTGATAACGCAGGTTTAATGTTATGAATACCGGTGCTTCACTTCGGGTAGTGCTGATTATCGACCGAACGAATAGTTGTGTTTTCGGATAGCAAGCGAACAGAGTCCGAACTTGCCAATCTATCATCACTGTCCATAGCAGTGACGTTTACCTAGTACGGATTTGAGCAGATAGAGAACAATAGGATTAGGGCTAGCTGCGTACCCTGGTATCTTATATACCTTCGGCGGCAGTTAAAGAAGTTACCGATTAGTAACCGAGTGACATACGATCGCTTTTAATACCAGATAGACTAACATCACGAGATTGAAATAGGAGCTAGAAATATGACGAAGGGTCAATGGAATAACAAAGCAAACAAATAAACGACCGTTGGTAGCTATAAATAAACGGAGATTACAAGCGAATACAAATGCGAACGATACTCTGCTGCCCATGATCTGACCAAAAACAACTTTTCAAACTGATTGATAGTCTTTTCAAAGTTAAAAAAGTGCCTCCACTACCATCCTATGATTGTCCAGTAACTTTAGCAGAAACATTCAACGAATATTTTTGTGAGAAGATCGAGAAACTAAGAAAAACAGTTTCTGACGCTGACTCGATGTATGACAAGAACTTAACAACCACACATCATCCCCATACACCTCTAACAGAGTTTAGCAAAGTTTCCATCCCCTCTATTCAGCAATTAATTGTACAATCGAAACCAAAAACCTGCAGTCTTGACCCAATTCCAACAAACCTTTTGAAACAATCTATAGATGTCATTGTTGGACCTTTAACTACTATTGTAAATACATCCCTATCTACTGGAGTCTTCCCTACAGTCTTAAAGAAAGCCATAGTACGACCGTCTTTCAAGAATAAATCTACAGACCAAGAAGATCTATCAAACTACAGACCTATATCTAACATCCCGTATGTATCCAAGATAATAGAAAGAGCAGTAAAAGACCAGCTAACACTTTATCTACTTCAGAATGATCTCTATACAATGTTCCAGTCTGCATATAGAAGCTATCACAGCACAGAAACATGCCTTGTACGAGTCACAAACGATATCTTACGTAACATTGACTCAAATAAAGAAGCTGTTTTAATTCTACTGGACTTATCATCAGCATTCGATACAATCGACCATACGATGCTACTAAATAGGCTCCAACATCGTTACGCCATTACTGGTACTACCTTAAAGTGGTTTGAGTCCTATATTACCAACCGTACACAGCAAGTAACAATCAACAACTCGCTTTCATCCGAAAGTAAAGTAAAATTTGGTGTTCAACAAGGGTCTGTACTTGGACCGATTCTTTTTTCTTTGTTTTATGCACCGGTCGAAGAAATAATCACTGCTCATAATTTAAACCAAATGATCTACGCAGACGACACTCAACTCTATGTAACCTTTAATTGTAAAGACCGTAACAGCCAACTGAACAACCTTGAATTGGGCATAAATGATATTATGAAATGGTACAAAGAAAATGGTCTGATCTGCAATGCTGAAAAAACAGAAGTGGTACATATATCGTCTTGTTTCACGAAAACCATCAAGGATGTTAGCAGTATAAATATTGGACACAAATTAGTTCCATCTACTAATTATGTAAAAGACCTTGGAGTTTTTATTGATAATCATTTGAAATTCAACCAGCATGTGAACAATGTCTGTAAAAATGCATCGTATGCAATTAAAAACATTGGAAAAATAAGAAAATATATCTCAAATAAGGACTGCGAGAGACTGATACATGCGTTTATCACCAATAAGCTTGACTCTTGTAACGCAATACTCTATGGCTTACCAGACACTACGATCAACAAACTTCAAAGAATACAAAACACTGCAGCACGATTGTTAACAAGAACCAAGAAATCAGAGCACATTACACCTATTTTACAAAAACTTCACTGGTTACTCGTCAAAGAACGGATCGTCTTCAAAATCATGTTACTAACTTATAAATCACTACGAGGACAAGCACCAGTTTATATTTCTGAGCTACTTACAAAATACAACCCTACACGTAAACTCAGATCATCTACTGCCAATCTTCTAACTGTTCCTACATCTAGACTTAAAAACTATGGAGACCGCGCCTTTTCAGTATGCGCACCAAAACTCTGGAACAGCACTCCTGAATATGTTAGTAAAAGCGAAACACTTGAACAATTTAAGTCAAATTTAAAAACATTTCTATTCAAAACAGTTTTTAAGGATCATTAATATATATATATATTTTTTTATCATATTTTACACATATTATATATTTATTTATTAACTATTTTATTCTACCTTGTAATCATATATGTATATATTTCTAAATAATAATTAATTTATATACTTATCTATTTTTTTTAACATATTTAAATTATTTTTAAACGTATTTGTAAGAGTTTCGAGACTTTGTATGAAACTCTTAATAAAGTTATTATTATTATAAGTACATTTTACCGGTTTTGGCTGACAAGTGTACAACGTTTGTAAAAAAGAATATCAACCCAGAGAATGTCCTCACAGTTTTAAGTCATTCACGATACCTTAGCGAAAAGATTCTTGAAGATCAATGCTGGGAAGTAATTGACACCTGCACATCAGAAGTCTTAGAGACTGAGTCATTTAAGGAACTAGATTTAGACACATTGAGTACATTGATTCAAAGAGATTCAATAAGTGTCAAGGAGGTGGAATTATTTCGTGCTGTTAAACTTTGGGCTGAGATGGAGTGTGTTCGTCAGAATCTCGACCAATCTACAGCTAATCTACGTACAGTTGCATCTAAAGCATTGAAGTACATCCGCTACCCAGTAATGTCACCCACAGACTTTGCTGATGATGTTGCAAGAACTGGCCTTCTGTCCCTTGAGGAGGTTACCACAGTTTTTCTGTATTTCTTGTCAAGCCTGAAGACCACTATCCAATTTGAAAGTATTCCACGACAACCTAAATGTACCCCTGCTAAACCCTTCTATAGATGCTCACGATTCAAGAGCTGCTGTGGCAATGACTGGTTCTGTGATACAAGAAAGAATGATGGAATAAAGTTCATGACTGACAAGAGCATTTGTATGAGAGGAATCGGTGTGTATGGACCGAGTAAGGTTGAAGGTGATTATAAAGTACATGTTGAGGTCCTTGTACATGATAAAATACTAGCACATAATAAGGTTTTATACTCATCTACAGCCCAGGATATTATACAAGATATTTTATTTGAAGAAAGTATTACACTTTTAAAGAATATCATTTACACCATTAATGTCCAAATGAAAGGGCCATGCTCGCTAAGCGGCACCGATGGACAAAGGACTGTCATCACTGAGGGAGTAAAGTTCAGCTTTCTAGAATACACAAGTCCTAATGGTACTTCATTGTCGGCGGGTCAAATACCAGAAATTATCTTCCATTAATGACCTGATATTATCATTGAATAATTACAATTATAATAATTACTATTTATACATTTTTATCAATTCAAATACACATTATATATATATATCATAATTCTATGGATCAAATATTATTTCAAAAATTCAATTTTAACAATGTCAATTTGTAAAATATTTATTGTTTATATTTATGTTTCCTTGACCTGTAATGACATTATTATTTATCATAATATTCAATCAATGCAAACAGGTAAAAGTTCCTTTATTATTGCTTCTTACCTTATAAACAAATACAAAGATTTAAATAGAAATAAAAGAACTCAAATTATTATTGATGTTATTTATTATTAAGTTTTCCATCTTTTTTACACCTTTATTACTTTTCTTTCTTTGGAGTAGAGACTCCTGGTTACATACTGGGGGGGGTGGGGGGGGGGGGGGCTAAGGAAGGGGGGTAGAGGTGTTGGAAACCGCACAAAATGACAAAAAAACGCATAAAAATTTGCTTTAAACCGCAATGAATAATTAAAACCTGGCCATAACAAAACAACCGGAAGTGAAATGATCTGAATGATAATTTTTCACGGTAGAAAAACGTTTGTCACCGTTCAGCGAGTCCGAAAATGATAAAGAAACCGCGCAGACATCTCAAAACTGCAAAACCGCACATAAAGAAAACGCAAAAGCTGTACCAAAAATAACGCGAGACCGCATAGCCCCAAACCCTTATATTACGCCCCATTTATACTTTTTCATGTTATAAACAGAAAACAATTCAACTGTAAACTATATGTACATACGATTATCTTCATGAGAAAAAGATCTACTGCATTCTCGTACCCAGACCCTACCACCTTTCTGACGAAAAATCAGAGGCTCTGGGAAACCCTATAATTTATAGTGATCTGATTGGCTGAGCGGCATAACGATAGCAATGGTTTGTGCTTAGTACTAAATAGTGATATTTTATGCTAATTTTATAATTTTCTATTGTTTAATTAGCACTATTTAGAACTGATTATAGTACTACTTGTTTCACGGGTGTAATATTTGCACTAGAGTGCAAATAATAGAGTGGTTTTCATTAACCCGTGAAACACACTTTAGCGTAATATGCTTTATTACACTTTATTACACTTTAATTTTAACTTTGTGTTTTATAATCATTTGTTCAATAGTACTATTACACATTAATACACTTTATTACTCTTTCCCTATTACACTTTATTTCACGGGTTAATGAAAACCACTCTATACCCGTGAAATAGTTAGCTGTCTATTAAGTGCAATTTAATGCTAATTCTATTGTTTTCTATTGTTTCAAGAGTTCTAATTAGTACTAATTAGAATAATTTGTTTCACGGGTTAAACACGAAAAGCGTTGTATATTTTTAACTATTTCGTAATAAACTACACCGAATCGAAATATGGCGTCCAATTTTAATAACTATTGTTCTTGACTGACTAGCCTCGTGTTAATTACGTTGAAACACAATGGCGTTTTCACATTGAGAGGCTAGTCAGTCAAGAACAATAGTTATCAAAATTGGACGCCATATTTCGATTCGGTGTATAATTTATTTAAACCACAGGAAACCCATGATTCAGTTCTGCCCAATCATGAATGAATTTGTAACAAATACACGTTCGAGCAAAGAATTATATGACAAATATTGAATTTTCATTTTTGTTTTCGGCACAAAAAGTGTCTCAGCGGTCCCTGACGTGAGACTTGGTGATCTTTCCACCTTATCATTCTCCCCGTTTCCCAACCCCGTCCTTACAAGGAACGCCTGACGACGGTTACTGTGAAGGGATTAAAGGACTTACAGTCTGTCAAATCTGGTTATTCTTTGTAAGCAACAGTGTCTAGAGTCTTCAGTCAAACAGTTTTATTAGAAAATAATGAGATTGGTACTATATATGATTTTCGATTAGTTGGCTTTAAATCTTAATGAATGTGATAGGATAGAGTTTTTATCGATGTGGACCATATGCCTCGCTGTGAAACAGCACGCGGGTCAAATAGAGTTGTCACGGGCTAATATTTTTGTAACCACTCAGTATACAGCACTGACCTTTAAAATAACATGCATGTTTTAACAATTTGAAGCAAGATAGTAGAGCAGACTGTACAAATGTGTGTCGTGTGAGTACCTTGATGTTACTAGAATTTTGATTATGCCTTGCCGTGCCTTGAACACGTAAGTGCCTTGAGCTTTTCATGGTCAAACGAAATCTGTTTTAATTTATTTGTAGTTACTGGTACATAGAGAGAGAAAGTTTCGAAACCACGTTTTCTAAAGGTCAAACAATTAAAGGGTGATTAGCTGACCCTATTGTCTGGTATCAAACAACATTTGCTTCAGCTGCAAACACATCGCGCTCATCATGCAAGACGATCCAAAAAGTCTTCTTTCCGAAACTGATGAGAGAAGGAAAAAAGAAAAGGCTGATTTTGAAGATATATGGCGTTTAATTGGTGGGTTTGGACGGTATCCATTCGCCCTGGTGGCTTTTGTGTCGTATATCAGTATTGCTGTCAATTTGCAGCAGTTTGTACAGATCTACTATGGAACCCCTCCTAACTTCCACTGTATATCATCGCAAACCAACATGACAAGCCAGTGCGGTATTAATAAATGTGGATGTTCTAACTGTACCTACGCATTTGATAATTCAAGTTTTACCAGCGCTGTATCTGAGGTAGGTCAACTACCTAACATTTTTGTAGATTTATTAATGTAGTCTCCTTTGTAGTCGCCCCTCTGTGTCGTCAAGCATCACTTAGACGTTTTAATCATTCGCGTTTATTATTTTATGGATTTAAAATAGGCCTGCCTCACACGTTTGTACATCGTCTGTCTAAGCCATAGTCATTCCCTATTGAATATATTGCTCACAATATTCATCGGTTACTTCTGTTGCGTGTATTTGGAGCGCCAACAAGTTTTAATTAATGAGCCTTTAATTCCATTATATGAGTAGGGATGAACTGCAGAACCGCTTCTATCAAATTGGTTTAGATTTTGTGAGCTTTGGCCAGATGTGTTGAGAACTGAAAGACACATTTTGCTCTGCGTATTAAAGTTCAATTACTGCAATTTTCACAAACATGCGAACTCCAACGCTAAAATACCGAACTCGTTTTATGAGTTTTCGCTTCCGTCAATCAAACTTCCGACATTTCCCGGATGCTTTCCGTAGTAACGACATTCAATATGGTGGAATTTGAAAGATTTTGCGACGATTTTGAAGACTTTTTTAGAGGAAATAATAGCTGCGAATCGAAACGACTCCTATTTAGAGGAGATTCAAATCGTTTGAAGTTCGATTGAAGTGAAGTGTAAATTCCACAACAAAAGCAATGATCGAACACATTTGTTTTAGACATTCCACTCACTTAGAAGTATTGTGATACTTACTTGCTCTCCCTCTTCATCGACGATTAAACATGTAAAAGTCTCCTCTAAATGTAGGAGTTTCAAGGCTTTTAATTTCTCTGAGGATTCTTCAACATCATGAACAAACCTTTTATAAACTCGTCCATATTGAATGTCGATACTTCGAAAAGCAGTCGGGAAACTTGATATCGGGCGTTTGATTGACGGAAGCGAAAACTACAAAAACGAGTTCAGTATTTGAGCCTTGGAGTTCGCATGTTTGTGAAAGTCGCAGTAAGATTTAATCTCATCTAAAATGATATTGTGTTTCAGTGGAATCTCATCTGTCAACGTGGACATCTAAGAGCAATGACTCAGTCAGTATACAACGGCGGGCTTCTTGTTGGATCGTTGGCCTTTGGAAGTTTCTCCGATAGGTTTGGCAGAAGGATCACTATTTTTTTAAGTCTCTTTTTCATGGTGGGTGTGTTTATCGGGTTGCAGTTATTTTTTTTGATTTGATGTCGTTATGTGTCTTGTCCACTTGTTCTTGCTGTCAGCCAGTTAACTGTATTAAACGTTATCATTATTGTTATCCGCATTATCGTTATCAATATCTTATCATTATTGTTATCGTTATCGCTATCATTATCGTTATCATTATTGTTATCGCTATCATTATTGTTATCGTTATCATTATTGTTATCGTTATCATTATTGTTATCGTTATCATTATCGTTATCGTTATCATTATTGTTATCATTATTGTTATCGTTATCATTATTGTTATCGTTATCATTATTGTTATCGTTATCATTATTGTTATCGTTATCATTATTGTTATCGTTATCATTATTGTTATCATTATTGTTATCGTTATCATTATTGTTATCGTTATCATTATTGTTATCGTTATCATTATTGTTATCGTTATCATTATTGTTATCATTATTGTTATCGTTATCATTATTGTTATCATTATCATTATTGTTATCGTTATCATTATTGTTATCGTTATCATTATTGTTATCATTATTGTTATCGTTATCATTATTGTTATCGTTATCATTATTGTTTTCGCTATCATTATCATTATCGCTATCCTTATCTTTATCATTATCAAATCGTTGTCATTATCACTATCGTTGTCATTATCACTATCGTTGTCATTATCACTATCGTTGTCATTATCACTATCGTTGTCATTATCACTATCGTTGTCATTATCACTATCGTTGTCATTATCACTCAGATCGTTGTCATTATCACTATCGTTGTCATTATCACTATCGTTGTCATTATCACTATCGTTGTCATTATCACTATCGTTGTCATTATCACTATCGTTGTCATTATCACTATCGTTGTCATTATCACTATCGTTGTCATTATCACTATCGTTGTCATTATCACTATCGTTGTCATTATCACTATCGTTGTCATTATCACTATCGTTGTCATTATCACTATCGTTGTCATTATCACTATCGTTGTCATTATCACTATCGTTGTCATTATCACTATCGTTGTCATTATCACTATCGTTGTCATTATCACTATCGTTGTCATTATCATTATCGTTGTCATTATCACTATCGTTGCATGTAATTATCACTATCGTTGTCATTATCACTATCGTTGTCATTATCACTATCGTTGTCATTATCACTATCGTTGTCATTATCACTCAGATCGTTGTCATTATCACTATCGTTGTCATTATCACTATCGTTGTCATTATCACTATCGTTGTCATTATCACTATCGTTGTCATTATCACTATCGTTGTCATTATCATTATCGTTGTCATTATCACTATCGTTGTCATTATCACTATCGTTGTCATTATCACTATCGTTGTCATTATCATTATCGTTGTCATTATCACTATCGTTGCATGTAATTATCACTATCGTTGTCATTATCACTATCGTTTTCGTTAACACGTTAAAAGTGATGAATAGTACCCTGCGAGCAGAGTCTCCTTTGCCTTCCCCGTGAGAGAGAAAGGAAAGAGAGACTCTGCCGAAAGCCTGTCGTTTCTTTCATGTACCGCTAGCCCAAGACCCGTAGCCGGGTGTCGGGAAAACACGGATACGGACCGTCCGTCGGCGGACCAACGGACCAACGGACCGGCGGACCGGCGGACCGACGGACCGGTCCGTCGACGGACCATTTGGGAAAATGCGGACCAAAAAAAAAAATAATAAAAAAATAAATAAAAAAAATAAAGATACAAAAAAATAAAGATACAAAAAATAAATGAAAAAAATAAAAATGAAAAAGTAGATAAAACGGTAAAAAAAACTTCAAAATATTTATAAAATGTTTCTTTACCCGAAAAAAATCAATAATTCAGAAGAATTAACCTATTAGTGAGTGTCCCACTGTGTTTCTCGATGCGACTCGAGGAATCGGGATACTTGAATTATACTGAGAGACTTTTTCTGAGATTTTTTTCTCTTAAACTGCAACAATCGAAACGACAAGCTAGTTCACAAGCTGCCTGCAAACAGAGTACGAATCATCTTGTGATGTCGAATGTATATAATGTCAGTCATCACTTGATAAGACACGCACGTCCCTCTCTCAGTACATAAGCCTTAAAATAAGAATATTGATCGATTGAATATTGATTACTCAACGAATTTGATAACACATTCAAGATGCTGAGATCAATGGATTTTAACAAGCGATCATTATAGTAGCCCATTTATTGCCCAAAGTGAAGCTGGCCTGAGATTTCATGGTGGGAGGTCAACAAGGTCAGTTTATAAAAGCTTTTGATGACACAACTGATAAATGCAAAACAGATATGTCGTTATTAATACTTGAGTTCAATTTATTAAATCCATTTAGGGATGATAATCAAAACTAACAGCCTTTACTTCAGTTTAACGCATTTATCTCTATCCAAATCGCAGCGTCAGATTCACGGGCTGTATTATGTTATAATAACTTTTATAATAACATATCAGAGAATAATTCTAGATTTATGTACTGAGAGAGGGACGTGCGTGTCTTATCAAGTGATGACTGACATTATACACATTCGACATCACAAGATGATTCGTACTCTGTTTGCAGGCAGCTTGTGAACTAGCTTGTCGTTTCGATTGTTGCAGTTTAAGAGAAAAAAATCTCAGAAAAAGTCTCTCAGTATAATTCAAGTATCCCGATTCCTCGAGTTGCATCGAGAAACACAGTGGGACACTCACTAATAGGTTAATTCTTCTGAATTATTGATTTTTTTCGGGTAAAGAAACATTTTATAAATATTTGGAAGTTTTTTTTACCGTTTTATCTACTTTTTCATTTTTATTTTTTTTATTTTTTTTTTGTATCTTTATTTTTTTGTATCTTTATTTTTTATTTATTTATTTATTTATTTATTTATTTATTTATTTATTTATTTATTTATTTTTTTTGGTCCGCGTTTTCCCAAATGGTCCGTCGACGGACCGGTCCGTCGGTCCGTCGGTCCGCCGGTCCGTTGGTCCGTTGGTCCGCCGACGGACGGTCCGTATCCATGTTTTCCCGACACCCACCCGTAGCCTGCGTCACATCCGGACTTTTTCTCGGTTAAGTCCGTCTGTGAAACAACGCCACAAACCGTGTTCTGGACCCCCAGCTGACTAGCACGGATATAAGAAGCGATTTCTTATTGGCTCTCGCCTTGTTCAATTCTAACACGATTGCTGATTGGTTTGGATATTCTTCTACGCACATGTGACAAAATGTAAACAAAACAAGCAGCCGTTTGAAGTTATCGAAAATCAATTTGAAATTGAAAACCTTTTGCTAACCTACGAGTTAGTATCCTTTTGCCTGAATGAAAGGAGAGTATCAAAGTCTTTTTTAGCAGAATAATGTTTTATCGACGTTC
This sequence comes from Metridium senile, assembly GCA_949775045.1. Lineage (NCBI taxonomy): Eukaryota > Metazoa > Cnidaria > Anthozoa > Actiniaria > Metridiidae > Metridium > Metridium senile. The sequence continues at coordinate 34,424,361 of OX459096.1, read as the reverse complement.
CGACACGCTATATCGAAGATCTGTGATATTTTAATGCTGATCAGATGTGAAGAACATCATCCATTGGAAGAGAAACCACGTTTATCGATTGAGTATTATGCTAAACATTAATTCTCATGGATGAGCGACAAAGTCAATAAACTAACTTAACTTTGAAAGTATTGTTAGATTTATTTCATTGTTTGTGCTGTGTCAGATAAGCCCAGTAGTTTGTTCGTTTATAGACAAATTGTGTTTTATAATTCTTCAAACAAGCTTGGCATAGTTCTTGAGATATCTCTCAATAGAAATAAAAGACCAATCAAATATTGAATTTTCTTTTGCTGCTCGTGATAATTCTGTCTTTTTGAATCATAAACTTTGCAGTAAATTTCGTTCAAACAACTACGTACACATGTCAAAGGTCAAAACCATGTGTAGCATTAAAACTTTGGACTTTGGCGCGATGAAAGATAGTTATGACAAGCTTTTGACCAATCAGCGAGCATGTTAGAATCGAAGAAGGCATGAGCCAATCAGAAATCGCTTCCTATATCCGTGCTAGTCAGCTGGGGGTCCAGAACACGGTTTGTGGCGTTGTTTCACAGACGGACTTAACCGAGAAAAAGTCCGGATGTGACGCAGGCTAAAGACCCGGGGCTAGTCAAACTGGTTTTGCTTCCGGTCAAACTTGTTTTTGTGCGCACGGTTGAAAATTAATGATTTATTCCGATGACCAAAACTGCGCCCACAAGCATAATATGGCGGCGACCTTTCGTAAGGCTATAACTGACGTGTTTGAAAGTCTATTTTCCTTGAAGAAATTTCAATTATCGACTTATCAAGAGAGAGGAATAACAGAATTTATCTTGGGACAAGATACCTTTGTTTCTTTACCGACCGGGCACGGCAAATCGCTCATTTATCAGTTCGCTATTCCGATAGCCCAAGTTGTACGAGGTCGAAGGTTACGGGAAACGGAAATGTTATTTTATAGCAAGTGGGCGTGGAAACTATTCAGTTTCTAAGCAACCGGCGGGCATGCTCAAATGAAAAACGACAGGCTTTCGGCAGAGTCTCTCTTTCCTTTCTCTCTCACGGGGAAGGCAAAGGAGACTTTGCTCGCAGGGTAGATGAATAGTCGATATCAATAAAAAGTATATATAAAAAATGAAAATAATATCATGATAAGAAAACTAGCGAATACAAATTACGACGTTTCGTTGTCATCGCGACAACATTATCAAGTAAATGATGGTGCAAAGAGAGTGTTAAGTTTATAGCTCTGTTTTAGTTTGGTCTACTGTATGCTTCATTTAGTTTTAATTCCCCAGACACATTTTGGTTATTATAATTTATTCGGTTTCTTTGTATTTTTTGTGCCTATGAATTTTTAGTTTAGTACACACTTGGACTCCGTTGTAGTTAGTTGTATTCGGTCGCTATCGACAGTTTTTTGGAGGTTTAGACGTTCCTTCACGTATACTCAAATGAGTCGTTTGTGCATCAAATATTTGTAAGTATTTTCGTTTAATTAGTTTTCTGTTTAGTATACAGTCTTAAGTTGTTCACTGTTACCTTATAGGAACTGATGTACTTAGTGAAATGTCATGTTCAAGTAAATGTACGAATCTACCCGTCCTAGTTAATTTGTGAATTAACAAACGTTCAAATATTTGCCCGGATATGGAGTCCGACGTTATGAATCAACTAAAAGCATCAAGAAAGTCTTTCAAGGGAGCTATGACACGAAAGATGAATCGTATGAAAGACCTAATGACTCGTGAACCTTCGCCTGAGAACGTACAAGAGATATACAGATTAGAAGAACAACTCGACGTGACTTTGGCTAGTCTAAGAAAGGCCCACGAAGATTATCAAGCTTGCCTATCAGATCCTGCAACGATCGAAGAGTCGTTTCAGTATTTCGACGAATATCTGATACAGTATTATAACTTCAAACAGCAATTAAATACATGGCTCGCTGACATCGTCCAGCCTACAGATTCCATTAGCAATGTCTCGCCGAAAGCAGCATCCAATGCTTCAACAAATGCTTCATCAAATGTTTCTACAAAGGTTTCTACGAAGGTTTCTACGAAGGTTTCGTCGAAAAGCACGGCTTCATCTACGTCTAGAAGTTCAGTTCGTCAAGAAAAGATGAAAGTTTCTGCAAAACGCGCTGCTTTAATGGTAGAAGTAGAATCGTTAAGTAAAAAGTATGCTTTGGCTGAAGAAAAGCTTCAATTACGACTTCGTGAAGAACGACTTAAACTTGAAACGAAAATGGAGAAAGCGAAAGCCCAAGAACAGGTCTACGAAAATTATGAAGAAGAATTACAGGATATTCCTTCAGTCATACAACGTCAGTCTGCTTATCACCTACCTTCTACTATCCAAGAAAGACTTACAAGTTCTACTATACCGCACCCCAGAACTACAGTACCAACACCTGTGTCTCAAAAGGTTATCTTTAAAACTTCACCTTGCATGAATAGTTCTATGTTGGAAGAGTCCTTGCCAAATAAATTTGCACCCAACCCTCATCCAAAGCAAGAGCGTCTACAAGCTACTGATTTTGACGATGATGGTTACAAAGTATTGCAGTCCCTTCAGATTGTACAGAAACAAGTTGAGCGTCAACTCAAGGCACAAAGGCTTCCAAAGGCTGATTTGATATCCTTTGATGGTAACCCACTCAATTACTTCCTTTTCATCAAGTCGTTTGAAAACAACGTAGAAAAATGCACTGATGACGCAAGTGAAAGACTACAGTTACTGATACAATACTGCACTGGTAAAGCCAAGGACATCGTTAAAGGATGTGGAATGATGGATGCAGAAGAAGGCTACAAGACTGCTAAAAGGCTTTTGGAAAGACGTTTTGGTGACAATTACCTCGTATCTAACGCGTGGATTAACAAGGTTGCTGATGGTCCTGTTATTGCTGCCAGTGATCGTGAATCACTTCAAGATCTCGCCGACGACTTGGAAAACTGTGAAATCGTCCTAAGAGTTGCTGGTCGACTTCATGAAATTAATAATGATGACAAGCTTATAAAGATTCTTCGAAGAGTACCTTCCTATCTGCGATCACGTTGGCAAACAAAGGCAAGGGAGCTGAGAGATCATGGTAAAGTGCCCAACATTGTTCATGTCAAGGAGCTTATAGCCAACGCTGCAAAAGAAAAGAACGACCCAGTTTTTGGAGAAATTTTGGATCGAAATCCTATGGATCGCAGATCTAGTAAGCCTGCAAGTACCAGCGAAAGAAAAATCCACAAAGGTCACACTTTCACTACTCAAACAGATGATACAGTTGCAGTAACAGAGTCAAATTCACGATGGAAATGTTTTCACTGCCAAGGTAACCATCGACTGAACGACTGTAAAGTTTTTGACAACTTACCAAGTAACGAGAAACTGCAGTTTGTACGTAAGAGGAAGCTCTGTGAAAACTGTCTTTCAACTACACATTTTGCTGGTGGATGCAAGATACCTAACGACTGTAAAGTTCAAGACTGCACATTTTCGCGTAAGCATATGGCATCTCTACATCCAGCCCTCCTAGCTCTTCGTCAAGGGAAACAAAGTTCTTCATCAAGCACCGACAGTAACTCGAATGGTATAAAGAACTCAACAAATCAGAACAGAAACAACTTTGGAGGTTTTATGGGTTCTCTGAATAGTTCTGCTAGAGAATGTGATGCCAAAGCTCTTCCAATTGTTCCTGTGAAAGTCAAAGGCAAAGGAAATACTAAAGTTGTTCAAGTCTACGCTTTGCTTGATACAGGTTCAACTTCCACCTGGTGTTCGTCTCGTTTGCTTCAACAACTTGATGTTAATGGATCAGATGTTGAGTTCGCTTTGACAACAATTGAAAAACGTGATGTTCCAATAACTGCGAAGAAGGTTAGCTTGGAAGTAATGGACATGGATGAAAACGCTATGATTGAGCTATCTGACGTATATGCCAGAGAGGAACTCCATGTATCTTCAAGTTACATCGCCTCCCAGCAAGACGTGAACCGTTGGCCTAATCTAAATGGAGTTCGTTTGACCAACATTGGCGCAGAGGTGGAATTACTTATTGGACAAGACGTACCAGCTGCACTTGAACCAATTGAAGTCAGAAGAAGTGTTCACGGTGGTCCATTCGCTTCTAGAACGTGCTTGGGCTGGACTCTAAATGGTCCACTTGGACGAAATGGTCTGACAAAGAAATCAAAAAAGCAAGTGTTCTTCAGTAAGCTAGATGAGTCTTTAGACGAGCAGTTCAATCGCTTTGTGAACTTAGAGTTTGTCGACTCTATTGCCTGTGATAACCGCGTGATGTCTCAAGACGATAGACGTGTCATGAAGATTTACGATGAGTCAGCACGTATAATTGATGGCCATTATCAGTTCGCTATACCTTGGAAATGTAATCCACCGGACTTGCCAAACAACAAGCCTCTTGCTAAGCATCGACTACGGTTGCTACAGAAAAGGCTAGTGAAAGACGAATTGCTGCACAAGAAGTATTCTACATTTATTAGTGACCTTCTACAAAGAAACTACGCAAGAAAAGTTCCTGATGACGTTTTGGGTCGTGATGACGGTAAAGTTTGGTACCTGCCACATCACTCTGTAGTACACCCACAAAAGCCTGACAAAGTTCGTATCGTTTTCGACTGTGCTGCCAAGTATTCTGGTGTATCATTGAATGACAAAGTCTATCAAGGCCCTGATCTCACAAGTAAGCTTGTAGATGTTCTGACAAGATTCAGAGAGGAGCCATTTTGTTTGATGTCTGACGTTGAATCGATGTATCATCAAGTACGTGTTGATCCAGATGACATTGACGCTTTACGTTTTCTTTGGTTTCCTAACAACGACGTCACTCAAGACCCAGTAGAGTATCAAATGTGTGTTCACTTGTTTGGAGGAGTATGGAGTGCAAGTTGCGCAAACTATGCATTACTACGTACTGCAGCTGATAACGCAAAGAACTTTGCTGTTCAAACAGTCGAGACTGTCAAGAACAATTTCTATGTAGATGATTGCTTAAAAAGCGTCACTTCAGAAGAGAGTGCCATCAGCTTGGCTCAAGATTTGACTAGTTTACTATAATGTGGTGGTTTTCATCTGACGAAGTGGTCAAGCAATAGCAAGAATGTTATCAATTCTATTCCTCTCATTGAACGAGCTAAAGAAGTTAAAGATCTAGATCTTTACCAAGACGAATTGCCAGTTGAAAGAGCCTTAGGAGTTAGATGGGACATGGAATCTGATAAGTTTATTTACCAAATCAAGATCAAAGACAAGCCTGCGACCAGGAGAGGTATTTTGAGTACCATATCGTCAGTGTATGACCCAATGGGTTTTGTATGTCCTTACATCTTATCAGCCAAGTCTATACTTAGAGACCTATGCTACCTTGGTTGGGATGATGCTATTCCTGATTTGCAACTTACCAGATGGAATAATTGGCTGTATGATTTGCCTAACTTAAAGAAGTTTTGCCTCGACCGCTGTTTCAAGCCTCTAAATTTTGGAGAAATCGTGAACAGTCAGTTACATCATTTTGCTGATGCATCTGAGTGTGGTTACGCAGCTGTTTCCTACATAAGACACGAGAATCGTTCGGGAGACATCAACTGTGCCTTTATCCTTTCAAAGTCTCGCATTGCTCCTCTGAAGCAGTTGTCAATTCCAAGGCTAGAGCTTTCAGCTGCCACAGTTGCAGTACGTCTAGACAAGCTGTTGAAAAGAGAGATTGACATAAAACTCAAAGAATCAGTGTTTTGGACTGACAGTACTTCAGTGCTTGGCTATATTGACAACCAGGATAAACGTTATCAAACCTTTGTTGCTAACAGGCTAAGTTGTATTCATGATGTTTCTTCTCCCAAGCAATGGAAGCACGTGGATAGCAAGACTAATCCTGCAGATATAGCATCGAGAGGTGCTACAGTTGATAAGTTACTAAGCGACGAAAAGTGGCTACATGGTCCAGAGTTCTTGCGTAAACCTGAGTGTGACTGGCCTGTGCAACCTGTTGAAAGAAAGATTTCCTCTGATGATCCTGAACTGAAAACGAAGACAGTTCTTCACGCAGAAGTAAGCAGACATGGTGGTTTGGCTGACCTCGGCGGATTGTTTAGACGTTTCTCATCATGGGTAAAGTTAAAGAAGTCTATTGCATGGATTCTTCGTTATAAGAATTGGCTAATTCAAAGGGTCAAGATGAAGTCTGGCCAGGTCAACTTACAAGTTGTAAGGAGTGGAAGAATAACGTTGGATGAGATGAGGTCTGCTGAACGCATAATTATCTCCTTTGTGCAGTGGCAGCACTTCGCAGGGGAGATGAATTCTGTTGCTGAAAAGTCAAGTACCAGATCTATCAAGAAATCAAGTCCTATTTGTAATTTGGACCCATTTATCAGTGGTGGTCTGTTGCGCGTTGGCGGTCGACTGAAAAATGCTGATTTAGATTTTGAAGCTCAACACCCAATCATCCTACCGAAGAACCATCCAATTGTCGATTTGATCATCAGACACTTTCACCTTCCTTCGGGTCATTCTGGCCGGGAGCATGTACTGTCACTGATAAGAGAACACTTTTGGATAATCAATGGGCGTGCCAGTGTGCGCAGAATCCTAAGAAGTTGTTTTCTGTGTAAACGTCTTAACTCGCGACCAATGAAACAAAAGATGGCTGATCTCCCACCAGACAGAGTTACAGCTGACAAACCACCTTTTACATTCACTGGTATAGATTGTTTTGGCCCCTTTACTGTTAAGCGAGGCAGAGTAACAGTAAAACGATATGGAGTAATATTTACGTGTCTCACCACAAGAGCTATTCATATAGAAGTTGCATACAGCCTAGATACTTCATCCTTTATAAATTCACTCAGGCGTTTTATCTGTCGCAGAGGAATGCCCGAAGAGATTCGCTCTGATAATGGTGGCAATTTTGTAGGAGGAGAAAGGGAAATCAGACAAGAAATCAACCAATGGAATCAAGAACAACTACAAGAATTTATGCTACAAAGAAATATACGTTGGCTTTTCAATCCTCCTTTCGCATCACATATGGGAGGAGTTTGGGAACGATGCATACGAACAGTTAGAAAGGTGCTCTCAGCTTTGGTCAAAGAACAGGTTCTTGATGATGAAGGGCTTTCCACCCTCATGTGTGAGGTAGAATCGATCGTTAATAGCAGACCACTTACTCACGTTTCTGATGACCCCAAAGATTTGGATGCGCTCACGCCTAATCATCTTCTTTTACTTCGCAAGGGCCCACGTCTACCACCTGGAAACTTTAATCGTAATGATCTCTACAGTGTAAGGCGCTGGAGGCAGGTTCAGTACATGTCTGACGTTTTCTGGCGTCGCTGGATCAAAGAGTACTTGACTTCCCTACAACAAAGAAATAAGTGGAAAAAACCTACGAGAAACGTCTCCGTTGGCGATCTAGTTTTACTGATAGATTATAGTATTCCTCGCCTTTCCTGGCCCTTGGCAAGAATTGTGGAACTTACTCCAAATAGTGATGGTCTGATACGCCAAGTTAAGCTCAAGACCAAGACTACAACCTTGACAAGACCTATACATAAACTTTGCCTACTAGAGGACATTTAAGTTGACTTTATTTGTTTCGTGAATAGTTATTATTTGAGACACTTCCAGTTTCGACTGAACATTTTTGAAAGACAGCTGCAAAGCCGTCTTTGTGGTGGGGTATGTTAAGTTTATAGCTCTGTTTTAGTTTGGTCTACTGTATGCTTCATTTAGTTTTAATTCCCCAGACACATTTTGGTTATTATAATTTATTCGGTTTCTTTGTATTTTTTGTGCCTATGAATTTTTAGTTTAGTACACACTTGGACTCCGTTGTAGTTAGTTGTATTCGGTCGCTATCGACAGTTTTTTGGAGGTTTAGACGTTCCTTCACGTATACTCAAATGAGTCGTTTGTGCATCAAATATTTGTAAGTATTTTCGTTTAATTAGTTTTCTGTTTAGTATACAGTCTTAAGTTGTTCACTGTTACCTTATAGGAACTGATGTACTTAGTGAAATGTCATGTTCAAGTAAATGTACGAATCTACCCGTCCTAGTTAATTTGTGAATTAACAGAGAGAAATATATATAGTAGTGGACAATGGAAAAAATACAATAAGTTAAATAAACAGTTTCGCTTGGATCAGATAATAATAATAAATCTTAATTCCAGTTTTTCATAAGTCCGTTCCATAGAATAGATATATAGGGATCAGCTCAGGTTTTGTGATCACTTCGTACAACCTCTAAGCTTAACATTTCCGTTTGTTTCAGGGTGTATTTGGTTTTGGTTCGACCTATGCCAATAGTCTTACCTTGTTTACCGTCATGCGTTTTGGGTCTGGGCTGTGTGTTGCTGGTTGCTTGGTAACAAAGTTTGTGTATCCAATGGAGATATGTCCGCTGACCTACCGTACAGCCGTCGGGATTATCTGTAATATCTTTGTTGTGATTGGTGCATTATTGTTGACGTTAATAGCATATTTGATTCCTGATTGGAGATATCTAATGCTTGCAACAACAATTCCTGGGGTACCACCACTTCTACTATGGAGGTTAGTTACTACAAACCTTAACATTGAACGTTTTAACTCAGATGGACCAAGGAAATTATAGAAACGAACGGTAAGACGGTAAAGAAGTAATATCAAATGAAAAAAAGGAGAAAAGAAATGCGAACAAAATAAGAAAAAGAACAGATAGCAAAGTAGAAAGTAGACACAAATGGTAAATAGAAAAGAAAAAGCAAAGCAAAGCAAAGCAAAGCAAAGCAAAGCAAAGCAAAGCAAAGCAAAGCAAAGCAAAGCAAAGCAAAGCAAAGCAAAGCAAAGCAAAGCAAAGCAAAGCAAAGCAAAGCAAAGCAAAGCAAAGCAAAGCAAGCAAAGCAAAGCAAAGCAAAGCAAAGCAAAGCTGAAAGCAAAGCAAAGCAAAGCAAAGCAAAGCAAAGCAAAGCAAAGCAAAGCAAAGCAAAGCAAAGCAAAGCAAAGCAAAGCAAAGCAAAGCAAAGCAAAGCAAACTATGAGCAAAGCAAAGCAAAGCAAAGCAAATTGAGTGAGCATAATTACATTTATCTATTTCTGTAAGATGGTTTCCCGAATCCCCTCGATGGCTGATTGCAAAAGGAAGACTCAAAGAAGCACAGCAAGTCCTGGAAAGTTTCGCTGCGGCCAGTGGAGTCAAAGTAGATAGCGAGCATTTAACATCAGTCATACATGATGTTTCGACTGCATCAGAATCTACAAAAGATAAAAAAGCTGGTATTTTATCGTTGGTCAGGACACCGAAGATGAGAAAACGAACATTAATAATGTCCTTCAACTGGTAAGATTTTACTATCGCATCTTGTTGTTCCTCTTTAATGCTATAATGCTTTAATGTAAATACTCCTTACTCAGTAATCACTGTGCGGCTATATGTAGCTGCTATTATTTTTTACTCTTTATATGTTTTATCAGATCAACTGATTAGGATATATCCGAAACCAATTATACATTCATTACATAGAGGATATTACATGGGCACGCGGAGATATGAATTTTATCTTCGAGTGTTGATAAGATATCCCACGAGTGAGCGCAGCGAATATGATATAACTCGGTATACCACTATATGTTATATAATAATGTCAATTATTGCTATCATCATCATCATGATTGTCACGATAATCATCATCGTCACTCTCGTCATCATCATCATCACGATCATCGTCATCATTATTATTACGACCATCATCGTCGTCAACACCATCATCATCATCATCATAATAACCATCATCATCATCATCATAACCATCATCATCACTAGCATCATCACGATGATCAGCACTATCGTCATCATCATTACCATCATCATCATCATCATTATTATCGTCATCATCCTCAACATCATCATCATCATCACCATCACAATCGTCATGATCATTACCATCATCATCATTATTGTCATCATCATTACCATAATCATAATCATCTCGACCCTCATCACCATCATGTGATATTTTTCATAATCATGTGATATTTTTCATAATCATGTGATATTTTTCATGATATCTACTGGTCTATAGGCTTATCATCGATCTCGATCATCATCCCCATCATGTGATATTTTTCATGATATCTACTGGTCTATAGGCTTATCATCTCGATCATCATCCCCATCATGTGATATTTTTCATGATATCTACTGGTCTATAGGCTTATCATCTCGATCATCAGCCCCATCATGTGATATTTTTCATGATATCTACTGGTCTATAGGCTTATCATCTCGATCATCATCCCCATCATGTGATATTTTTCATAATATCTACTGGTTTATAGGCTTATCAACTCAATCATCTTCTTTGGTCTTACCTTGAATGCCAAGAACCTGGGCGGTTCGTTTCATCTCAACGTCTTTATCATGTTTGCAGTGTCTATGCCAGGGGTTTTGTCCTTGTGGATTATGATTAAAAGGTAAACTTGTGCAACTAGTTTTAACGTCCCTTACTAATTATATTAGCTTTTATTTCTTACTATACAGTTTACTGATATCACTTGTTATTTTTGGGAAATTTATATGCAAAACTGAAAAATGGAAGAAAGAGTAAAAAAAGGAAAATTGACAAGAAAAAAGAAAAAAAGTGGAATCACCAGGGTTCGAACACATGACCGTAGCCCACCCTTTAAGACTGCACTCCCCGGACAACGAAACTAATTATATATGATAACTTTTTTGAAAAATTAAAAAATGGGACGATTCCTCCGAGACATTCTATGAAGCTAAAGCATCAAATCGATTGAAAGTGTAGGATGAAGATTTCGACCTCATCCGCGCTATCCCGACAGACAACCTAACGTCGCACTAGTCAAAAGATCAAGAAGGGAGGGAGATAATCAGTCCCTAGATCGACTTTAAACGGTAAACCCATTTGCGCTAACTAAGTAAGCAAGTATCGATTATATAATGTGAGATTGGGGTAAGGGGAGGGGGTATAGGGGGTGGGGGTGTCTGCTGGTGTCTATTGGTATATATGACATAGTATGTTGTTGTAGGTGTGGTCGTCGATATAGTTATTGCATATACATGTTACTAGGGGGTGGGGGTGTCTGCTGGTGTCTATTGGTATATATGACATAGTATGTTGTTGTAGGTGTGGTCGTCGATATAGTTATTGCATATACATGTTACTAGGGGATGGGGGTGTCTGCTGGTGTCTATTGGTATATATGACATACTATGTTATTGTAGGTGTGGTCGTCGATATAGTTATTGAATATACATGTTACTGGGGGTGGGGGAGGGGTGGCCTGTCTGCTGGTGTCTATTGGTATATATGACATACTATGTTATTGTAGGTGTGGTCGTCGATATAGTTATTGAATATACATGTTACTGGGGGTGGGGGAGGGGTGGCCTGTCTGCTGGTGTCTATTGGTATATATGACATACTATGTTATTGTAGGTGTGGTCGTCGATATAGTTATTGCATATACATGTTACTAGGGGGCGTGGCATGTCTACTGGTGCTTGCTGTACCAAGTGTTAAAGGTACGTTAATAAAGCTGATTTCTTTGTTATCGTTATGAGCGAGCATCGAATGTGTTATGTATGATATACGTCGATACAGCTAACCTATAGCCTTAATAACCCTAGCCCTAAATAGGTTTTGCCCGAGGAAGAGATATAAAAGTCTGATATGTAATGCATGTACGTTACTAAAATGTAACTGAGTTGAGTGTCGTAACTCTATATTACTATCATCCCTGTGTACAGGACGACCAATGGATGTTCACCCTGCAGTCAAAGGTTTAGCTGTGTTTGGTGTTTTCTGTACCAGTGCTACATTCTCTTTGGTGTATATCTATCACTCGGAATTAAGTCCAACTCTACTAAGGTTAGTCACAACGCTTCCTATTATGACCTGATCATTTTGAACAAAAATCTTTCCCTGCTAAATCACTGAGATATCTTATTTGATGTCACAATGATAACCATGCTAAGCGGCTTGTTTTTATCATATTTTACCTTTGATCTCGACAGGAACCTTTCAATGGGCGTTGGCTCTATGATGTCACGTGTTGGTGGAATTATCGCACCATACTTTGTCTTCCTGGTAAATACACTTTGTCTTCTCTCAGAACTAACAGATGTAACTTGCTTACTGACAGGATAACTCTTTCCTTTTCATTTTCTTGCCTCCACAAGGTACCCTCAGTCAGCTTTCAACGTAACACAGGAGTGTAACATGAAATATCATTCGCTCGATGATTGGATAATTTCTAGTTATAAACTGTCTCCATAGGCAGGGTTGTTGACTAGTGGTAACTGCCAAGCCTATGGTTGTTCAAAGCTGGAGCTTTAGTTTACTCATATATTGTTTACTATAAGCTGCGCGCGCATCTCATTCATTCGTACCAGCTCTGCACCAAGTTGATATCTGACTTTGTAGTCTTTGTAGTGTGGTATATTATCTTCGTTGTAGTTCGCTCTATGGGATGCTCGGTTTTATCAAGTCTCAAGATTGTTTCTCTAATCAACATTCGTACACATATTGTTATATTTTAACCAATTGAATTCACGAGAACTAACTGCTGTATTTTGTTTTTAGAACGACTACATGCAAAACCTGCCATTGATCGTACTAGGTTTCTTTGGGTTTACCGCTGGCTTCATGTCATTGCTGTTACCTGAAACTCTATTCAGTCCCATGCCCCAGACCGTTAGTCAAGTGGAGGAGTGGGACGAGGACTATAGTCTTCCTTGTCGACGGCAGAATACTCGTAAAGAATGCATCGTTAAAGAGGATGCACTGCACGATGGGAATGACCAAGGCAGTACTCAGCTTTTTGAGACAACTATATAGAGATATTTTCATTTTATTGCTCCGCCTATGTCGTAGTTACCCCTGTAAAGTCTGCATACGGGCCATCTGCTAACACCGGAAACTTTACTTTGAAAGAAACACTGATTTAGTATAGACTGTAAGTTTTAAAACGGTAGCTCACAACTAGCCAGATATCTCCAGTTCAGTAATCATGTGTGTAGTGTCATGACACGGTTGAAAAACGCACTGCGCACGCTCGGAAGACGGTCGTGTTTACAATAAAATCATTGGAGATTTACCGGCGTTTGGTAACACATTACATTAGTTGTTTTCTTTTCCTTGTCAAATAATACAAGAGAAATTCGCTTTTAAATACATAACCACACGAAAACACGAAACCCTTCGTAAAATCTTCAGTTAGTCTTGTGTTTTGCTTACGCATGCGCCGTGCGTATATTGTTATCATGTAATATCTTTTTTGATTATCTGCTCTCTCTTAAATGATTTATAATTTGCATGCCTATCTATACTCAGCTCAACTCAACACAAGTGACCAAACAAGGCCTCAAAATATATATTAGGACTCTCTGACTCGTTTAACGAAAGTTATGTCAGGTAGCCTGTACCTATCCATTTTGAAAAACCTGCACAAATCAAGATTAATACATTAAAAAGATTGTATATTCCTTAATGTTATTTGTAAATCTAGTATAATATTAACTACCCTGCGAGCAGAGATTTCTTTCTCTCTTACCTGGAACGACGAGGAAAGTTACTTTTCTCGTCGTTCTAGGTAAGAGAAAGGAACCTCTGCTCGCAGGGTAAATATTAACATTTACTATATTGCAAATGTGTAGTACATTAAAATATTATGAATCAGAAGGATGCGGGTTTAATTCCCCGCCTGGAGAACCTACAATCGTTTTTCTGAGTAATGTTACTTGAAGAAACTAATACAGTGACTTTGTACCAAATGGAGTATTTCTACTGCTTATATTTACCTTATTTGATTAACGTCTAAAACATCAGAGAGTAACACTGTTTTTGTGGTAGAAAAGTGTATCACTTTATTCATAACAAACCGTCAACAACCAATTTACAAATGTTGTTTTAATCTATGTTACCCTGTTGTCCTTCTTGTGATTATCTCATACGTAGAGTTTATAATACCAAAAATACATTAATATCGAAATGAATACGTCAATTAGTATATTCAAAATTACATTAAAATTGAACTGAATACTTCAAAAATTAAATTCAAAAATACATTCATACCGATATAAATACTTGGAATTTTAAATTCAAAATACATTCATACCAAAATAGATACTTGGAATTTTAAATTAAAAAAAAAAGATTCATAGCGAAATAAATACTTGGAATTTTAAATTCAAAAAAAAGATTCATAGCGAAATAAATACTTGGAATTTTAAATTAAAAAATAAATTCATACCAAAATAGATACTTGGAATTTTAAATTCAAAAATGCATTCATACCAAACTAAATACTTTAACTTTTAAATACCAATAAAAAGTAAAATAATAACAATGATAATTAACGGCACATATCATGTCTAGACTTTGTGTTCTTTCTTGGGCTGGAAGTGGAATAATGTAGATGCATCGAGGTTTTTCTTCTTCGACAACGCTTCTACCAGAAGTTGAGCAACCTGAAAAATGGTAAAATACTTGCTAAAAGGGTTACGAATGATATTGTATTGGGGTTATGGTCGTCGTATCTCTTAGGAGTAAAAATCAGCGACTTTGTATTTGTGTATTAAAAATAACTAAAACTCTGAAGTTCGACATTTCTTGGCATCTGTTAGGGTATCGATTATTGTGCAAATGTGCCTTTTGTCAAATAGTACAGCGGTGATGGATAACGTGAAGCTAGACTGCAAAACAGTCCCTACTGAAAACTCCGAGGAAACGAGTTGAAGTTCGATCTGGCCGCGAGTGAATGAGGAGAGTTTACGGACGAGCGGGGAGTGAGCCGAGGGGGGAGAGACGCGAAAAGTAAAAGCTGGAGTATTGTTTATTTTACCTGGAAGTTAGTAATCAAAGGCACACCAGAATCAATGGATGTCCTTCTTATGATGTAGTTATCTTTAACATATTTAGTGTTGTGGTTGGGTAGGTTAATGACCATGTCAATCTTCTTGTCAATAATCAGCTTTTGTGCATTAGGGTTAACCCCTTCGTCGTGAAGCGGCCATTCCACGGACTGTGCAGGGATGTTATGTTCGTTAAGGTAGCGGGCAGTAGCTACAGTAGCGTACAGGGTGAACCCTAGCTTGTGTAGTTTGTGTGCAGTGGGCAAGAACTCAGGCTGGAATGATTGCTGCAAGAAACAAACAAGACATTATGCCCACAATCTTTTATAATATCATACCCTTTTCATTTTCTATCAGGTTACTAATTCAGTTCTATACTCTCTATTACCATATTTAATGCCTTCTCTTTTTGGGGGGCAGCCATTGTAATTCAAATCAAACAGATTTGACAATATCTAGCCCCCCAAAACAGAAGGCATCATGCACGACACGAAATTTCAAATTTACGCATCTTTACGCTAAGTGTAAAGGAGCGTAAAGATCTTTCACAATCTTTATGCTAAAAATTTAAAGCGACGTAAAGGAGCGTAAAGATGATAAGCGTAAAGATATCTTTAAGCATCTTTACGCTAAGTGTAAAGGAGCGTAAAGATCTCAGAGAAGCTTTATGCTAAAATTAAAGGAGCTTAAAGATGCGTAAAGGAATTTAGCGTAATGATAGCTTTACACATCTTTACACGCAGTGTAAGGGAACGTAAAGCTATCTTTACGCTATCTTTACGCTATGATTAAAGAAGCGTAAAGGTATTATTACATATCTTTACGCTTTAGCGTAGTTGCGTAAAGCTATCCTTACGCTATCTTTACGCTATTAGTTTAAGTGATGTTTAGAAAAAGAGATAACGTGTTTTATAGCCGATAAAACACGTACGATCTCGAGTTAAACATCTTAGCAAAGTCCAACACTTATGCAACGTTCTTTTATAAAAGATTCTTGTCAAAAATTGGAATTTTCTGGCTATAAAATAATGCTGCGCATGATCGTATTATTTCCGTAACACGATCATGCGCAATACGCCCCTTTTGCTTCCCACATGGGAAAGCGATCATGAATAATAGTAACAGATGAACGCAAATAATATTGAAAAATAGAACCTAGCAAAGGTCAATGATGAGGTATTAAAACTGAGACCTTTGATAGTGTTGTGCACTCTATGCATAAAACATTAGTGTTTTATATCTGATAGAACACTCATTAATAACACAGCTTTAACGGCATCTTTACGCGCCTTTATATGGCTTTACGCGAGCGTAATGATATCTTTACGCTCCTGTACACAGCTTTAAGGAGAACGTAATGATACCTTTACACGGCTTTACGCAAGCGTTATGATATCTTTACGCTCCTTTACACAGCTTTAAGGAGAACGTAATGATATATTTACGCACCTTTACACGGCTTTAAGGAGAACGTAATGACATCTTTACATGGCTTTTCGCGAGCGTAATGATATCTTTACGCTCCTTTAAATTGAGCGTAAAGTGTTCGTTTAAGTCGCATTACGCTCGAGCGTAAAGATGTCGTAAAGCTGATCTTTACACTTTCGTAAAGGAGCGTAAAGTTTCTTAAAGATGGGCTTTACGTTACCTTTACGTTAGCTTTACGGCGGCGTAAATTTGAAATTTCGTGTCGTGATGGTTATGTGAACGTGGATAACCTATCCCCCAAGAGCTCTCTGGGGTATAAGCGCAATATATAAATATGCAGGTATTTAAGTATATTTTTTCTTGGTTTATTCTCATTCCTCATTCCTTTTCCCATTTGGATAGCTGAACTGATATACAAACAGAGAAAGGCCGGGCACACACCACCACGAATCATTGAAGTCTTCTTTACTTGGTTTTGCTGACTAAATAACTTTCTAATTTTAATAATATTTAATAATAATTTATTATAATAATATCATTGTTTATACCTGAATGCCAATCAAGATGTTCTTTTTTGGAAGCAGGAATCCTGCTGACATAATGGCCTTTAGGAACGCTGAATGAATATCTTTACCATAGCATGCAACCTGGAAATGAATGAATGAATAAATGAATGAATAGATGAATGGATGGATGGATGGATGGATGGATGGATGGATGGATGGATGGATGGATGAATCAATGAATACATTGGTGAATGGATGAATGAGTGAACGAATTAATGAACGAGTTATAAAGAATTTGTGCTTCCCAGTATTTTAGTTAATGCTGCCACAAACAAGTTGAGCATTCTGTCAAGATTAGTTACCTCTCCTGTAGAAGCCATCTCACATCGAAGAAGAGGGTCAGCATCTCGAAGACGTGGCCACGAAAACATGGGAGCCTAGAAGAACATAGGTACAGATCAACTAGAAGGAAGGGTACTGAAGGGGGAAGGGAACGGGGAAGGTCAATGAAGAATGACAACAATAGCAGAAGAATTCAAAACAAAATCAAGATTAAAGAAATCATTAATTGATGATTGTGATATTTGTAATGATTGTCATAGCGATGATAATGATGTTAATGAATGATGGGACCGATGATGATGATGATGATAGAGAAGAGAAATAAAAAGATAGTTGGTGGTGAGAAAATGGGACAAAATAATCGAATTTCGAATAAAAAAAATAGTGGAAAGTGAAGAAATGTATAAGAAGATGTTTTTTTAGTACAACAAGTTATAAATAGTATGGATATAAACGTGTTTATAACCATACTATTCACGATAAAGTCAAGAAAAAAAATGTTAAAGGCAAGATGTGTAAGGAAATGAGAAAAGCAACGAACGAGTAAAAGAACAAATTAATGAAAGATACTATGCTATTTGTATGGTTTTGCCGACCTTTATTCCTACATAGCCAACAGGTTTGATGGGTGTATCAAGATGTGGTAATTCATCAAGGTCCAATGGTTGGTCGATCATGACTTTTGTAGCACAGTCAATGAAATCTACCCCAATTGTCTTTGACACGAATGGGAACGACCGCGAGGCACGAAGATTACACTCAATCACCTACAAGAATAGTCGATAGATTAATCATTCATCCAACCATTCACTTATTCATTTATTTATTCATCCATTCATTGATTAAATTATTTATTAATCCATTTATTCATTCATCCTTCCATCCATCCATTCACTCATTCATCCATCCATTCATTCATCCATCCATTCATCCATTCATCCATCCATTCATTCATTCATTCATCCATCCATCTATCTGTTCATTAACTTAATTCATTCATATATTAGTTCGGTTATTTTTCATTTATTCAACTCGCTTTTTTCATTCATTATAATTATTCCTACCATGACTCTGTCGTCCTTAGCAAGAAGCTGCATGTTAAATGGTCCTGTGATGTTGAATCGTCGTGCGATTTCACGGGTGATATCTTTGACCTGTGGAAACAAACAATTATGATTGATAACAGCATAGAAGTACTTCGTTTACAAACAAACCAGCTATCAAACAGGGACACAAATAGTCTGAAAAACAAACATAAAGACAAACAAGCAAACAAACAAACAGTAAAAACCAAATACATTGACAAACAGACAAACAAACAAAATAATCAGACAGACAAACAAGCAAGCAAAGAAACAAAAACAAAAAATAGAACCTTTGGACAATCAGATTTTATTAAAAGAAGAAACGGCAAGCTTGTACACTCAGTTCTTTTGTCACAGTAGCCCCAATCACCTGCGCCATCTTGAAAGGGAGCCTGGCCTTTGAATCGAAGCGAGACGAACGTTGACCTTGCAATGATAGAGACAAAAAACAGTTTGCAGGACAATTATTCACGTGTCTCTATCAATGCAAGCTCGACGTTCGTCTCGCTTCGATGCAAA
The DNA here is from genome assembly GCA_949775045.1 of Metridium senile. Classification (NCBI taxonomy): domain Eukaryota; kingdom Metazoa; phylum Cnidaria; class Anthozoa; order Actiniaria; family Metridiidae; genus Metridium; species Metridium senile. The sequence continues at coordinate 34,405,590 of OX459096.1, read as the reverse complement.
GGCCAGGCTACCTTTCAAGATGGCGCAGGGACTGTGAAGGAGACTATTGAGTATCCTTCTGCCCATACCTTATCTATTGTTTCTAATTTAAAGGCCAGGCTACCTTTCAAGATGGCGCAGGGACTGGGAACGAGACTATTGAGTATCTTTCTGCCCATACCTTATCTATTGTTTCTAATTTAATGTTCTGTGGCGGTAACATCAACGTTGCATCCCCAGAATGCACTCCGGCATTCTCGACGTGTTCAGAGATTGCGTGACATACCACGTGACCGTCCTTAGCAACAGCATCCATCTCGATTTCTCTAGCACCAAGAATGAACTTTGTCATGACAACTGGGTGCTCCTTGGAAACGATAATACAATCGTCAGTATCAACTGAATATTTCATATATACGTGTTTTATAATCGTAGAGTGAGAGTTCTTTCTCAACAGCAAAAATCAAATCCTTTTTGTATTAAGTCTAAGAAACAGGGCGGAAGTTCTATTTCATTTCTTATTCAATATCTGGTCAATGTACATTCAATGTAAGTAGTCAAACAACAATCATGCACTAGAAAAAGGACTCTACACTGCAAAAACGGCTGAGTAGATACACCTCACTATATTGAGATAATCATGCATTCAGGATGACACTTTATAGTGAGTTAACCTAACTCTATAGTGAGTAAAAGTGAAGTTAAACTCAATATATTAAGTACATTGTATGCATAATGGCCGTCTACATTTATGTTTACTCTTAATAATGAGTTTGATAAACTCACTATAAAGTGTCATCCTGAGTGCATGATTAACTCAATATAGTGAGGTGTATCTACTCAGCCGTTTTTGCAGTGTACTAATGATAAAACTATTTATTTATTTATCCATTTTACTATATGTTTATAGTAAGTATGGTAACATTTTTAAACACAGCATTTAGGGCCGGGTTGTTCAATGCTCGATTAGTGCTAAACCTGGGTTAACTCTATGGGTTTTCTTAAAACTTAATCCTGGATTAGCACCAATCGGGCTTTGAACAACCGGGCCCAGTAGGCTATTAAAACGCGTATTTACACGCGCGAAGCCGGCTGTGTGTAATATAAAGGTAACTAAGAATAATTAATATCTAAATAATGTTTTATTATCGTGACAGAAAACGAATGAATCCTCGATGACTTACCTCCGATACACGGGCTGCGTCTTGTAGAAACCCTTTGAGTTCACCAGGACCATAAGCAACATTCATTGCTGAACCACTACACAGAAACAAACAAATATAGACCTATATAGTGACCTATAAAGTATTGGGCTTCCTGTGGTAGAGATAGTAAGGGCATCAAATGAGTCACCTCCGCTGACATTCTTCCTTTCAGTACCCCTATGAAAACCTTTTATCACTCTACTAACACTACTTACCCACTTATCCCAAAGGATAAAACTATGCAAGTCAGTCGCCTCCCCTCTCAATCCTCTTTTACGACACTCCCTCGGTCAAACCATGGATAATAGAGCTGGATAATAGTATCCATGGTCAAACGAGACAGGAAGCCCAACCACAATAAGAAGAAATCATGTGATAAGGCTAACATCGAGTATGAACAAAGATGACGTAACTAACCTGAGTACGTAAGATGGACGCAATAAACAGGGATAGCCAACAGTTGCAGCGAACTCTAAAGCATCGTTCTATAAACAAAGTTAGATTAACCACAAGCCTGTGCGTAACTGAATTCATTGTTTACTGTACATCATACATCAAGCTTCATTTTCAATAAATGTAACCTATTCTTTTCTAGAAGAGTTCTTCAAAGACGTTTAAGGAAGTTATCATGCAGGAAACTCCACTAGCAAGGATCCCAGCTCTCAAACACAAGAACATTTCAACAAGAAAACTTACCACTGAATACAGGGCTCGCCAAGGGGCTTGGTCAATGCCTAGCTCGTCAATAATGGCAGAAAAACGTGACCTAAGAACGACAAAACAGTCACTTTACTGTAAAGATCAACAGCAGAGCAGAGCAGAGCAGAGCAGAGCAGAGCAGAATCAATTATGTTGAGTCTTACCTTTCTTCAGCTGCATCTATAAGAAGAGGTGATGTACCCAGTATATTGACACCGTTATTGAACAAAGGTAGAGACAGGTTGTTGGGGATTTGACCTCCAACAGAGATGATGCAGCTTTCACATTCCTGTTAACAACAATACTATTAGTGTTATTTATTTATTTATTCATTCATTCATTCTTTTTTTCATTCATTCATTCATTCATTCATTCATTTATTCATCCATTCATTTATTCATCCATTAATCATCCATTCATCCATTCATTTATTCATCCATTCATTTATTCATCCATTCATTTATTCATCCATTCATCCATTCATTTATTCATCCATTCATTTATTCATCCATTCATTTATTCATCCATCCATTACATTCATTCCATCGTTTATTTGTTTCTTTATTCACAGCCGTTTCCCCGTTTAACTACTACGTTCATTTACTGCTAAAACCCTTGTATCGCACGGTCAGGATCGAGGTCACATTTGCATACGCTCCACCAACTTCACATAATTGGCAGATCAGAAAAACCCAAAATCCAACTAAAGGTTTTAATTACTTATTATCTATCCTTTTTCATCCATCTATTCACGTTTTCATTTATTAAATAATAGAAGACTAACCTCTTGGTTATAGATATCTAGAATGCGTTCTAGTGATAATTCTTCAAAGTACAGTTTATCGCACTCGTCATAGTCTGTGCTGACAGTTTCTGGGTTGTTATTGACAACAACCTAAAACAAACATCAACGATTAGAAAATTAAGTTAATAATGAGATAAGAAATGAAATAAAGTAGAATGAGACAAGATAGATAAGAAAAGAGAAAAATTAAAAAATCGGGCCGTGCCTCAAGACACCTGAGCTGAAGCATCGCATGGCGGCTGAGCCTTACTGTATGGTTGAAGCTTTCGACAACAACCCCGCTATCCATATATAGGTGGTAGAACACAATTTATAACGCTACAACGTTACAAGAGAGGCGTGATGGTCTAGTGGTCAGGGGATCGGATTCTGGCCTCACTGGTCTGGGTTCGATTCCTGGCCCGGGTGATTACGTGTCCTTGGGCAAGACACTTTACTCTCTATGTGCCTCGTCTTCTCGGATAAAGACGTAAAGCCGGAGGTTCCGTCTGCCTTCACTCTAACTTCCTATATAATGTGGACGTAAAAGATCCTGTTGTGCTCTTCGAAAAGAGCAGGTAATTGTCTCCCGACACAGCAGTCAGGTCTCAAATGGGAACCCGTTACTGGAGATCTTCTCTGTGGGTTGTATCCCTGCCTAACGTAGTGTGGCGAATCTTGTAAATAAAAACGCTAACCCTCGTCACGGGGCCAGTGAGGGAGAAATTACCGGGCCCTAAACCATGAATGGCTAATTCCTCAGTTTGCGCGTCATTACATTCCACCGACTACATAGCAGTCAAATTAGTATATAAAGAAAGAAATTCTAAGCCGTGAAGCCATGTGGGTTTGACTGTCGATATACGGTCGATATATCGCGCATGCGTTATTGAGAAAAAGTTACGATATTTATATAGCTTATAATTTCATCTATGATCCTCTGTGTGGCTTTTCTCTTTGTTTGGTGACAAAGTTTCTTGTAATTATATAAAGTGTGTATTATCATTTGTACAGTGAAGACCTTTAGATTTGACAACGAGTACGAGATTGAGTACGAGTACGAGTTTTAAAATTGACCTTGTGTGCATTGTTGATACTGAATACATTCCACTTCTTGTTTTTATACATTTGGTGTCTCAATCTATACACAAGACAACAAGGGGCCGTTTTGTGTGCGCATGCGCCAGTTGTCTAAATTTCATGAGTGATTCACTTCAAGCGATAAATTACGCCGACATGAGAGACAATTTCAACAATATTATTTGGATGTTTTCGACGCTGAAACGTTCTGTCATGGCTCAAGAATAGATGTACTGCAGGCATTGAAGTAAATGATAAATGTACATGTGTAGTAATATAATTAAGCAGCGTTTATAGACATCGCACTCGCAATGTTCGAACGACAATTTCTTGAAATGTATAATAATTACGCTTAACTATTATTAGCTGTTATGTAAAATATTCGAAAATATTACTTTTCCTAAAAAATACCACTGTTCTAAGGTTACCAATATCAAGATTTAAGCTTTGCAAATGTGTTCATAATGTTTTTCTTGCCGATGAAAATTGGGGAATGATGTGAATTCTGCAAATTCTTACGTGATATTTAGCACTCACGACATTTTTAGCATTTCTTTGCTTGGAGAATTCAACTTGTCTGAATTGATTTATCATATCGATGTTTGCATAGTTCTATAGCTGTATCATTATTAACATTGAAATAAACTATTGCAGTACGATCGATTCACATTTTAGGACTTAAATGTTGACGAAGATGTGTACATATATTTTACTATATTATGACTGTACAAATTGGCTTCGTGTTAAAGATCTAGCCAAAATACCACGGCGATTTTTATAAAATTTGAAAGAAAATCATGTGAACCTTTCTTATATCTAATTGATTTTGATAGAAAAATTGTCCCAATAAATAAAAATAGCAATTATGCTCACACTGGCCTCCAGAATCAAAGCCTCCGCAGCAACAACAATGTCGTTCCGAGAGCCCACGGTTGTTATAGCGCAGCAGTTGCGCGCATGCTCATGCAAAATGGCCCCTTGTTACACAAGACTACAATTCATCATCAACAACACACAGAAGGCTAATTTCAAAACTTGTACTCGTACTAAATCTCGTACTTGTTGTCAAATCTAAAGTTCTAAAGTTCAAATCTAAATATTATCAGCCTGCTATACCAACCGTCTTTTTGCCTAGTTTTCTCAATGTCCTAATGCACGATACAGCACACCAATCAAACTCCACGCTACTGCCGATATGGTATGGACCACACCCAAGCACCATGATACCTTTATCGTCAAACGTCTTATCATGTTCATCACCGTTATATGTCATGTACAGGTAGTTAGTCATGGCGGGATACTCGGCAGCCATTGTGTCAATCTAAAATCGATATCATACACAGTTAAATACAATCTAAAATAACACACATTTAAATACAATCTAACATAATACAGTTACAATTAAATATAATATAAAATCACACAGTTACAATGAAATACAATCTAAAATCACAGTTATAAATTAAATACAATCTAAAATCACAAACAGTTAAATACAATGTAACTGAATCACAGTTACAATGAAATACAATCTAAAATCACACAGTTACAATGAAATACAATCTAAAATAATACAGTTACAATGAAATACAATCTAAAATTTTAAACCCAATTGCAATAACGTGGGGACTACGTAGCCTCCTCCGCAGGCGTCTCCGCTCCGTTTTCTTTTTTTCCGTTTATTGGGCTTCCTGTCTCGAGTGACCGGGAGGGACTGACAAATGACAAAGGGATCCCATGAGAGAGAAAGGAAAAGGAAAGGGTTGCCTGCGGAGGAGGCTAGGGACTACGTTATCCTGACCTTTGTAGTATAGTAGGAAAGGAAGTAATCAAAAGACTAAGGTGAATTCTTTCTTTTGTTATTCCTTTCTTACCAAATTACTAATGTTGGTTTCCAAATAGTCAGTCATCCCTTTTTTTAAATATTTTATAGACATTACATTTAGACATTATTAATTATAAGTGTACGATAAACCCCCAGGGCATCTTACCTGTTTAACCCACGGTATCAAACCTTTTTCTATCCTATTCTGTCGGACAGTCAGTTCATCTGTCCCCATCAACTGACTCAAGTGCCGATCAGAGAAACCCATCTTCTTGGCAAGCGTCAATGTTTCTAAAGGTATTTTGTCACTTTGTAACAAGAGATAGTCAGTTATTTTCTATGTTACATGGTTCAGATAATTTACTTACATCCACATAATACAAACTGAGCTTTTCACCAACTACATAACGACCAACTCCACAAAAAGACCACCTTATACCGAGGCCGCACTCCAGCGTCCGCCATTAACCTATCGCTATCCAACTTACATCGTGAGTTTGCCCAAGTCTTTGCTAAACTCCATGATATCTTTGAGTTTGAACAAGAACCAAGGATCGATGTTGGTCAGCTCGTGGATTCTTTCCACAGTATATCCCTTCTCGAACGCCTACAATGAATTGAATGAATGATGGAATGAATGCATGAATAAATGAATAAGTGAATAAATGAATGAATGAATGATAAATGAATATGAATGAATAAATAAAAAACATCGCGGTACTGATAATATAAGTTCATTATTAGTTAATAGTTTTCCAGTGTAGCTTTGTCATGTTGTACATACCTTAGCCAACGAGTACATACGTGTATTAGAAGGAACACGAAGACTCTTGTCGAACTCTTCGCCATCTGCCACATCCTTGTTTCCGCTTGGAATCTGGAATAATGAATTAAACGTTATCATGATTATTAGCATCATTAGCATCATCATCATCATCATCATCACTATACCATCATCATCACCATTACGTATACCAGGCACCATCATCACCATCATTATCTTTATCACCACCACTATCATCATCATCAGTAATCACCATCATTATCTTTATCACCACCACTACCAACATTTTCACCATCATCGTCACCATCACCATCATTATCTTTATCACCACCACTACCATTATCATCAGTAATCACCATCATTATCTTTATCACCACCACTACCATCATTTTCACCATCATCATCAGCAGCAATCACCATCATTATCTTTATCACCACCACTACCATTATCATCAGTAATCACCATCATTATCTTTATCACCACCACTACCATTATCATCACCATCATCATCAGCAGCAATCACCATCATTATCTTTATCACCACCACTACCATTATCATTATCATCATCAGCAGCAGCAATCACCATCATTATCTTTATCACCACCACTACCATCATCATTATCATCATCAGCAGCAATCACTATCATTATCTTTATCACCACCACTACCATCATCATTATCATCATCAGCAGCAATCACTATCATTATCTTTATCACCACCACTACCATTATCATCACCATCATCATCAGCAGCAATCACCATCATTATCTTTATCACCACCACTACCATCATCATTATCATCATCAGCAGCAGCAATCACCATCATTATCTTTATCACCACCACTACCACTACCATCATCATCATCATCATCAATCACCATCATTATCTTTATCACCACCACTACCATCATTTTCACCATCATCGTCACCATCACCATCGTCATAAGTCATCAAAACCATCATCATTATCAACATCGTTATCATTATCACCATCACCACCATCATGATCATCACCATTACCATCACCACCATTATGATCATCACCATCACCATCACCATCACCACCATTACCATCACCACCATTATGATCATCACCATTACCATCACGGCATCACCATCACCACCATCATGATCATCACCATTACCATCACCATCACCACCATTACCATCACCACCATTACCATCACGGCATCACCATCACCACCATTATGATCATCACCATTACCATCACGGCATCACCATCACCACCATCATGATCATCACCATTACCATCACGGCATCACCACCATCATGATCATCACCATTACCATCACCATCACCATCACCATCACCATCACCATCACCATCACCATCACCATCACCATCACCATCACCATCACCATCACCATCATGATATGCATCCGCGGAAATTTTTTGAACATCACCATGAACGTGTTCGGATCGATAATTTAATTAAAAAATTTTCGTTTTTTAAAAAAATATTTTGTAATTTTGTGGGTTTTCCATGAAATATTTCACTCCTAAACTTTGGTGCTTCTCCATCTATTCATTTTTGCTTTATTCAAGTTGAGGTTCAAAAAGGGAGAATTTTCGGTCAAAATATGAAAAAAATTGTTTTATTCCGGTTTTTCGTCAAAAAAAGGGGTGATCCGTAAAGAACCCTCTATGCTGGTACACCATAAGAACTCCACCGCGTTCTAGTTTTTCGTTAAATTTTCGAATATTGCACGTCTAGTACAAGTCTAGCATTTACTCAGAATCTTTAGTTTTGAAATCACATCAACTTTGAGAACGTACTGAAAACCTGCCTAAAACAATGGTCAAAATTATGAAACTTCGTATGCATTGTTAATCAACGTTATCTAGGATATTCGTAAAAACAATTTTTTGAAAATCATTTTTTTAACAAAAATATCATGTATAGCAAACTTTTTGAACATGTTCGAAATTAGTTCTTTTGCTATTTTTTTGACGAAATTAAAAAAAAATATACTAGCAAAATACTAGAGCGGGAAGACATTAAGGTCCGTCTGCATTATTTTTCATTTTTAACGTTCGCCATCGCAATGTGAATTTTTTACAGCACATTCTTTGCGAAGGTTTTGAAATGGGCTGAAACAGCTGAAATTTTGTTTAAACACTCGTATTTTTGAAAATGCTTATTCACCTTCGTACATATAGACTAGGGCTAGACAAATACTGAATATTATAGTATAAAAAAATTAATATGGCAAACATTCCGAACATGTTCAAAAAATTTCCATGTAAGTAAATTAAAATGTTGTCGAAATATGGATAAATAATTGCTTGAAAATGTAATTAATGTAAATTGAGGAACGAGATTGCCATAAGATGATATTTTGCATTATGGGTCAGTATATAAGTAGAAGTACGCTATGAATTTGAATCAGTCTACGGTCAGTCACCGCCATCGTATGATTAAACTTTTGCAGCGGAAATACTATATTAGTTTATTTCCATGCTTTACGTCTCTTTTGGTTGTATAGCTTGTTCATGCATAGGAACCGTTTTACCCCAAAGGTTACATTAAAGCGTAGCAAGGGTACACGTTTCCCAATTTGTTCAAAAATGTTTTTGTGTGTGTGTGTGTGTGTCCGGCATGCTGCCAGATATATCTACTGAGTATGATATCGTATAATTTTACATGTACTATACCTGTAACTATACTATTAGTATAGGATGTCTGAAAGTTTAACCTATATCCACTCGTTGTATGACACTTTTGCTATGTGTTGCGTCTGACTGGCCAACATGCCCAAGTATCAATGTTGTGGTTCCGTTTTCACACCAGACTGACGACTTTCCGTCATGAAAAGATTTGTCCGTCCTGACGATTTGACCGCCTTCTATATTGTGAAAACGAGTAAGGCTAGTGACACTTGTATTCCATTTGTCCACGCTAAACCGACCAGAAACTATTTGACATATCTTGAAAAAGCTGATAAAACGTATGGTTGCTAGTAGGATTATGCATAGAATGCTGAAGTGGTTAACACATATTTCATTCATTCATCTATTCGTTTATTGATTAATTAATTAATTATTTCAATGTTTATTTATTTATCCACTCATATATTTACAATAAGTTAAACTAATATATAGAAAAACAAATGTTTTAAATTGGCAAAACACCGTAAATTAATTAATTGCCGAGTGTTAAATTAAACAAAACACAAACATTACATAAACAAACAAAGCAGCTTGCAAAGTGATTTGTCAAAGAATGACAGGATGTTTCAAGCTGACAACGGGAGCCTTTTACACGTGCTCAGTGTACTTACAGTACTTGTAGTCTCTTCTCTGTTGAATTTTGAACACATGACGGTTTGCAGTTACCTACAAGTCACCAGCATTTCTAATATACTACTCGATAAACGGCTTTCAGAACCGCAACTTTGCGACATTTAAGTTGATCGTGACAGTCTAAATTACGAGCGGCTTGAAAATGCACATGTTGAAAAGTCAAATAGACGTTCATCAATAAGGTGTAGTGGCGACCACACAACAGTGACTATGAGAAATCAGCAATAACCGGAAGCTGGGCCACTTCCCACGGAAGAGGGGAATGAAATAACGTGTTGCGGACTCAATGGAAAAGAGTGAATGATAACGACTACCCATAAGAACGCGATAAGCTCAGGTCAACATTTTACTATAAACGGTAACTGTACAACAGACGTAGATAAAACTTATTAAAACTTTGACTCCTACAACGCCCGAGACTGCCCGTAAACTGAAATTGCCCTGCTATGGAAAATTGCTACATTTCTAAACAAACCAAATTTGCACCGTAATAAGTCAATAGTAGGCACCTTTAGGATGTTTTGCAGAAATCAGTGACAATAACTACGCCTAAGAAGAAATGTAGCAAAAAATATCATTTAAAAATTAGTAAAGTAGAAAAATTGTTTTCCGTGTTATTTCTCAATAATAAAAATCACACTTTTTAACCTTGGATTTTTTTATTAAAACTAATGTTTTAGGCTAAACAGCCTTTTCCACAACAAAATTAATTCGTTGTGCTATATGACTCAGCTTGTCATGGTCATTTTAACTACGTACGTGTTTTCCCTACTTTACGACTGGAAATTAAAGGACTATGGATATGTGGACATTTTTACGTGGTGTACACTCTGGAACTCCACTAAATCAGTATCTTTATTTACAAGTAAACTCAAGTCTTTCCTTTTCTCCCAATATTTTGAATGATTCTACTGACTTTCTTTTCTCTTTATTCATCTGTATTTCAATTGTACATGTAAGGCGAATTGAAATAAATTATGTTTTTATTATTAACAACAAAGCTCGGATATCTCCGTCAATTAAATATGAACTAGGTTTTAAAATATGTCTGTTTGGTTACCCGGAAAGCAGGAGTTATATCAAAAATACCTGAAAAAATAACATTATCAAAATAAAAAAACAGGCCTATAACTTTAAATTCTTGACAGTGTTATAAAAAAAAAATAACAAAACATTTTTTCACTGCTTTAATAGTTTAATAGTTTGTCATAATTGGTGATCTGGCGTCATTCAGTTCGGACTACGAAAGTCAAAAATCACCTTGTGGTCGTTTGCTTTTGTTCGCTAAAACTTGATGATTTGCATGCATAATACTTTGTTATTGTTATATTTATTGACTCAATATATAGTTGAGAATTCATGCGAGAAAAGCGGCTTTATCTGTGCTTTTTGTAGACGGATACTTAAGAAAATCTTAAAAACCTAAAAAAATATATAAATATGTTTGCTTATACCAAAAGAGATGTCCCATCAATAGCGCAATTACAGAAGAATATTTTAGTAGCAAAGGCACGGATCTCCATCTTTAATTTCTTGAAATATTTGATAAAAACTAAATAGCAACATTTTTGAACCGTTAGAAAAATATGCCATGTTCAGAAAATGTACCACAAAAATGGCAATTTTTTTGAACGGTTCAAAAATTATACTATTTTGTGGAAATATTTTCGAACCAGTTCAAAAAATTTGCTATGTGATATGGCAAATTTTTTGAACAATGGTACGAATGCATATGGCCATCACCATCACCATCACCATCACCATCACCATCACCATCACCATCACCATCACCATCACCATCACCATTACCATCACGGCATCACCACCATCACCATCACCATCACCATCACCATCACCATCACCATCACCATCACCATCACCATCACCATCACCATCACCATCACCACCACCACCACCATCACCATCACCATCATGATATGCATCCGCGGAAATTTTTTGAACATCACCATGAACGTGTTCGGACCGATAATTTAACTAATATTTTTTCGATTTAAAAAAAAATATTTTGTGATTTTGTGGGTTTTCCATGAAATATTTCACTCCTAAACTTTGGTGTTTCTCCATCTATTCATTTTTGCTTTATTCAAGTTGAGGTTCAAAAAGGGAGAATTTTCGGTCAAAATATGAAAAAAATTGTTTTATTCCGTTTTTTCGTCAAAAAAAGGGGTGATCCGTAAAGAACCCTCTATGCTGGTACACCATAAGAACTCCACCGCGTTCTAGTTTTTCGTTAAATTTACGAAGATTACAAGTCTAGTACAAGTCTAGCATTTACTCAGAATCTTGAGTTTTGAAATCACATCAACTTTGAGAACGTACTGAAAACCTGCCTAAAACAATAGTCAAAATTATGAAACTTCGTATGCATTGTTAATCAACGTTATCTAGGATATTCGTAAAAACAATTTTTTGAAAATCATTTTTTTAACAAAAATATCATGTATAGCAAACCTTTTGAACATGTTCGAAATTAGTTCTTTTGCTATTTTTTTGACGAAATTAAAAAATATATACTAGCAAAATACTAGAGCGGGAAGACATTAAGGTCCGTTTGCATTATTTTTCATTTTTAACGTTCGCCATCGCAATCTGAATTTTTTACAGCACATTCTTTGCGAAGATTTTGAAATGGGCTGAAACAGCTGAAATTTTGTTTAAACACTCGTATTTTTGAAAATGCTTATTCACCTTCGTACATATAGACTAGGGCTACTCAAATATTAAATATTATAGTATAAAAAAATAAATATGGCAAACATTCCGAACATGTTCAAAAAATTTCCATGTAAGTAAATTAAAATGTTGTCAAAAATATAGATAAATAATTGCTTGAAAATGTAATTTATGTAAATTGGGGAACGAGATTGCCATAAGATGATATTTTGCCGGAAAGGAACAATAAACAAGGGATAGTCGCGGTGCATTATGGGTCGGTATATAAGTAGAAGTACGCTATGAATTTGAATCAGTCTACGTGCAGTCACCGCCATCGTATGATTAAACTTTTGCAGCGGAAATACTATATTAGTTTATTTCCATGCTTTACGTCTCTTTTGTTTATAGCTTGTTCATAGGAACCTTTTTACCCCAAAAGGTTACATTAAAGCGTAGCAAGGGTACACGTTTCCCACAATTTGTACCACAATGTGCTTTTTGTGTGTGTGTGTCCGGCATGCTGCCAGATATATCTATTGAGTATGATATCATATAAGTTTACATGTACTATACCTGTAACTATACTATTAGTATGGGATGTCTGAAAGTTTAACCTATATAACTCATTGTATGACACTTTTGCTGTGTGTTGCGTCTGACTGGCCAACATGCCCAAGTATCGATGTTGTGGTCCCGTTTTCACACCAGACTGACGACTTTCCGTCATGAAAAGATTTGTCCGTCCTGACGATTTGACCGCCTTCTATATCGTGAAAACGAGTAAGGCTAGTGACACTTGTATTCCATTTGTCCACGCTAAACCGACCAGAAACTATTTGACATATCTTGAAAAAGCTGATAAAACGTATGGTTGCTAGTAGGATTATGCATAGAATGCTGAAGTGGTTAACACATATTTCATTCATTCATCTATTCGTTTATTGATTAATTAATTAATTATTTCAATGTTAATTTATTTATCCACTAATAGATTTACAATAAGCTAAACTAATATATAGAAAAACAGATGTTTTAAAATGGCAAAACACCGTAAATTAATTAATTGCCAAGTGTTAAATTAAACAAGTGTTAAACAAAACACAAACATTACATAAACAAACAAAGCAGCTTGCAAAGTGATTTCTCAAAGAATGACAGGATGTTTCAAGCTGACAACGGGAGCCTTTTACACGTGCTCAGTGTACTTACAGTACTTGTAGTCTCTTCTCTGTTGAATTTTGAACACATGACGGTTTGCAGTTACCTACAAGTCACCAACATTTCTAATATCTAAATTACGAGCGGCTTGAAAAGGCACATGTTGAAAAGTCAAATAGGCGTTCGACAATAAAGTGTAGTGGCGACCACACAACAGTGATTATGAGAAATCAGCAATAATCGGAAGCTTGGCCACTTCCCACGGAAGAGGGGAATAAATAACGTGTTGCGGACTCATTGGAAAAGAGTGAATGATAACGACTACCCATAAGAACGCGATAAGCTCAGGTCGACATTTTACTATAAACGGTAACTGTACAACAGACGTAGATAAAACTTATTAAACCTTTGACTCCTACAACGCCCGAGACTGCCCGTAAACTGAAAATGCCCCTGCTATGGAAAATTGCTACATTCCTAAACAAGCCAAATTTGCACCGTTATAAGTCAAGGATGTTTTGCAGAAATCAGTGACAACAAACTACGGCTAAGAAGAAATGTAGCAAAAAACATCATTTAAAAATTAGTAAAGTAAAAAAATTGTTTTCCGCGTTGTTTCTCAATAATAAAAATCACACTTTTTAACCTTGGATTTTTTTTTTATTAAAACTAATCTTTTAGGCTAAACAGCCTTTTCCACAACAAAATTAATTCGTTGTGCTATGACTCAGCTTGTGATGGTCATTTTAACTTATTATACGTGTTTTCCCTACTTTCCGACTGGAAAGGACTATGGATATGTGGACATTTTTACGTGGTGAACACTCTGGAACTCCACTAAATCAGTATCTTTATTTACATGTAAACTCAAGTCTTTCCTTTTCTCCCAATATTTTGCATGGTTCTACTGACTTTCTTTTCTCTTTAATCATCTGTATTTCAATTGTACATGTAAGGCGCCGAATTGAAATAAATTATTTTTTTATTATTAACAACAAAGCTCGGATATTTCCGTCAATTAAATATGAACTAGGTTTTAAAATATCTCTGTTTGGTTACCCAGAAAGCAGCTAGAGTTATATCAAAAATACCTCAAAAAATAACATTATCAAAATAAAAAAACATGCAGGCCTATAACTTTAAATTCTTCAGTGTTATAAAAAAAATTTTTTTTTTCACTGCTTTAATAGTTTAATAGTTTGTCATACTTGGTGATCTGGCGTCATTCAGTTTGGACTACGAAAGTCAAAAAATCACCTTGTGTTCGTTTGCTTTTGTTCGCTAAAACTTGATGATTTGCATGCATAATACGTTGTTATTGTTATATTTATTGGCTCAATATATAGTTGAGAATTCATGCGAGAAAAGCGGCTTTATCTGTGCTTTTTGTAGACGGATACTTAAAATCTTAAAAACGTAAAAAAATGTATAAATATATTTGCTTATACCAAAAAAAATGTCCCATCAATAGCGCAATTACAGAAGAACATTTTAGTAGCAAAGGCACGGATCTCCATCTTTAATTTCTTGAAATATTTGATAAAAATTAAATAGCAAAATTTTTGAACCGTTACAAAAATATACCATGTTCAAAAAATGTACCACAAAAATGGCAATTTTTTTGAACGGTTCAAAAAATATACTATTTTGTGGTAATATTTTCGAACCAGTTCAAAAAAATTGCTATGTGATATGGCAAATTTTTTGAACAATGGTACGAATGCATATGACCATCACCATCACCATCACCATCACCATCACCATCACCATCACCATCACCATCACCATCACCATCACCATTACCATCACGGCATCACCACCATCATGATCATCACCATTACGGCATCACCATCACCATCACCATCATCATGATCATCACCATTACCATCACCATCACCAACATTATGATCATTATATCATCATTATCGTGAGAACATACATCATCATCAATATTTAAATAGATCTTATGTATAACCTACGTCTGATTGTAATCCGTTAACAGATGGATGGACCATACGAAGAGCTTTTTGGAAACTCTCCTCAAACGAACGCCCTATCGCCATGACCTTAATAAATCACAGTAACAATATCAGAAACAGCTCAAAATAGATATATCAATACAATTCTATTCTTAAAACGTTCTGCACATAATTACTTGTATAAAAAACTCGTATATTCAATACAATTTTATTCTTAAAACGTTCTGCACATAATTAAAGGTTACATACTGTATTATGTACTTCAATAAACAAAAACAAGTTTGGTAAAATCTCATATCGTTGTAACATTTTGTTGATTGGATTCCCATTTCCTGTATTGCGCTACCAAAGTATGTACACAAAGTTTTCAAGAAGCAATATTATGATGTTTTGCTGATGAATTCAACTGGATCATTCCGCTGCAAGCAGAGGAAATATTAAGTTTTTTAACAATCGAAGAAAAATCGAAGAATACAAATATTTCCTCTGCTTGGTTATATAGTATTAAAATGTATCACTGTGTATTTTGAGCAGCAACTGTGACAAGACTCACCTCTCCAACACTCTTCATGGAGCTGCCGATTTCTTTAGGTGTCATGTGAAATCTATCGAGGTCCCATCTTGGAATCTAAAGTGAAATATTAAGTAAGTTGGACATTAATGTCTGTAGCGTAATTATTACCCGGATAACTCTGGACCGGGGGGTCGGCAAAATCACCTGTTGTCTTTTTCAAATACTATGCACCCCCCTTACTGGTTGGCAAAAATATCATAACCTCCCTATATTTGCTCAGTTTATTACTAAAGCTACATACAATTAGTAACAACCCCCTATATAGCTTCCAAAAATAACGTGAACCCCTCAATATTGCTGCCCCCCCCCATACACTAATAAATGAAAAACCATTAAAGTGCATACGCTTGATAAAAAAAGAAAAATTAGTATTTGCTAATATTTGCTATATCTATTAAATTAATAGTTTAACCGAAATCAAGAGAGCATTAAAAACAATGGACGCTCTTTGATATCCTGGGCACCATGTGAATTCCCATTAAAAATAGCCGGTTTTTGCCTTAAGGCCGATTTAGACGGCACGATTGTCGTGTACGACTTGTAGTATACGACTCAAATGAGCTCCAAGTCGTGCCGTGTAAATGCCCCTACGACTTGCCTACGACTGACGCACGCGACCTACGACTTGTACTAGGATTTTGAACCAAGGATCAAAACCCTACGACTTGTCATAGGAAAATGACGTGATTTGTCCCATATGAGGACTAGATCTAGTATTTCGTCCAATCACTCGCGATTTTAGCAATGGCGTATACGAATCGTATACGACTAGTCGTGCACGTATGAATGGTACCTACTACAATTTGTAGGCAAATCGTATACTACAGTCGTAGGTCAAAATCGTATCGTGTAAATCGGCCTTTACGCATACATCAACCATTCTTTGATTTCCCACTACTATAGGAACAGTTGCCGGAATAGATATATAAGATATTAACGATAGGTAATATAATGAAATTTGTAACACCGTAAAAAATGTTGACTTAACTTTACTAAACTTTACTTTAGTAATTTCATTATATTACCTATCGTTTATATCAAACACCGACGCAGCCTATACTAGTTTACTTGCTAGTTTCTATTTCTATTGTTTACAGTGTTACACATTTCATTATATTACCTATCGTTTATATCAAACACCGACGCAGCCTATATTAGTTAACTCGCTAGTTTCTATTTATATTAGATATTATAACTATACCTTAGTAACAATGTAGTCCAAACTCGGTTCGAAGCAGGCCGTCGTCACAGTGGTGGTAGCGTTAGTGATGTTAGGCAGTTCAATACCAAGAGATAACTTAGCAGCGATGAAAGCCAGTGGATATCTAATGAAAGAATCATGTCTTTACAATTGTGCAAATATTTGTCTGTGCATGTCTGTGCAATGCCTGAGCAGTACAGAACAAACTTCTTTTCTATGTCTGGCTGATACTTACAGCACGACCTGTAGTATCTCAAGGTATCAGTGGACCTTCGCGACCGATGCTCATTAACTCCTCATAGCACGCTAACTACTGAAGCAATCCCTATAAAAATATACATTTTCTTAAAGCTGAATAAATGGAGATTGCAATTATGCGATTTGTTTTGAAGAAATATACGGCTCGATTTTTTTTAGCGGGTATCTTATGAGTTTTGACCGCTCATTTTTAAGAAGTTCCAGGAACACCGGATTGTGTTGTACTAAGACTAAACTAGTTTAAAATCAGAAACAATTATATGGTAATTATCTCACTTCTTTTTCTAAATAATCTAGAATGAACTATTCCCTTTGTTATGTCAATACAATCACACAAAATGTACATTATACATAACTTTATCCGATACATTAAACACTGCATTAACGGTGTCACAGAGGTCTTACAGAGTGTCGTGCTTTTGATTGTACTCACCCAGTGGCCTTGGAAGCGAGGGCAGAACTGCGCGAAAGTCTAGCGTTGATTTCAATGATACAGTAGTCGAGTGAGGAAGGATGTAAAGCGAACTGGATGTTACATTCACCAACAATACCAAAATGGCGCACGACCTGCAAGGATAGGAATATCACATATTGAATGGTATTAGCAATATTAATAGAAATATTGTATTGAAAGGTCTGAATCCAGGTGTCGAATCTACGGAATTGTCGAGTAACACAAATCTGAGCCTTCTGCAGCCATTTTCGCTCAAGTCGCAAAGGTGCCAGTTTTAATTTTTGACAGTGAGTTTTCGTCGATCGTATTTCTGATTGGACGAACGATAATTTTCACTAGTGAGAATACATCGTTCGTCCAATCAGAAAGGCGAACGGTGCTTTTTCACTAGTGAAAAACGTCGTTCGCCTTTCTTATTGGCTAAATACATCGCACGAACGAAAATTTACTCAATTAGATTTTCGTGTGTAAATCTGAGTATCTATGAGATATAGATAGATACCTTTATTTAAAGACGGTAAGTCCGTTCAATAGTATTACATAATATATTAATCCTAGACTATTAGGAACCCTAGCATAACATTTAACAAATTATGACGTATAATCTAATATACGAATAAAATATTTGATTATTTAGCTGAATATTTCTAATATACACTTAATTGCAAGAACGTTGTCCTGACTTTTTTTGTAATTTAGTGGGAAAGGAATTAATTAAAAGAGAAAAGAAGACCACTCAAGCTGAACTCTTTCTATTGTTATTCCTTTGTTATTAGATTACTAATGTTCTTTTTTTCATGTGACAACATTCTTGCAATTAGGTGTAATTACTATTAATATAAATGTCCCAATTAAAATCTGAATATACTTGATTTTCAAGAACGCCATCTCAATCAAGTAAAAACCTCGTATTAAATTACATTAAATCAAATAATGTTTTCTCGATTCCTACCAATGACTTACCTTAATGGAAGTCTCCCTTAGCATGTGGTATTCTTTATTTGATAGTGTCTGACTTGGTGCTACGACAATAGAGTCTCCAGTGTGCACACCTAGAGGGTCGAGGTTCTCCATATTACAAATAGTAACACAGTTGTTCGTAGAGTCTCTCACTACTTCATACTCGACTTCCTTCCATCCCAACAAAGACTTCTCTACAAGCACTTGGTTAGCCATCGCAAAGGCCTAGTAAAAACACAATACATTAATAGACGAATGAATTAACAAATAAATAAATGTAAATAAACCAAAACAACGACAAAAACAACACGAGAAAACGATGATAAATAAAATAAAATTAGACAAACAACATTTTTGGAGCCTACAATCATGTAAAACAGATAATGTATTTTGCACATGATTGTAGCTCTGTTGTTGTGGTCTCCCACACATGTGGAAAGCTTCATAAAATAAAAATAAAATAAAATAAATAAAGGGATAAGCATATAAATAAAAAATCATATAGATATGCGAATAAAGAAACAAAACAAAAAACACTGACTGACAGACAAAAGCGATTACAAACAAACAAATCAACAGACAAATAAATGCAAGCAAACAGTTCTTATTGATGATCAAAGTGCTATAGTTTGTCTTTAATCTACACCTATTTTTAAAAGAAATCGTTGTCACAGCTGAAGCTACAGTCCACACTCTAAAGCCTGCAAAGGATGCCGGTTACATGGACTTTTAAATTTGCGGCTTATTACACGTTTTTTCAAAGAAATATTTATATTTATATCTATCACAACAACAACTTGTTATGGGCATATAACACAAACACGTACAATCAAAATATGCTATAATAAATCGATACCAAGAGACGAAATACCGACATCCTTTGCAGACTTTAGAGTGTAGACTGTGGCTTTGTTTGTGATTTTTGAAATAGGTGTATATACTTACTCTGTTTGCAGTATCCTTTAGTTTAGATTCATTGTCACATATACCAGATCCCAGTCCTCCAAGAGCATAGGCCGAGCGGAGCATAACTGGATAACCAATGGTTTTAGCTGCATCTAAGGCTTCGTTGACCTGATTGGAGAGGGAAATATCAGTGAAAAGAATGTTTGAGATGTCATTGCAAGACTTACATTGTAAACAGCAATGCTTGGAGCTAGCTTTTCGTCGATTTCTTTAAGTTTGTCAGCAAAAATCTGTCGATCTTCAGATGATTTGATTGATTCGATTGGTGTACCAAGAACCTGGAAAAAGAAGGAAATTACTGAGCCTTACCCTTTGATCGGCCAGCTATTCATATGTACCCTTTCCGAGAAAGTTTGTCACCATGCCGGAAAGCATACTCGCTAGTGGCGCAAAGGATCATGGATCAGTTCAGAGATGCTCTTTTTTAACGCCTTTCTCAATAAAATATTGACAAGTGTGCATGGATATGTGGCCAATTATCCCTTGCATTCTAGTAAAGTATACATAGATAACCCAGTCCCCTGCGCTACTAGCTTGTAGGCTTTCACTTCACGGGGGACAAAGTTTCTCATGCAGAAAGGGTATATGTGTTTAATCAGTCAATTATCATATCAGTCAGTTTGTCAGTCAGCCAGATAGTTAGTCAATTAGTTGGCCAGTTTGTCAGTATTAAAGTAAGTCGGTCGGTCAGTCAGCTAGTTAGTCCATCAGTCAGTTATTTTGTTAGTAAGTGAGCTTGTCAGTCATTCATTCATTAAGTAAATAATCAAGCAAGCAAGTAAGTAAGCAAGTAAGTAAGTAAGTAAGTAAAAAAGCAAGTAAGTAAGTAAGTAAGTAAGTAAGTAAGTAAGTAAGTAAGTAAGTAAGTAAGTAAGTAAGTAAGTAAGTAAGTAAGTAAGTAGTTAAGTAAGTAAATAAGTTTATCCTTCAGAGAACATTAATTTAGACAGTCATCATGTGAACAATAAACACAGTCAGAAAGTCATTCAATTAATACCCAGCAATCTTGGTTAATGCAAAGCAATGTACCTGCACTCCATACTCCTCGAGGATACCTTTATCAAACAATTCCACGCCACAGTTAAGCGCTGTTTGTCCTCCCATTGACAACAATAACCCATCAGGGCGTTCTCTCTTAATAACGTCCTCGATAAACTCTGTAGTTACAGGAACAAAGTACACGGTATCTGCCTGGAAAACATATGAGACATGTTACCCTGTAATCATCCTCAAAGGACACTTTACTATTATGTACAATAAATGGAAACTAGCGAGTAAACTAGTATAGGCTGCTTCGGTGTTTGATATAAACGATAGGTAATATAATGAAATTTGTAACACTGTAAAAAATGTGGAATTAACTTTACTGACGTTTCGAGCTTTCGAAAGCCCTTCGTCGGAGCAGCGGAGTAGCCCTTTTACTCCGACGAAGGGCTTAAGCTCGAAACGTCAGTAAAGTTAAGGCCTCGTCTACACGAATCCGATCGATCCGGCTGAAACCGCATAGAAATATTTGCGTCCACACGAATCCGCGTATCCGGAGGATTCAAGTAAAAGTATGCGGTTTCGGTGACCGGATTCACTGGATTCGTATCCGGATCCTTGTAGACGGGGTCTAAGTCAACATTTTTTAATGTGTCACAAATTTTATTATATTACCTATCGTATATAATTTACAATCCTAATGACGGACAAAGAGAGGCGGATCCGGACCAATTCAAAAGTTAACCGATTTTTGAACTCAAGAAAGCTTGCAAAGAGTACAGTAATTAGACTGTTCTGTAAAATTATGTCAACAGTTTCCGTAAACCTTTGCAACCGTTCTGGATCCGCGCCTCATAATAAATGAACTGAATAAGATGGAAATTAAACATCGAGATAATCAGACTTCAACTATAGAGGTAAGAATACAGACCTGTTTTTCTCCCACTTCATTGGTCTGTACCGATGCGATATTAGGATTAATAAGAACAGTCTTGATGTTTTCTTCCTGAAAAAATAATACCAACAACGAATAACGAACCATGAATAACGAACCATGAATCATGAATAAGGAATGACGATTCATGAAACATGAGAACAACACAGTACAAGACAGTGATACCTTTAATGCTTTTACAGCTTGAGCTCCAGAGTAGTCAAACTCCCCTGCCTGACCAATAGACAGCCCACCAGAACCCAACACAAGGACTTTGTTAAACTAAGATCAATATAATCATGTACAATCGTCAATAAATAATCAAAAGGAATCAAAATGCAAAAGAATCAAGATACATCGAAGTGAACACACGCAAACATCTGTGAGGTTGGCAACGTTTTGATATAAATGTGCTGCTGCAGTTCAATATGCAGTTTCACTAAGAGATAAGAATAATTATGAAAAAACTCAAATTGGAATTGGACTTCCTAGGCGTTGAAAAAAACGAGGTAAACGCAAAAAGGCTGGTCTACGCACAAAAACTCTTAGATTGAACCAAAGTTAGACGCGCGTATTTCAAGTACTTTAGGCTGTTTTTATCATAACAGACTTGTATCACGCTTCGATGTTAGTAAAATTGCAAAGTTTTTTTGCCCTGAAATTGACGAAGTTATGTTTTTTTTATACTAAGCATGTTTGTGGAATTTTTTTGCAAAGAAATGTATGTGTCTAGACGGATGATGAGGCATGCCGGGCATTCGAATCATGTCTCTGATGACGAGCATTCGAATCATGTCTCTGATGACGAGCATTCGAATCATGTCTCTGATGACGAGCATTCGAATCATGTTTCTGATGACGAGGCATGCCGGGCATTCGAATCATGTCTATGTTGACGAGGCATGCCGGGCATTCGAATCATGTCTATGTTGACGAGGCATGCCGGGCATTCGAATCATGTCTCTGATGACGAGGCAAGCCGGGCATTCGAATCATGTCTCTGATGACGAGGCATGCCGGGCATTCGAATCATGTCTATGTTGACGAGGCATGCCGGGCATTCGAATCATGTCTCTGATGACGAGGCAAGCCGGGCATTCTAATCATGTCTCTGATGACGAGGCATGCCGGGCATTCGAATCATGTCTATGTTGACGAGGCATGCCGGGCATTCGAATCATGTCTATGTTAGTTTAAGAGCAATGTTCGCGAAAGTTTGCAATTTTACTATTATAGAGTGATTTTCATATGACCGTGAAAGAATAGGCAAACTAATAGGTAGTAGTAAACACTCCCGGGGGGGGGGGGGGGGGGGGGGGTACTCCCATATATTTACTATACGGGGATGATCCGCTGAACAGGGTATGGTTTTTCGAGCTTTCTGTCATAAACAGGGTATGGGTTTTTGAGTTTTCTGTCATGAACAGGGTATATTTTTACCCCATTTCCCAATTTCCTTAGTTTTTTTTTGTAATATTCAGGTATATTAATTAGGTAATACGATGAGCAGCGCGGTCTTTCGTCTTTCGTGAAATTCAGCACGTTTTCGCGGCATAAACAGGGTCCTAAACTGTCATAAACAGGGTCCCATTTTTATCCCTTGTCATAAACAGGGTATACGAATTTGTTTTTTTTCTGTCATAAACAGGGTCACCGTTTTAGGATCCCAGC
Organism: Metridium senile; assembly: GCA_949775045.1. NCBI lineage: Eukaryota > Metazoa > Cnidaria > Anthozoa > Actiniaria > Metridiidae > Metridium > Metridium senile. The sequence continues at coordinate 34,382,092 of OX459096.1, read as the reverse complement.
GGAACACCCCTACCCAAATCCTAGCGGAGTACCCCCCCCCCCCCCCCCGGGTAAACACTAAAACCATAGTTTTCTTTTGTTCTTTATCAACAAACACAAACTAAACTATTTTCTTGCACGCTCATATGACATTTTCATTTGAATTAAATATGTTATAATTGATACGCTAGAGTGATATAGGTCTATTACTGACTTACTGTCTTCTTCTCCGGTTGTGGTATTGGTCGATTCAGGGCATGAAATATAGACTTGTTTTCTTTAACCATTTCCATGAACGATTCAAACAAGAACTGAAAAAAGGAAATTAAATCCACCATTAGCACCAATGTGATTTTACAAGTAAAATAATTATGAAATAATTGAGCCATTTTATGCCGTAATTCACTTGTTTTGCACCGCGCATACTTCTGCTCATTTCTATTAAAACATTGTAAGATAAAAGTTAGAGATATATCTTGATATTTTAAAAGCTGACTCGCAAGTCTCACGGAAAGCCTTCTTTTAACCCGAAAATGACAGTGTTTTACAAAAAATCTCGCAAACGAGAATGGGGACCCAAATTTTTATATTTTAGATATTGATATACACCTATACTTGCAAGAATGTTGTCACATGAAAAAATAACAAGTAAGTTAATAAGAAAGGAATAACAAATTAAAAAAAGAGTTCAGCTTGAGTGAGCTTCTTTTGTCCTTTCCCACTAAATTACAAAAGTCAGGACAACGTTCTTGCAATTAGGTGTAGAAGGTTGTTCTTCAAACGAAGTTTGAGCAAAAGCTGTGTAGATTCAACACGAACGCACATAATTCGACTATTTCTACAATAATATTACAGGTAGTAGTTTTACAATATCAGATTAGACATCCTGTTACAAGTCATCAAATTACCATATATGGAGGTTATGTAGCACGAGAATGGGGACCCCATTTTCTATTGCATATTTTATTTTTATTTTAACGCCAATGGCGCATTCTATCAAAATAAACAACCATACAAAATTAAAGAACGATGTCACTGCTATTTCTATTTCAAGTGAATTACCTTTTATGGTAATATGTAAATAATAAAATATCCTCTTGCTTTGATGTAAGATATTTTTACACTTGGCAACCCATACAACTACGACATCCAAAATGCTATATATACTTTTATCCAAACATTGCTATACTGTCGCCAAATTTAAATTTTTTAGATTAATTCATTATTCGGAAACTTCGCTGCAAACAAATTCTTGATATTTTTTTAAAAAACAATATTTTTTTGAACTTATCTAATATGTCCCTTTAATGAATGAATCTGAACACTAATTTGCAGATTGAAAGTTATTAAAATAACTTACAATAATAACGTTTGATAACTTTTTCTGGATTTAGAAATTAACAACGAAACAAATCGAGAAACTGTAGTTGTTTTGCACAAATTGCAGGGAGTCATTTAGCCTGTCTGTGAAAGGATCAAACTTCACTTGTTTATCCATGCGTGAGTTTCCGAGTACTTACAATCGGCTCGTTAAAATACAGTTTTTGCATAGCAAAGTTAAAGAGGAAAAACTGAAAAAATACATGTACGCCACCCTCATACCAATAAAACACAATATGTTCACTGCAAAAACCGGGTTTTTTTCTAAATGCGTTGATCCAACGCTTTTTTGAGTTAAAGTCAAGTTTTTTTTAGTACTTTTTACTCAATAGTACATCTACATTTACATTTACTCTTTCTGATGATAAATTGGGTTTACCCACTATAAAGTGTCATCATGCAATGATTTACTCAATCTACTGAGTTGTATCTGCTCAGCCGTTTTTGCAGTGTGAAAGACAAAATATCAAAGTTCCATAGACATTTTTTTTAAAAAAGGTGCAGAAATCCAACGCAATCCTCCATATTTATCGTGCCACAAACAGAGATGTTTTTTGATACTCATTAGCTTGTATCAATGTCTTCCGGTTACAGTACACAATCAAGCTAAACTACTCGACAAACTGAAAGTCGGCAAGTGTAACAATAGAAAATTTTAAAACATTTGCAGATAAATAACTTTTGATAACTTTTTCTGGACTAGTCAAGAAACATATATCCACGGGATTTAAAAAAAAATAAAGGTTTTTTAAAATAAAAACGAGAAACTGTAGTGAAGTTGTTTTGCACAAATTGCAGGGAGTCGTTTTGCCGGCCGGTGGAAGGATCAAACTTTACTTGTTTATCCACCTGTTTGTTTTGTGTTTTGATAGCCTGACTACAGTTTCCGAGCACATAAAATACCTTTTACCTATAGCAGAGTTAGAGGAAAAACCCAAATTTGAAAAAATAGAATTTGTACGCCATCCTCATTCCAACTACAATCAGTATACATGCAAAACAAAATTATCAAAGTTCCATAGACATTTGTAAAAAATGTGTATTTCCCATGCCACAAACAGAGATGTTTTTTTAATACTCATTAGCTTCAATGCTTCAATTATTGCTTAGCAAAGTTAAAGAGGAAAAACCAAAACTGAAAAAATACAATTTGTACGCCATCCTCATTCCAAAAAACTACAATCAATATGTATACAAAACAAATTTATCAAAGTTCCATATATAGACATTTAAAAAAAAAAGTGTATTTCCCATGCCACAAACAGAAGTGTTTTTCAATACTCATTAGCTTCAATGTCTCCCGGTTACAGTACACAATCAAGCTAAATTACTCGACAAACAAAGTCGGCAAGTGTAACAATAGTAAAAGAAAATGTCATAATTTGTTATTACAAAATAATGCAATATGAAACATTTATCAGCTAAAATCATGATGGATATATAGAGAGTATTTTAGGTGAACTACATCAGTACAACTATAGTCCCTATCAAGCAATTTACTACTAGAGACAGATCCAGTAAGTAGCTATACTTATCATTTCTAATTTATTTTCATTTATTTTATTTCAATAGTTTGATTAACTATATTTGTGACAAATTACAGGAAGTTTTGATTAATTTAACAATTGCATTGAATCAATTTTCTTTTTTTGAAGAAATAATTCCTTATATTAAAAAAACTAATATAACAAAAGCAGAACAGCTTTTCCGACTTAACAAATTCTACCTGCCATTTTTCAGTGTTATTAATGTTGAAAATCTCTTTTACAGTTTATAACAAATGAAGACACAGATTGAGTTTGTCGTTTTGGTGTTTCTTGTCACGATTGGCGTCTCACAAGGATCGTTATGGAGTCAGGAATTTACAGAACTAGACGTCTACTTGCAAGGATTCACCATAGAATCATCCAAGGTTGGAAGTATAATAGAATGTTATGCTAAATGTGAGGAAGACGTACGCTGTTATAGCATTAACATGAACCCAGGTGATAAAACGTGCGAGTTGAAATCCACCACTAAAGTAAGACACCCCGAAAAGGTCGTGAAACGTGAAAATGTCATCTACATGGAGATAAGGGAGCATATTGAACCAGGAGAAAATCCAGAACATCCTATTTCATCTTGTAAATCTCTAAACGGTTCAAGTGGCGCCAAGTCAGGTGTGTATTGGATGAGATTTAAAGCCGCATTGAAACCAGTCCAAGTTTACTGTGAAATGGAGACCGATGGTGGAGGATGGACTCTTGTTTATAGCTACGGATTTACTAAATATAACTCCTTCTCCTTCTCATCCAACGCTGTAACCCCAATGCCCAACTGGCCTTTAATTGATTATGGGAAATATAAATATACTCCAATATCCACTACTATCCCGCTCAATAAGACCGCGCACTCAGCCATGGATTTCTCGCTGTGGAAGTTAATTGGTAGCGAAGTACTTGCTGCGTCAAACATCAATGACTGGTTTTCTTGTACTGATGGTGGTAACAAACTTCCAAAAGGTAGTTTTGTTTATTGGATCACAGGAAGCATGACATGTAAAAGGGTCAAAGAAATAGTTCCTCGTTCAACGTTTACCTGTACACCTGCCATTCCCAACTTTTTTAGGATATCCTCATGTAGTCCTCAGTTGAGAAGCAATGACAACCAAATCTATTCCTGGGACAGTCTCACAGAAAGTTGTTATCCTTGTCATGATCCTTGTGGAACAATAACAACATCATCTCAGTATCTCCGAAATGTGGCCAACCCTGGTGGGCAGATCTACATTCGCTGAATCAAACTGAACACTCTCACAATGGCCGCTTGTACAATCATCCACCAGCAACAACAACAACAACAACAACAACAACAACAACAACAACAACAACAACAACAACAACAACAACAACAACAACAACAAGAGTATTGCACTAATAAGATATTGCACCTCAAATTTTTCATTTTAGATATTGATGTAGAAGGGTGTTCAACGTCCACACACGAAGTTTGACGTCATTGCGTGAACATCTATTTTTATCGGCAAAAATGTTCGATTTCAGGACGACTTTTTGAGCGCACGTAATTCGATATTACTCCAATAATTTAATAATTTATTCAATATTGAACACTGTTTATTACTCAGATCAGAAAATTAACATGACTTTATGCGACTTTCTTAAATTTTAAATTCTCATCTTCATACAAGCATAACAATCATCAAGACTGTAATATTTGGAGGTCATGTAGCATGAAAACTAGAGTAAATAAATAAATCACTTTTTAACGTCTTTTTAATAATGTATTTAACATACAGACACAAGTGCCATACTAATTGGGTAGACTCAGACCCACACTCACTACCTCTATGTTAAATCTGTATTTTGCATACAAATCGGCTCACATGTTCGTCATGCGGAGGGAGGAAAACCTGATCTTGAACCCGGAGAAAAAAAAGAACACATCAAACAAACTCAATCCCAATGCCCGAGTCGGGACTCGAACCTGGATCACAGCGGTGAGAGGCGCACGACAAACCACGATACCACCCTTATTTGGGGACCCTGCCCTCTTTTTATTGCATATTTTAAACGCCTATGTTGCAATTAACAACCATACAAAATTTGAGAACGATGTGATTGCTACTGCTATTTCAAGTGAATTACCTACTCTGCCTACTTGGCATACCTTTGCAATAGCTGAATGGATGTTTAAAAAGATATACACAAAGTCGTCAACGTACCTCAGAATCTGTTGGACCACCAAAATGTTCTGGATGGAATTGACAAGAAAATATATTTTTGGACTCGTTTAAGATCCCCTCGTTGCTCAAATCATTAGGATTATAGAAGAGCGTCTCCCATCCAGACGGCAGAGAATCACTATCAACAGCATATCCATGGTTTTGTGATGTGATCAACGCTTCATTGTTTATGGTGCTTATCACGGGCTGATTATGACCTCTGTCAAGAAAACAATTATAGTTAAAATTGAAAAACTAAACTAATTATTAGTGATAAAGAAAAGTTACTTTCCAATCGTGCCCACTAAGGATACTTGTGTACTTGTCTGGCTGAGACTCCAAAAAGGGGATTTATTATATTTAGATCAGATAGACCGAATCCAAATAAGGGGCCGTTTACATGAGATAGGGTTACCCTAGGTTATTGTTTTCTTTTCTCTGGAGACTCTCAAACGAAAGAGTTAGCCGTGCTAGGAGGGTTACCCTATCTCCATGTTAACGGCCCCTAAGACGACCATATTCACGCTGGAACACGATAGAGTGTTCACATGTATGAGAGGCTACGGCCAGTCAAAAGCAAGTTATTCGATTTGGCCGCCATTTTTTCGATAAGATGTATGGCCTGTTTGAAAACACTAGGCAACTGTCCAAGCAAGAACTCCTTACCTATGACCGAGTTTTAGTTTAAACGTCTTTCCTCCAGCTGCCAATGCAGTTAATTGATTCCCCATACATATTCCAAACACAGGTTCAGATCGGGTGTCAAAGGCCTGTAAAAACAACAACTTATTGATTTCCTATCGTCTCCATACCCTATTATTATGATTATGAAGAGCCCATTGGATTTTTCCTCTCTTGACGCAATACAGAAGGACGATTAAGAAAATTAAGAAGCTAATCCTTAGACTTTCAGTACTTTCAGTCAATAAAATAATCTTTTTATGGCGAAAACGTGCAACGTTCTTATAGTGTGAAAACCGTGTCTTTTCTTGCTTCGTAAACAAAGCCGTGCCTACATTTATTTCAAACTCGAACTAAAAATCAGAAATTTATTTGAATCGATTTTTTTCTTCGCAGGAATGCTTAAAAATATCCCAACTTTTATTTACAAATGGTGACAAGACAGATATTAGGTTTCCTTTGAGCGGAGAAATATTTTTAATAAAAATACTGTACACGTGTATATTAGTTTACGCCAGTTGAAATAATAACACAGGTAGCCCAATATACTGTAACGTACAGAATTAACGTATGTATCACAGAAGAGCTTGTAATGCCAGCTGTAATACCAGCTTGTTTCCCGCCAAGAATAGCTTAATATATGGCGCGCGTGTCAACACACTATTTGGCGCGAAACGCAAATTTACCTTTCGTAGGTTATTGATAGCGTCAGTAGCCAGAGCTGGATCACCTGGTCCATTTGAAATGAATAAACCATCATATTCAATCTGGGTGAAGTCATAGTTCCAGGGTAATAGATGCACCTCTGCTCCACGCTGAACACCAACAAAAGAGAAAATGAATATTGAAAATTGTTTCGAGCTTCTTTAATTGAAAAACAATATATCGCAAATTATCACAAAAATATCCCTTTTTTTGTCAAACTGGTCTTAATTTATAATTGAGTTAAAATCACTTTGTACGATTAGCTCCGTTAAGAAAGGCGTCGCCATTTATATAAATAGATAGAAAGGACGTTAGTTCACGTCTGCTTCAACAATCCTATATATAAGGTGGAAAAAAGCGATTGTGTTGTCAGCATTAACTAACCACACTCCTGCAATGTACGTCTTATATCACAGATGTACGTTTCTCAGGTCCTATTATCCCTGCTTAGGGGAGACCATTTATTTGGTTCATTATATTTTTATGAAACACTCGTTTTTTTTAAAAAACTCCTCTAGAAATCGTTTTTCATTGAACATTGAAGTAAATTCATTCGTTTTAGAATGAGCTTATAATCTACCCTTTTTATTCACCTTTTTTATTCACATTCATAGTTATAGTAATCAGTTTTAAGAGGGAGGAGGGAGGAGGGAAGAAGAAGGAGGGAGGAGGGAGGAGGGAGGAGGGAGGAGGGAGGAGGGAGGAGGGAGGAGGGGGAGGGAGGAGGGGGGAGGGAGGAGGGAGGAGGGAGGAGGAGCTCATAGAGAAAGGCGTGTCATGTTTACCTGTACAAGGTTTCTGATAATGTTATGTTTAATACCACAGTCAACAACAGCGATTTTGTGTGGATTGCCTTTACCATATATCTGGACATGCTGTGAACACAACAACAAAATAAAACGATAATCATCGTGCAACAACTTACGTAAATCAGGACGTATCAAGACGTACAACACTCGTCACGGTTATTAATGATTTTGATATGTTATATTGCTTGCAGACGCGAACACTACTGGGCGTGTACATACAGACCACACCGCGCAAAAGCGATCACGTGACCGACAATCTGTACAAGTGGGCATGAGATTGCTCATTAAAAATAGTAAAAAGAAACAAATCACTATTCTTCTATCACACGTAATTTTGTACAGGTCGTCACATGGGATGATTATATATGTAGCAATGAGCGCGTGCTTATCGTAATGAACAAATTGCATCAATCATATTTCTCCTATTTTTTTCATTGTTTTCCAGTGATCACACGACATAAAGATAAATAAAGTGATCGAATATTGCATAGAAAACGCATGGTGTGCGCAGACGTCAAGCTGTTAAGAGAGAAAGTTACCTCAGTTGATACTTCAGCTATCAGATTACGAAGATCATGGTCTTCAATCTCGATAGGTTGGTCTTGAAACTCTATCTTTGCCAATGTGTTACTCTAGTTATGAAACAAACAACGTAATACCTAATCATTATTATGAAACAAACAACATAATACCCAATCATTATTATGACACTGGTCAGCGTAATACCAAATCATCATCATACTACCAGCGTAATCTACACATATCTCAGATCGATAGATATCATCATCATCTTATGGGCCGCATACCTCATACTATCAACAAATATCACGATATAACGAAACCAGCATCAGAAATCGCATCACTAATAACCATGATAGCCACGCCCATACTTATATCCAGCTTTAATCATTATAACGTGTATCACCGCCATAATTACCTCATCTCGCACTTGCTTGGTCAACAGCCGCGTATCTACACCATACAAAGCTGGGATCTAGAACGAAAAGCACAATTAACTGTAATTTGATCCGTTCCTTCGCAGTATTGGCGAGCTGCTTGTTACTTCGATAGCCTGCGTCACGGAAAAATCCAAATCCTGTAGGAAGCCCGGGGACCGCTACTTAGTGGGGCCGTGAGGGCTTGGGGAATTAGTCCCCGGATGAGTCCGGACCTGAAGTAGGCTGTAACTTCGGCTGTGACAACGATTTGAAATATTCAATAATGAACAAGATAATATTTACCTTCTCTTCTTTTAACCATTCTGATAAAGATTTTACCGCATTCCAATGGCTGTAACCATGGGTATAGTCTTGAACAATCAGCCCTTCAACCTAACAACACAAGGAACACGAGATCATCACACAATTTATTCTTTTTTTGATACTCTTCTAAAACAAGCGCGCATTTTATAACATTTTAAGTTGCCAAAGTAAGGCCAAACGTTTTTTAGACCTGTTTTGGTATCTTGATAAACTAACCTGTATTTTAGACGATTCAGCATTTCTAAACAGACCGTGAACATCCAGTTCTTTGGTATCCGGGACACCATAGTTACCGATGATTGGATATGTAAAAACAAGGATTTGACCGCGATAGCTTGGGTCGGTCAGCGCTTCTGGGTATCTGAAAAACAGTTGATAATATCAGATACATGAGAAAAATATCAATTGCCCTCGGCTGGAATTGAACACACGGTTTCGGCTGTCTAATCCGATGTGTTAACCACTACACCACAAGGACCAATCACGCTGAATAAGCAGCCGGACAATGTAGTATAGGGCAACTATGGGGGTCCCAGGGCGATGCGATATTAATCTCTACAGAAAGGGTAAGTTGAACACCGTAAATGGAAACGCAAAATGAAGTGGAATCAATACATCGAACGTCAACAGTTCATTTTCTTTTGTGATTTTTTTTTTCATGTCTCTAAGGGGCTGTTTATATGAAGGCGAGTTGTCCCTGCTAGCAGTGATAACTCTATTGTTTTGAGTCCCCCGGGGGAATACAAAACAAAAGAGTTATCCCGGCTAGCAGGGACAACTCGCTTTCATATAAACAGCCCCTAAGAGTTGTAGTGAACGTAGAGGAGCCAGTGCACATGTATCTTTCCTTCTTGTTTCTTCTGGCGCGTTTCGCCAACAGTTCTACCCATTAACCTTTTTAATCAGTTTCCCTCCCTCCCTATTTATGTTTTTTTCTGCCTTTTTGTCTAATCTAAGATGAAATGTGTACAATATATCGAAATTTCTATACTTTGCGCCAACTATTCGTCATGACAGTGGTCAAAACTATGATGTTGTGGACTCACAACATTTTGACCACTGTCATGACGAATATCGTTGTCGATAAGAGTACAGACAACGCTAAACCACATTCGATTTGCTAATTTTACCACATTTGATAATTTTCTCGCTTGCTGATTGGTTGAGAGCTGTGGTAAATAAGAGTACATACCACGGTAACGGGTTGCTATTTTCTCTCTAATTTTCTCTCTTTCTTCGCGCACATGCAAAACGCGAGCAGTAAAAATATTTTTAATGCGGTAAAAAACTAATCCACGATAGTTTCATGTGGTATGTCCTCTTATTTACCACGGTTGGCGCCACAACTATCGTAAATTTGAAAATACATACCCAACAAGGCCTGTGTTAAACACCAGTTGGCCAGTTGACGATGTTTCATGACCGAACGAGAAACCAGTTAGTTTAGTTCCATTTTGTAATTCCAGTGAAGCCTTCAGGGTCTGAAAACAAGAGGGTGGTTAATGCTCTATTAGCTTCTAGGGTATAGTGAATATAGCGATAAAGTTGATCAATAAAGTTACACATTCTCTGGGGTAAAGGTATCGGGTAAGCTCGACTGCGTAGATGGTTCTATTGGTAGACGAGGTAAGGAGGAAGTCCTTTCAAAACTGAGGTGTCGGTGTCTTTTAACCCCTTAGAGAAACCACCTAAAAAACGGACGATGGGCTTCTCCTGTTTTTGATATCCTAAAAGATACTAAGAAATGTCAATAAATTTTTGTCAAAATTCAAATTAAATACTCTAAAAGATACCAAATTGATGGCATACACGGTATTTTTAACCCTTGATCCCCCGCGTGCACTCCCCAAACATTTTGTTTTGACTATAAACCCTATCCACCCCTTAAATTTTAGTTTTGTGGTCCAATTCAAAGTCGACGATCTGATCATTACCAACAAATGTACAAATTTGTACAAAATAGTTGAGGACATTCGAATACGTGTAGACAACTGTGAGTCCAACTGAACAACCAAATGTATTCATTCAAAAATCTTCAACAGGAAAGAACTAGAGACCAAACCAATCATGCCCTCAGGCTATCATAATTCAAAACTGTCCAAGCTTACGCGACTGATTTATTAACCCTTGACCAGATCACAATTAATCAATCATCAATCCAATCATAAAAAAAAACAATAAAAAACGTGTATTTAATCTGAGTATCAGAAAAAGAAGAAGAAGTAAAAGAAGAAGAAGAAGAAGAAGAAGAAGAAGTAGAAGAAGAGGAAATAGGAGGGGAAGTAGAATAACAAGAACAATATAAGTAGAAGAAAAAGAAGAAGAAAAAGAAGGAAAAAAAAGAAGACGAAGACGAAGACGAAGACGAAGACGAAGACGAAGACGAAGACGAAGACGAAGACGAAGACGAAGACGAAGAAAAAACAAATTAGAGGAAAAAAACTTGACGACTCGTTGCAGTGTTCTTCCTGGCTAGGTTAGCTTGTTCTGTTTTGAACTGTCTTTGTTAAGGTGATTTATCTGACTATTTATATATTGGTAGTTCAACCACGAAAGAATAGACTTATAGAAGATGTTAATCTTTACATTTCAAATGTTGTACATGCTAAAACAAGCCTATTTCAAGTAGATTTAGAATACGAATACATATTTTCTTACCGTTCTTGGTTCACTGTGGTGTTTTCCAGCCGATGTTGTAGCGTGAAAGAAAGCAGACGATGGTTTTTGGAAGACGTAAGACCGGTTACCTAGGGTACGGCTCAAAGATTTACCCACATAACTCGAAGCTTTCAGCAAAACAGTCATTTTGACGAGACAAACACACTTGCAGTGATGAACTTGGTTGGTTATTGAAGATTCTACTAAAGACAATAAAAAGATATCGTAAATAAAACAGCACAGCTTGTACACGTGTGCTAAGCGATCAGCGAAATAGTTCGTACTGAAAGCAATGCAAATATTAGCATGGATCGAGTCAATATAGAAGCCATGAAGTGTTAATAATAGTAAATAAATAGCTAGATTGTAAGAATAACCTGTTTTTCAAGTTGAAACTATTTCATCATCCACCGGCTCAGTAACAACATTCAAGGGCTAATAATGGAAATCCAACTTGGTTGTTGTTGTTTCGACAACACTGCTCATACGGAACGTCTAGGGAGGGCTGGCACAGTTCACAAATTGTTACCCTATATTAATTGTTCGCATAAATTATTGCATTTACACCATTAAGATATAATATTCAGTTCATATTTTTGACGTTTATGAGTATTAGATATTTTTCTTGATAATAGTTGATAATGTTTGATGTATTCTATGTTTTTTTACCCTAAAATCACCTCTCAATATTGTATGTTTATTTGAGGGGGAGGGCAAGGGTCAAGAGCTAGTTCTTGTCTATATGGGGGAGGGGTGAGGATATCTGGATGATGAAATTTGTACGTGAACAACTGGAATATTTGATTTTGTACAAACTTCCAACTTGTAGGTGTAGTGACTATAACATAAAGATGGGCGGTTTATAAAGCAAACCACGTTCTTCATTTTACTATACCTTAATCATAAACACCTTGGAATCAGTTTATAGCATCGAGCATAATGTGAAAAGATTTCTAAAATAGTCGACATTTTTTAAATCTGGAAGTAATTACATATATTTCTTCAGTCATTTGAAAGACATTGTTCACCAATTTTCAAGCTCAAACGAGATGTATCCTTGTCGATCAGCTCGTTTAAAAGAAAAAGGAGGTCATTGCTTCAGCGTTCTTGTCAACAATGCCAAAAGACTTGTTTCAAGGGATGCAAACTCGGCCAATTCATCGGGCAATTCATTGGACCAAGTCGGTGGTGTTCAAAGTGAACCTTGTGGAGCGAAGAAAGCGATAACATTCTCAAAAACGAAACAATCTCTAACTAATCAAGCTTCTTGTGATCTGAAAAGGTTTTTGGAAGAGGTTTGTATTTTGTTTCTTAGTATTTTGAGGTGGAAATTGCATTTTTCTCCCGCCTGCCTGCTCCTTTTTAGCTGAATGAAGACGCTTGCAACGCAGTCCTATATGAGGTATTTTTATGAAAATTTATTGTTTTTTTTTTATTTCTAAAGGTTGGTACTGATTCAAAAGAAGCTCGCTTTTGGCTGAAACACTTTCAAAACCTTGAAATGAAAACGGAAAAACCCTTCGCTGTGGTTGAGTTGGATTCAACCGTATTCAGTAATGAAAACATGGTGAGAGCTATTTTTAGTGTATGAACTTTGACCTTTTATATTGACAGTTTTGTACTATTTATTGTCAAAAGCTAAATTTAAAGGTTTTTTTTTTTTCACCAGCTCAGTTGTCTTTAGAATTAAATGTCATGTTTTTGAGTCTTTAGTAATTAATATAACTATTTTCTGTAAAAAAAAAAAAAACATATATCATTAAAAATAAATGAAATGTATCTTTTTGTTATTTTGTAGCTTGAAAGAGTAGCATCAAGTCTAGCATATTTATATCGCAATGGCATGGAGACGGTGCTAGTGCATGGAGTACCTGGTTCAAGATATGGTGTACTAGATAAAAAGACAAAGAAACAGTTAATAGAGGAAAATATTAAGCTGGTTGACTTGCTTGAAAAACACAATGTGAAGGCCAGACCGTTTATGTGCTCTAGTCATTTGATATCAGTCAGAACTAAAGCCAATCAGTAAGTAGACAATTGTCCCCTGGGGAGGGGTACTCAGGGTTCGTGCTACTCCTTGAACTCCTTGAAAACTCCTTAGATTTGATTTACATTTTTAAGGGCACTTGAAAAGCCCTTGAATTTTAGAAAATCAGCAAAACCTCCTTAAAAACTCCTTAATTCTAGCTAAAGTAGGGTAAAAATTTGAGTATTGCAAATTAAAGTTAAGTAAAAATTCTAGTATTGTACATCATTTTCGTAAATTTGTAAATTTTCGTATATCAAAGTTGTCGCAAAAAGTGCTTAAAAATTACTTTTTGGTCCTTGAAAACTCCTTAGATTTCATTTATTTTATTTATTAAAAAAATTGTTGCCCTTCTCAAAAAAATGGCCCTTTTAACTGAGGCACTTTGGTGCAAATGTTTCTGTAACAAAAAACAAAGGTACCCTTGCTCCCTTATTTTAGATCCTGTTTAACACAATGTTTGAGAGAATGTATACTGGGGGGTGGGGTGGGGAGATACTCCCATATATTTACAATACGGGGTTAACCCGCTGAACAGGGTATGGTTTTTCGAGCTTTCTGTCATAAACAGGGTATCCTTTTTACCCCATTTCCTTAGTTTTTTGTCATATTCATGGTATGGTTTTTTGCATCAACGATAAGCAAGCTGATATATTGATTAGGTAATATGATGAGCAGCACGGTCTTTCGTCTTTTGGGAAATTCAGCACGTTTTTCGCGGCATAAACAGGGTATAAGAATTTCTTTTTTTCTGTCATAAACAGGGTTATCGTTTTAGGATCCGAGCGGAACACCACTACCCAAAATCCTAGCGAAGTACCCCCCCCCCCCCTGGTATACCCTGCTTAAGACAGCAAGGCTATAAACAATACCCTTAAATGCAGCACTGGCACATACCTGTATAGCAAATAATTATATATGTTGGAGTATTTCTCTCCTGGGAAATTATCTCATTTCAGGAACCCATTAATTTTATCAACAAAAGTATTTTGTGCCATTTTGTACTTTATAGCATATATGCCTTATATAGTTTTTGGTATTTAGTATAATCTCTCCCATTTTATTATTCTCATTCATTCATTTATTCACAGTATTTGAGAACTGGCATTTTCATTGAACTATTGTTTTCTAGATTGACTGAACTGAGCATAGATGATGCTGATATCAATTCTATTAACTGGTGTTTAAGGTCAGTGAATAAATAGAAGGAAAATTAAAATGAAATGATTTCCCATTCAACCACTTTTTAGTATTTTCAAAAACAAGTTTTTAAACAGTTGTGAGAAAATGTTACAGTGCGAATCAAAAAACTGTGGGCACCTAGAAATATTTTAGAAATCGTTTATTATTTGTTGAACAACTCAGAAACAACTATATCACCACAAGAAGTTTGACTGATGTGTAGTTTGATAAACTTTTTGTAGTTAGAGTTGTTTGTGAGTTGTTCAATGAACAATAAACGATTTCTAAAATATTTCTGGGTGCCCACGGTTTTTCGATTTGCACTGTAAAGATGTACTTTTCAAAAGACGAGTACCAGTAATAAGAAGTTAAATATAGTATGAATTATAATTTTTTATTATTAGATACTATTTTTTTATATAATTCTATTAAATCCACATGATTTGCAAAAATTTTAGCATCCTGCCACACATGGGGAATTGGTCAATATTGGCCATCAGAAACTCTGCCCACACATGTGACTGAACAAGCTGCAGTCGGCAGGACAAGTTTATGCAATCAGTGGTAATATTTTTGATACTAATATTGTGTATTTACTTGTTGATGTAGTTCTGGTCATATTCCAGTATTAACAGCAGTAGGAGAAACAGAAGAAGGCCAAGTTGTTTATACAGACCCTACTAGTACTACAATTAAACTAGCAAGTCTACTACAACCAACTAAAGTTATATTCCTGAATAGTACTGGAGGTATTAAAGATAACGCTGGAAAGGTTGGTAGTCTTGATAAAATGCACTTACAGGTCATGCAACCCATTCCTTAAGTGGCAGAGAGACCAAGCAGAACTGATGTATTTCATTGAATAATAATATGTCATACATTTGGCTTGAGACAATTTTCTGACAACAATCATATTTCAGACAAATAAAGTGACAGTTAATCAATTATATATATAAATTATTATATTTGTCAAACAACAGGTCATAGATTGTGTTAGTATACCAGAAGGTATTGGAACTCTTTTACAGGAACCATGGATAGATAGACCATCTTTACATAAGGTAACAACATATATATTGACACATGATCAGTCAATTACTTAGTAATACTCAATACTCATGTGTGTCCATTCATTCATTTTGTGTGTCCATTCATTCATTTTGTGTGTCCATTCATTCATTTTGTGTGTCCATTCATTCATTGTTGTGTGTCCATTCATTCATTTTGTGTGTCCATTCATTCATTTTGTGTGTCCATTCATTCATTTTGTGTGTCCATTCATTCATTTTATGTGTCCATTCATTCATTGTTGTGTGTCCATTCATTCATTTTGTGTTCATTCATTCATTTTGTGTGTCCATTCATTCATTTTGTGTGTCCATTCATTCATTGTTGTGTGTCCATTCATTCATTTTGTGTGTCCATTCATTCATTGTTGTGTGTCCATTCATTCATTTTGTGTGTCCATTCATTCATTGCTGTGTGTCCATTCATTCATTGTTGTGTGTCCATTCATTCATTTTGTGTGTCCATTCATTCATTTTGTGTGTCCATTCATTCATTGTTGTGTGTCCATTCATTCATTGTTGTGTGTCCATTCATTCATTGTTGTGTGTCCATTCATTCATTGTTGTGTGTCCATTCATTCATTGTTGTGTGTCCATTCATTCATTGTTGTGTGTCCATTCATTCATTGTTGTGTGTTCATTCATTCATTTTGTGTGTCCATTCATTCATTTTGTGTGTCCATTCATTCATTGTTGTGTGTCCATTCATTCATTGTTGTATGTCCATTCATTCATTGTTGTGTGTCCATTCATTCATTGTTGTGTGTCCATTCATTCATTTTGTGTGTCCATTCATTCATTGTTGTGTGTCCATTCATTCATTTTGTGTGTCCATTCATTCATTGTTGTGTGTCCATTCATTCATTTTGTGTGTCCATTCATTCATTGTTGTGTGTCCATTCATTCATTGCTGTGTGTCCATTCATTCATTGTTGTGTGTCCATTCATTCATTTTGTGTGTCCATTCATTCATTTTGTGTGTCCATTCATTCATTGTTGTGTGTCCATTCATTGTTGTGTGTCCATTCATTCATTGTTGTGTGTCCATTCATTCATTGTTGTGTCCATTCATTCATTGTTGTGTGTTCATTCATTCATTTTGTGTGTCCATTCATTCATTGTTGTGTGTCCATTCATTCATTGTTGTGTCCATTCATTCATTGTTGTGTGTTCATTCATTCATTGTTGTGTGTCCATTCATTCATTGTTGTGTGTCCATTCATTCATTGTTGTGTGTCCATTCATTCATTGTTGTGTGTTCATTCATTCATTTTGTGTGTCCATTCATTCATTTTGTGTGTCCATTCATTCATTTTGTGTGTCCATTCATTCATTGTTGTGTGTCCATTCATTCATTGTTGTGTGTTCATTCATTCATTTTGTGTGTCCATTCATTCATTGTTGTGTGTCCATTCATTCATTGTTGTGTGTCCATTCATTCATTGTTGTGTGTCCATTCATTCATTTTGTGTGTCCATTCATTCATTGTTGTGTGTCCATTCATTCATTTTGTGTGTCCATTCATTCATTTTGTGTGTCCATTCATTCATTGTTGTGTGTCCATTCATTCATTGTTGTGTGTCCATTCATTCATTGTTGTGTGTCCATTCATTCATTGTTGTGTGTCCATTCATTCATTGTTGTGTGTCCATTCATTCATTGTTGTGTCCATTCATTCATTGTTGTGTGTCCATTCATTCATTTTGTGTGTCCATTCATTCATTGTTGTGTGTCCATTCATTCATTGTTGTGTGTCCATTCATTCATTGTTGTGTGTCCATTCATTCATTGTTGTGTGTCCATTCATTCATTGTTGTGTGTCCATTCATTCATTTTGTGTGTCCATTCATTCATTGTTGTGTGTCCATTCATTCATTTTGTGTGTCCATTCATTCATTTTGTGTGTCCATTCATTCATTGTTGTGTGTCCATTCATTCATTGTTGTGTGTCCATTCATTCATTGTTGTGTGTCCATTCATTCATTGTTGTGTGTCCATTCATTCATTTTGTGTGTCCATTCATTCATTGTTGTGTGTCCATCCATTCATTTTATGTACATGTTCATTTTTCAGTCAGTTAGCCAGTCAATTATCATAATCAATAATATACTTTATTGATGATATACAATTATCATTCTAAACAAGTATGTGTATTTTTTCATTGCAGGTTAACTTGATAGCCAACCTCATCCCAGAAATGCCTCAGCATACTTCAGCAGTCATAACCAGTGCCGACAGCCTTATTAAGGAACTATTCACACATTGTGGTAAATATATAGACAGTCTCATAAAAAGGACACAGATCACATACAGTAGCAGTGACAGTATAACCATAAAACTGTCAAGCATGTGTGGCACCACATGTGTAGTCTTGAATTGTTCTTCGATCTGCACTATTGTTGAATACTAGAACCAACACCAATGTGTAGTAATGTTTTTAAAATTATTCAACATGACTCAACTATTTGTTTTGAAGTTTGTTTCTTTTGTTTTTATGATAATTATAATTCCCTGTTGTTGTTCCCACAGGATCTGGTACCCTTTTTCAACCTGCAGAACAAATCAATGTGTATCATTCACTAGACGATGTTGATGTAGAGAAACTGTGGCAGCTATTAGTGAAGTATGTAAAATGCAAGCAACTCTGTGAGGATAATGATGAAGATGATGAATGCATATTATGGTGGCAATGATAATGCTGACAATGATTATGATGCATATCATGGTTGTGATGATGATGGCAATGATTATTACTATGATGATGGTAAAGTTAATACGATGGTGACAATACTAAAATAATACTTAATGTCAATCTTGTTGTTAACAGCAATGTCAATCATATGATTGTCTACTTACAGGTCCTTCAGTAAGTCCCTTGACAAGAATTACTTTTCAACGTTAGAAAACCAACTCCATAGTCTGTATGTTACTGAAAGGTGAGAACTCATGTCTTATCTTAGCTCTATCATATATCAATAGTCCTCTTCACAGTTCCGTTCAGTGACCACAAATAATATAGTTTCAAGTTGAGGTTTGAGTTGCTGGCATAGAAAAACTATGATTTATCATGTGCAGCAACGCGAACCTAGACTTGGAACTATTATAATTTGTGATCACTGAATGGAACTGTCAAAAGAACTATTAGATAACACAAAGTCTCAAACTAACTTCTATATTTATATTATTATTACTCTTTTGTAACCATGCAGGACTATTAGATAACACAAAGTCTCAAACTAACTTCTATAATTATATTATTATTATTACTCTTTTGTAACCATGCTGAGTACTCAACCAGATCCAACTAATGATAATGAAGATATGAAATCCAATTTGAGTATTGTTGTCTGTTTTGTTAGCTACACAGCTGCGGCCATTATAGTCACTCCTGAAGGGACTGGTAACATACCATATTTGGATAAGTTCAGCATCAGTAAAGAAAGTCAGGGACTGGGTACTAGTGATTTGTTATGGGGGAAAATCAGAGAAGATTACCCACAGCTTTGCTGGAGGTCTAGAGGAACCAATCGGATCAATCCATGGTAATCTATTATTGTCAGTGATAATCACAATAGATCATTTTATTTACATAGAGACTGCACACATCCTAGTTGGCTCATAGGTAGAACATCGGAACTTCAATAGCTATTTTCATTAATCTTGAGTACCTTTTAAGAGTCAATTTCAAAATTTAAACCTGACCACCCCTAACTGTACTCCATCTATTCATGTTGTTCCTATATTAAGCCTCTAGCTGCACAGGACAGATTTGATGTAAACTACCTTTCTTGTAGGTATTTTGTGAGGTCAACTGGAAGTTGTCAAAATGGAGGCTGGACAGTATTTTGGTAAGACATTCAGTTATTTGACTTCCAATATCTAATGTGTATGTTAATGTTTGTCCAATTGTGTAGGTATGGTGTGTCAGATCCACAGGTTACCCAGCAAATCATTCAATACACGTGTAGCATACCATCCTCATTTGATCCAATTGCTCCCCGTAAGTACTAAAGCACATCTCTTCTTCATTTGTTAATATCTTTTAATTAACTTTTAATTGCATGGTGACAATTTCAATATGTATTTTTTACCTATACATCATTATGGCAAATGCAGCACATAACTGCTAATGTTTAATCTCTGTTCTTGGTAATTTATAGCTGATAGTTTAATGACTTTATACTGAGCAAGTATTAATTATTAGATGCATAATGGTCTAGTGAATTAGATTCCAGGCCTAATGGTCTGGGTTCATTTCCTGGCATAGGTTATTGTGTGGTTTCCTTGGGCAAAGCATTTTACTCAATCAGTGCCTCATGTAGGGAAGGAAGGAGTTTCCATCTGCTTTCACTCTAATACTATACAAGGTGGACGTCTATTGTATTGTTTGCGAATTGGAATTGGGAATTGCCTCACGATGCATCAGCCTGGTCTCAGAGACATTTCAAGTACTAACAGGTTCCCATTTAAATCTGTACTTTCCCATTTAAATATGTACTTATGCAAGTTTTATTGATGTGTGCCAAACACACAGATCAACCAATCAGAGAAGTTCACTTCAGAAATAATATACTCTGATTGGTTGATCTGTGTGTTTAGCACACATCAACACAATTTGCATAAGTACAGATTTAAATGGGAAAGTACAGATTGAAATGGGAACCTGTTTACTATAACCACAACATGGCTGTCCTCCAAATGTATCATGTAAACATTGAGATGTACTTCTCTCACTGTTCTGTTATCTTGATTTTTGTCTTTTTCTTGCAGATGACGAACAAAGAAAGAAGCTTTATTCTACAAGTGAATACCACAAGTATTTATAAATGACATTTTATAAGAAAAAGTTCATACTGTATAGGCATAAATGCACATTATAAATGTAAATAAATGCAAAATGCAGAATGTAAAAAAAGGTACAAATTTTAAACCCATCAGTTTGTGAAACAAATCAGCGCTTAGTGGGATTAAAACCAATGTTCAGGTTTCTAAATATTCATTACATTAAAATTAATATTTTTAAAACATTTTTAATAAAGTTAAATTTTTATTTGACTTGTATTGTATATAATTTACTGGTTACTTACTGGCATTACTGGTTATTTACTGATTGGAATAAGTCATACCAACACACTGTAATAATAGTCTATTTAAAGTCATACCAACAAGACAAGTGGTTTCACATGACAACAATAAAATATCTTCTTAGTAAATGAAGATGATTTCTATTTACAACAATTAATTTGAATGTTCTTTTCAAACAATAACATTTCTCAAAATTGTCTTGATGGACAAATCAGTTGTAAATTTGGTTCTTACATGAATTTCACAAAATCAGACACCTTTTTTTGTCTCAAATTGCGTTCATCCCATTTTCCCATCAGCAAACTTGTCCGTCATGAGAAATATGTCTGTCTTCTAGTGTGAGTCATATATTTTATTACTGAACTGCTTTTATTTTGGCTAATACAGCAGCTCTTCTGTCAGTATTTTGGAATAGTGCTCTTATAAGTCCTCTAACTTCATTAGCTGTAAAGTCTGTAGCTAAAGAACCCTTGCCCTCTCCCCATCTATCTGCAAAGTCTTGTAGACTAGCCTCTAATGCAGCTATAGTTTGAATATACTTGCACCAATGTGGGACATATGTTGTTATGTCTTGTATTGGACTATCTGCAGTGTCCTGGAATATATCTGGCCCTGTCTTAGATATGATGGACAGAATGGAATGAAGGTGACTTGCTTCTTCTGATGAGATATCCTAGAATACATATTATATTGTTGGTCACAGCATTGGTGGATTAAGAACAAGGAGGGGTGACTGTTAATGTATCACATTGTCCTTTTTTTGTTATTTTATGTTAACAATTCTTATCATTTCTGAATGCCAAAGGGGGCTTGACTAGTCACCCCTGGATCTGCTCAAACTAAGATTGCACATTTACAAACTTATTCTTATGATTGTTTCAGTCTTAATTCCTCAATAAATCATTAGGGATTACAGCAAATTAACACTAAAACTGGAAGGATTGTATTACCACTAGTACCACTGGGCCCAGTTGTTCAAAGCCAGTTTAGGGTTAATCCTGGGTTAACTCTATAGGTTTTCTTTAGAGTTAACCCAGGATTAGCATTAATCTAGCTTTGAACAACCGCCCCCTGTAGGCTTTATAGCTGGTAGAGCACCACATTATTGTTATGTTATTCCACTTGGCTATATCAACATTTGGGGTCTTAACACAGTGAGGAGAATGTTTTATATGCTTTCTAATTTATATCCAAAAATCAATTGAACTTCACATTATAAAGGGCATTATAAATTTGTTGATCCAATCTCCACAGAATTCACTGAGCTGTACTGAGGACACCCTCATTGATAGATCCATGACTAACACACAATCAATTTTTGTCCTGCATCGCATGGACAACAAACACATATCATGGCCTAACGTTTTTCAGTAAAGGGGTCAAAAATGCTAATACAGCTAATGCCTAAAAATGAAAAATAATATACCTCCAGATGCAATACTTGGCTTGTGATGTTCTCTAAAACAGCATCAAGCAATGATCCAAGAGATTGGTAAAACAGGTTCTCAGGTAAAATGCCAAGCCAGATTTTCTTTAAATGAAGCAGTTGATGCAACACCTAAATACACAAAAAATATTAAAAACTTTGATGAGTAATAATTCTTGTTATATGAATCATGGTAAAGAGTGAACCATAGACCACTTTCATAAATGACCGCCACTAATTATCATAATTTTGAAAATTGATGTTTTAAGAAAAATAAAGCTAGCATATGATAGACATTCGCCATAACAATGACTTGTGAAAGTTTGAGAAAAAAAAAAAACGATTAAATTTGCAAGAAGCTATAAGAGTTTGCAAAATCAGAAAGACACCAAAACGAGGCATCAAAGGCCTCGGCAGAAAGTTACATACAAATCTCTGCATATTTCATTGAGCATAACTTCTTTGGTATTTTAGCAAAAGCATCAAAACCTTCCAAACATGCCTATTTCAGGTGGTTCTTTCATATGACAGTGCTAAAATATGAAAATATCTGTTTCCTTGAAAAATCATTTTCTGGGACATATTATGGTATTTATGAAAGTGGTCTATTATGATTGCATAAACATAATCTAATGACATTAGGTGATCTCAAATGCACAATGACAACCACAACCCTTATGTTATACAACACTAAGAGAATGCAACAAAATTAACAGTACTCAGATTGTTGATTTAGTTTTCTACTTGGTGCAAGCCATTGCATTGTGTCAAGGTACTCAGACTCTCTAGTACTAGTCAGTGATGATCTGTTTTATAGCTTGTTATTTATAATAATTAAATCAGTTTTACATCAGAATAAATGGAGTTGTTACCCAATCTCCCTAGCCAGTGGCTAATGTTTAAGTAGTCAACACACTCAAACTCACTACCCCTACATTAAATATTTTAGCACACGTCACTTCTCATATGTTAATTTATGCGCAGGGAGGACAACTGGATAACCCGGAGAAAAACCCTTGCGGCATGAGAAACACATCAAACAGACTATATTAACTTGTCGCCCGAGGTGGGAATCGATCCCAGGTCAGTGGTGAAAGGCCAGCGCTCTCACCGCCAGGCCACCCATGCCAACCTCTTTTTCTCTTGTACTAGTCTAACACAGTAATCACCTGTTTTATAGCTCGTTCTATTTTACTTCTTCTTTCATCTTCATGAGCATCTGCAAATCCTTCAGCATTCTTTATAATGTCCAGTAACTCAGATCGCTGCCTTCTCTGTAACAAGAAATATACATTTGATTTAATGACAAACTGGTTGCACAATTTCAACATACTCATTTGTGTTCTCTTACTTTAGGAAGAAGACACTATCTAATAGACATTGATAATATAATATCAACAATAACTCCATAGTACTGATCCATAGTATCAACAAAAGACTTGTAATGCAATAGATTTCATTTTGATGACACACTCTTTCATTGTAGGGAGAAATGGCCGTTTTGTAGTAAAATAATTTCCAAGAATAATTATATTTCTTATACCCAATAACTATGTTCTAATGATATTGCAGGCAATGTGCACGAGTGTGATTTTCTAAAACAAAGCATGATGGGAAACATTGGGGAACATATTGGGAATTATTCCATGCCTGTTAAAATAATCCCAAAAATCAGTATATTTGGGTGTATCTTTTACAAATTAAAACAGTACACATTTTAGCAACAGATAATTATATGTAATAAATTATAACTTACATTTGGCAACCATAAAAATTATTGCAAGGACTCAGTTTCATGAGATGCTTTTTTCTAGAAAATGGTGGCTCATGCACATTGTCAATTCAACATTGCAAGGCTTTTATCAAGAAACTATCTGCACATCTATGCTACATGAACAGCATCAATAACAGCCAGTTAACTTACTAGTTGATCAAGTAGACAGTTTTCACCAAGGCTTCTGATAACAGGAACAAGATCAATAAAGGTCGCTGCACCTTGGTTTAATGGCTCAGGTAGATGAGACTTGAATTGATGGCCCATGGTCAGCAGTAAATGAGATATATACATGCAGTTATTATGATGCAATGCCGCTAGTTGGGGTAGAGTAGCCTGAAACAGTAATGTTGTGTGAGATACAAAATAATATGAACCATAATAATGTATACAATATGCAGTTATTATCAGTGATGCAATGCAGCTAGTCGGGGTAGAGTAGCCTGAAACAGTAATGTTGTATGAGATACAAATATGAACCATAATATGTATACTGTATGCAGTTATTATCATTGACAACATGCTGCAAGCTGGCATAGAGTGGAATGAAACAGAGATTAAAGTTGTATGCCATAAACTATGAAGGGCTAGACATAGCTGCTGCCAATGACAAATCCAGACCAAATTTAGGATAAACTTGGCAGGCGAAATTAATTATGAACTTCCAAACGGATAATGAAATTGCAGTTAAAATTTACCAGAAATTAAGTGGCAGGCTAAATTTCTTTTTTTCTATTTAAAGCACTGCTTTGAGCAATTAATACAAGATACAGTTATTATGATGTAATGTCATTAGCTGTACAGCCTAAAACAGATGTACATTATAAACTTCAACATTACATTGCACATTATATTATGACATAATTCATTTGTGGCAAAGGTGCCGGGATCGGAAAGAAGTTGAACATGCACAAAACATAAAGTTTTAAAACCTGTGCACGTTAGATACTAACCAGACTTTCTTGGTGATATGTCGGCACAACATTGCAAAACAATTCAAACATGTTACGAACTGTATAAAACAGTTGGATAGCACTGCAAGAAATAAAATGAAATTTGTAAACCTTTTACAGTTGATATTTGCAACAATTTGGTAATTAATAAATGGACATGATAATGTATGCTTCTACTATACAAGAGTAAAAGTAATGGACACCAAAAGAAACAGGCCCCATACTGAACTAGTAGTGTCTTGCATGATAGCCAAGCACTCTACCGTCTGAGCCAATGAGACTGCAGAGTTGAGCAGGGCCAAGATCTTATTTTATATCCATTCACTCTTTGAGATGAACTCTGTCCAATAACCCAAGCAGAAATATTTGTA
This sequence comes from Metridium senile, assembly GCA_949775045.1. Taxonomy (NCBI): domain Eukaryota; kingdom Metazoa; phylum Cnidaria; class Anthozoa; order Actiniaria; family Metridiidae; genus Metridium; species Metridium senile. The sequence continues at coordinate 34,357,013 of OX459096.1, read as the reverse complement.
AAGATTTTATTAGGTTCTTTCAACTAAGCATAACGAAAGTATGGAGTCCCGTGCAAAATTCGAGGGTTTTCCCTGTTGAAGCTCAAAACGTGTATAGTTCCTAGTAAATAAAATTTTGTATTTTATTCAGCCGTTTTCGTGCGCGCACACATCATGGGCTCGAATTGAACGTTCAAAGGCGTTCAAAAGTAGGCAGTTACCTTAACCTTTTTTTCAGTGTTACTGCATTAATTAACTTACAATAGTTATTGTTTCATATGACATTTATACTACTACAATGTGAGCACCAATGTGAGGCAAAGAATCTCAGTGGTGTTTATTACCTCTGAGTGGAAGATTTAGTTGCTTCCAGGAGTGTTGTATATGCAAGGTTCATTAACTTCTTGGTGCTTTCACTAATTTGACACTTTGGCAGTTGAAATGTGAATGGAGTTAATCCTTTCTCCGAAGAAATCTTACTAGACTGATTTCCTTCCTGAACACAAACAAACAAACAAATAAATAAATAAGTAAACAAACAAATAAATAAATATATATATAAATAAATAAATAAACAAACAAATAAATAAATAGATCAAAATTAAGAACCTCATGAGAATTAAAATATGCAATACTTTATCAATCATAATTATTATGATAAACATATAATATATACCATATTTGCCGTGTATAATAATATATTATATACCCCGGTATTGTAAGCCTTATTACACTTTGCGCAATAATCCAAAGAGGAAAACCAAAGTAAATATGAAGAAGGTTTTAAGGAGATAATGTGTAATAATCAATTACAACATTTATTAGTATCAATAATTTTTAAATAATTATAATTTAAAAATTATAATTACTAATACTAAATAATGTAGTTCTTAAAATAAAGAAGTGTGGGGGTGAGTTTGCAAATTATCTATGGTAAGTAAATACTTAGCATTGTATCAAAATAATGTAGAGTTTACAGATTGTCATAAAATAAATTGTCAAACTATAATGAAATCTGTGGTAATACCTTGGTGCTACCATTGATAGCAGCCTGTAGTTCTCCAAGACTACACAAAGTAGCTGTATCAGAAAACCTGTCAATGACTATTGTTTTGTGTATATCATCTTTCATCAGGTCACGGGCTATTACAAGAAGATCTTGACACTAAAGACAGGAAAGAAATCAATGAGCCAATCAGTCAATCAACCAGACATGCTGTCAATTATTCCACTGAATTGATTATTAATCAGTCAATCAATCAGTTAATCAACCAGACATGCTATCAATCAATCCACTGTCAGAATTGATGATTAATCAGTCAATCAATCAGTTAATCAACCAGACAGTCATATGCTTTCAATCATTCCACTGTCAGAATTGATTATTAATCAGTCAATCAATCAGTCAATCAATCAGGCATGCTATCAAATCATTCCACTGAATTGATTATTAATCAATCAGTCAATCAATCAATCAATCAATCAGTCAATCAATCAATCAACCAATCAGTCAATCAATCAGTCAGTCAATCAATCAGTCAATCAATCAGACTACCAGCCAACCAATGTCAGTCAATCATCAGAACTAACCTTCTTGTTACCAAAATGAATACTGATATCCTGGACATATTTGGATAGAAATGATGGGCTTTCTTTGATAAACCCTTAGAAACACAAACAAAAATAATCATTATAACACATTCAAATAATTTTGGTATATTTATCTTGTATACAACTTATATCTATACAACCTAGCTTGCATGACAAAATATGCTTGCAAGTCGTAAAACAAACCTATTAAGTTATTATCAATTGTGCGACATGTATTATTTTCCAACTTTGCAATCCACAGCATGTATACAGAATTAACAGGACAATCACTTTTGACATAAGCAAATATCAAACCTAAGGCATTGGACTTGGGACAGAAAGGTCTGGGTTTAAAGCTTGGCCGTGGTCATTGTGTTAACACACACAGTGCCTCTCCCCAACCAGGTGTGTAAGTGGTTTCTTGCAAATGTTTTGGTTAAAATCCTGACAAAAAGCTGGGCAGTAAGCTGTGATATCATGGGAGAAGAAATACTCCTAGTCACTTAACTGGAGTTAAGTTTCTGTCTGATAAACCATTAGGTTTCTCCAATAATTATGACTGGAACAGACATTAACACTGAACTAACCTAAATCTTTCAGCTTCTCTTCAAATTCTTTGGTGTTTGTGATCACTTCTTGATATTTTTCCAACTAAATTAAGAATATAGAATCACTGTTAGTATTGTTTTATAAAACACTTTAAAATTTACATCAACTAATCATAACCATGACAAGAAATGTTGATCCTTATTTGTCCTCATTTGCAGAAGCTTTTCACTTGAATTTTCTGCCATATATTTTATCTTGGAAATTTTAATAAAAAAAACTAATCCAGCAGTTTCAAAGATATTCATACAATAGTCCAATAGTGAATAATAGCTCTAAGTTGAGGTTTTAGTTGCTGTGCATAGCAAAACCATAATCTATCATGCACAGCAACTGGAACCTCGACTGGAACCTCAACTGGAACCTCGACAAAAAGAACTATCAATACAATAGGCTTCATTGTATTTCCATACAGTATAATTGTAGTATATACTCATAGTCCAATTTTACAAGCTTTACAGTGTACCACTGACATTTTAAACTGGAGTTATAATTATATTATGATGCAACAATTAACAATTTCAAATGCCAGGAACAGTACGTTCTTTATATTATGGTATACAATTATAATTATAATAATAACACTATACCTGTGAACTAGTATTAGGAATTGACTTAGCCAGACATTCTTTGATGATGTCTTCTGAGAGAACTGGCCACACAATGGTTCCTATAGCAACACAAAGTGGATTATATAGTTTAGAGTGAAAGCCGCTTTACCAATTTTTTTTTTCAAATCCTGGTCTCAACTTACAGCTGTGCAACTACTAAAATCGGGGCCACCCAGTCAAAAATTAATTTCCAAATACTAGATATTTATAACAAAAAACTTGTAGAGGGTTCTCACAGACTAAGATGTTTCTTATTCAATCTTGATCTATTCTGTTTACATAAAATGAATATTATTATTGTTTTCTTTAAGCAAACAAAAAACATTTGTAGAGATTCTATTGTTCATATTCTTGATCGTGATTGGATAATTATGTTTTGGTGGACCAGGTTCAGTAGTCGCACTGTAATAGTCTGGTCCATAACCAACTAAGAAAACCTCAAGAAAGATAAGATAAATAGCAGAGTATTTAATAAAGCACAGTTTACATTACCTAAGAGCGTAAATAGCTGTACGTCAAGTATCTCTTTGCTCTCTTTTCTGTCCAACTTCTTGCTGCTGTTGGACTCATCTTGAAATTGGGTCTTCACTTGGTTTAAAATCTCAAGAATTTTCAAATAGACTTTGCCTAAAAAATAGCAATCATTTATGAATTAATAATTGATATTTTCTGGAACTACATATTAGCCCTGCACTCCCCTGATGATAACTAAAGCCACCCCCAGCTTTATGAATGATGGTCTTACCCTTGATCTCAAAACCTACATAAAACATCATAAAATATTTGAAATGATTTGTGCTCTCTGATTGGCTGAGAAGCGTTCTCAATTACTATAGCTCAACAGAGCACAGAACGTCTATTTGTTTGATTTTCACAACTGAATATTTTATAAAAGAAATAGAAAACTCAGCAGCAGTGCTCTATCAAGTTATAGAGCTTCTCCTAACGCTTCACTCGTCTTCTTAAAATTCCTGTGTACTCTATAACTCGATAAAGCACGCTGCCTCGTTTTTTATTTCTTCGATAGAATTTGGGTGTGGCTGGTTTTAAAGTATAAACTCCATTTCACCTGGATCAATAACCTTGGTCCTTGTTGTATCCTTTTTCATAGAAATGACAACAGCCTAGGAAATGACAATTACATCATTAATATTAAAAGCAGTGAGCACAGGCCTGTTTTTCTAATGTTGTTAGTCTTTAATATGCCTTGGTTTTTTTTATCATTTTCTCAATTAAATATTGATTAAAATTTGATTAATTTGAAATCATAAATGAATTATTATTATTATCACTAGTTTTTCCACATTATTTTTTTAAACTAAACTTTTACTTTATGTCATACAAAGATTGTTAGTAATGTTCACAACATCATGAGCAGGACCTGGGAATGAGAATACTCTTATCTTGTATTATAATTTTGATATAGAGTCACAAGCTCACCATATAATACAATTAATCATGGCAGTGGCCGACTAGAAAGCCTATGCTCCTTTGGCCACCGCGCACAATTTCCAATTGTTGACAATTTTAAGCATATTCTATTGCTAGAATTGTAAATTTAAATTTATCAAAGTGTCATGTAATAGTTTTCCATTGTTGTAAATATCTACATGTATATGTGTAAATATAGAATTGAATTGAATTGAAGCCAATACATTCTAATGCACAATAAGTTCATTTATTCAACATAATTATGAAATAGTTTTTGCTAGTAATGTTAATGACTTACTTGCTTTTTCATTTCAATTGAAGGTTTCAAACTAATAAAACAAACAAATTTATATATATAATGAATAAATTAAAATGTATGGTTTTAAATCAATAAACAAACAAAACGAATATACAAACAAATTAGCCACTACATAAGAACTATTACACAGTATCAATTTGATATTATTATTTTATGGATATGCTCCAGTCTGATAGAAAGTCTGACTTAACACAGGTAGCCCATAGAAAGGTTTACCAACCTTGGAAATACAAGCAGAGGTCTAAAGAAAAACTGTACAATCTTCTTTCCTGTGAAACATATGAAATTAATTAACAAACATTAACTTTACTGGTCGAGGGAAATGTATATCATGTAACAAATAGTATTACTTACAGTAGAATCATATCAGAAAGAATGAATGAACGAGTGCATGAAAGAATGAATGAATGGATGGATAAATAGATATTTAAATAGAAAGGACAAATTAATGAACGAATTAGTGCATGAATGTAAGAAAGAATGAATGGATGGATGGATAAATAAATAAATAGAAAGGACAAATTAATTTATGAATTAGTGAATGAATGTAAGAAAGAATGAATGGATGGATGGATAAATAAATAAATAGAAAGGACAAATTAATTTATGAATTAGTGAATGAATGTAAGAAAGAATGAATGGATGGATGGATAAATAAATAAATAGAAAGGACAAATTAATTTATGAATTAGTGAGTGAATGTAAGAAAGAATGAATGGATGGATGGATAAATAAATAAATAGAAAGGACAAATTAATTTATGAATTAGTGAATGAATGTAAGAAAGAATGAATGGATGGATGGATAAATAAATAAATAGAAAGGACAAATTAATTTATGAATTAGTGAGTGAATGTAAGAAAGAATGAATGGATGGATGGATAAATAAATAAATAGAAAGGACAAATTAATTTATGAATTAGTGAATGAATGTAAGAAAGAATGAATGGATGGATGGATAAATAAATAAATAGAAAGGACAAATTAATTTATGAATTAGTGAGTGAATGTAAGAAAGAATGAATGGATGGATGGATAAATAAATAAATAGAAAGGACAAATTAATTTATGAATTAGTGAATGAATGTAAGAAAGAATGAATGGATGGATGGATAAATAAATAAATAGAAAGGACAAATTAATTTATGAATTAGTGAGTGAATGTAAGAAAGAATGAATGGATGGATGGATAAATAAATAAATAGAAAGGACAAATTAATTTATGAATTAGTGAATGAATGTAAGAAAGAATGAATGGATGGATGGATAAATAAATAAATAGAAAGGACAAATTAATTTATGAATTAGTGCATGAATGTAAGAAATAATGAATGGATAGATGGATAAATAAATAAATAGAAAGGATAAATGAATGAATGAATTAGTGAATGAATGAACAGTTGAGTGAATAGTTGACTGACTCAATGTGTGAATGAATGTATCAATGAAAAAATGAATGAATGGATGAATAGAAAACTTCTGCACTATACAATAAGCAAACATACAAACTTAACTTTAAATTTAAGCTTTTTAATGTCCATTTATGAAAGAATTCAGTAAAAGTTCTTAGTTTTCAACAATGTATCGACCTAAGTGTCCGTTTCCATACATTTCTATAACAAAACCACTGAAGTGCTGATTCAAGTCTAATAATTATCTGTCATTAATTTATCAATGTGTTTAACGGAGGTATAAAATAAACACTTTTAAATTATTATTATTATTTGTTTGACAGTGAAAAAGCCTACTTTTATGTAATTCAGCCCTTGGGCTGTGAGATTTGTTTTTTCTATTAAACATTATTATTACTTTCAGAGTAGAACTTGCAACTAATGAGTTCATATTATTGAGAATAACTGTTTATAAAACTCACCAAATATCTTGACTCTTTTCTCAAGTATATTTAAACTCTACAGTATAACACAAAATAGTTCAGTTTATTGGGGACTAACAGTATTTTATTTACAGTGAAACATCTCTATATACAAATGCAATTGATAATTTGCATGATAGAATAAATGATTGAAAGCAATGAATAGAAAAATGGAAGAATGAAATAATGAATAAATAAATTTATTGATGAATGGAATATGGATGGAATAATCATAGTTAATATAATAAAGGGAAATGGTTAGGAAGCCCTTTGTCGTATGTTTTTATACACTTTTTTTCAAGCGTGACCGTGCATAATCTTTTGTTTTCGCAATTGTTTTAGCCATATTGGATATGTCTGAGTGAACAGACCAAAAATCATTATTTTGGCTGTTGCTTCAAAATACTCAAAGATTTAGAAGAAATATCACAATATTCTTTACAATAATCTCATAGAAAAAGTTATGTTGACTCATTTTGCAATTTTGATTGGCCATAAAGAAACAGTTGTGCACCATCAAGACTGGTTCAACTTTGAAATGCAAACAAAGAAGTAAACAAAAGTTTTCCTAACAGTCCCCTCTATAAACTATGGAATAATGAATATACTATTGAATAAAGTGTGAATAAATGAAAGAATGAATAAACAAATGACTGTAGGAAATAATAAATGAATATAAAAATTAATGAATAAATAATGGTTAATTGAATGAATAGATGAATATCTATAGACGATTATCCTTTCTCTTAGGTTTACATTAATTATAATATCACATAATTATTTACTGACCTGCATTGCATTGATAATGTTATCCATGTTTATCTCAGCTGAAAAGATCAAAACATCAATACATTAACATTAAGGCCCAGCCATACGGCTTCAATATTTGCCATTTGCCACCCCTTTCAACATTGTTGAAACATGTTGAATGGATGCTGAAAGCGTCGGGGCTTCAACATTGCCATTCAACAAAATCAAACAGATGTTGAACCAAATGTTGAAGCCATTTGCCTGGACTTTATACTTTGATATATGTATACAAATTTAAGGACATAAAGTTTTTTAAATTTACAAAAGAAATCATAACTGTGGAGGAGGTTGCATATCTCATACAGATTTTACCTGATTTGCATATTATGTAATTTTAACTTCAATTTTCAGATTTACTTTTATCTTGACAACTTTAGTAAAATATATGAAAGAACTAACATTGGAGTTTCAAAAGTACTATACAATATTCACATCTGATCTGATCACATCTATACATATATATACATTGGCTCATCTTCGCCTCACCATTGTATATCCCATTCAGTTTGGTTGCTTATACTGTCTGTATTAATATCTTATTAACCGAGCACGAGGGCCGTACGGGAAGTTATGGACCGAGTTTTTATTCCTCTGTCTTATGGCCAGAGCACGTAGCGCGAGAGCCATAAAAAGTGGGGGGAAATGAGGTTCCATAACTTCCAGTATGGCCCGAGCAAGCGAGGTTAATAAGATATTTATTATATAGCAATTTTAGGGAAAAAAATTATAATAAAGAATAAATAGGAAACATAATATTACGACCGTATTTTCATGCAAACATAGTTTTCTCATTGTCATCAAAAACAAATCTGTCAAATAAGAAAATAGAAAGGCAAAAATATTGCGAAAGAACTAGAAAAAAAAAAAGATATTCAAAGAGGAAAAAGCAAAGCTGCTCTCGCTTTTCCGGTCCGTATGGAAAAAGTACGGCCTGCTTATTGACCAATGAGATTGTGTGTTATATCTTTGCTATATAATAAAATATATTACATATGGCATAAGTAGTTAGAATTGATGATACCTGTGTTTAAAGTCAAGTGAGTCTTGAGATGAGAGTGAATACTATCAAGAGATGCTGTTGTGGGGTTGCTCCATGATATACACTTCAACCACAATGATTCTAGTTTATTGATAAGTTGAGAGCGTAGTCTTCCCAGTTCCTCCTACACCACAGCAATTGAAAACATAACCAAATATAAGATACAAAACTGTACTTAATGTACATTATCTAGCGTGCACCATCATTATATCAAATGTGCTGATAATAATAATAATTATATATTAATTATAATTATAATAATTATTATTATTATCACCGTCACACTGTTATTATTGACTCTTAAAAAATTCATGAATAATTAATGAGACATTTTCAAAAGAAACAATGACCATGACGAGTGTTGTAAATCTTCATACAACACTAGTGTTGTATATCCTGATTTGCATAAGTTTTAACTAGTAATTTTACAGCAAAATTTATTTAAATCTTGAAAATTTTGGTAAAATATGAAAGAGCTAACCTAGACATTTTTTAAGTCATTTACAACATTCGCATCCGTGTTGTATCGGCGATACAATCGCGCGCCTTATTATTATTATCATCGCCGTCACACATTGACTCATAAAATTATTATTGCTGTCATTCTATCTGGTGATTATCTATTTTCTCAAAACTATCATAAAGATTGTCAATATATAAAGATCCAAAAGAAATAATATGCATTTGAAGATATTTACATTGAATGTTGTGTGCTGCAGATATAAATTTCATATTATCATTTTATTATCACAATCATCATAATTATTGTCATCATCATCACTATCTAAATATTTCAATAGTTTGTTAAAGTATATTTCGTCAAGTGTAAATAATCCCAAATTTGTAGCACTTGCCGGACAGCGAGAGGTCACAGGTTCAAACCCAGCTGAGACCCGAATTTTTCTTCAGGAAAAATTTGGGATTATTTACACTTGACGAAACATACTTAACAAATTACATAAATACCGAATGACAAAAAACATTTACAACAATAAATTATTTCTGTAATGTTTGTTCTTACCTTTAAAGCAATGTAAATTTTAATTTCCTGGCCTGCCTTGGGTAGTTGAGACAGATCTTCATTCTAGAGGCAAGCAATATATTTGATTTGAAAGATATGATCATTATATCTATTTCAATCTAATGAAACCTAATACTCTTTTCATAATGAATTTGTACTTTTTGGACAACAAGAATTTTTGAAATTGCTATTTCTATTTTACAAATAGCTAGGAGGCTTAAAAATGTCCAAGAATAATATGACACCCCTCCCCTGAAACCCCATATTTGTCTTACATAAAAAAAAACTGATATTCCAATGCCAAATCTGACATTAATGTTATTAATATTTTGTTCAAAGCAATTGCTCAATAAGCTTTGTTATAAATATTATGAGTGTTCTAAATTAATGACTTTATATATTAAGGAAAACTATTAGAAGTTATACTTTCTTATTGGTTGAGATGTGTGCTCTATGGAAACACGGCATCTTGCATGTTGATCAAATAATACCAATTTGTACCTATAGAGTTACAATGATATAATTGTTATTTAAATTTGTTTGATTTGAATAACTAGCAAAAGCTATCCCCCTTCACCCCCCAAAAAATAAATAAACAGAAGGCATTATGGTTATTGTCAGTGAAAGTAGTGTATAAATTTGTTCAGAAAGCTTGCTGTATGCAGTTACATGTATAAGGCACTTGGGGATTGTTTTGATTGCTTTGCATCTCAAGCTATCTACTTTGGCTAGCCCGTATAGGTTATTATCGACAGCTTACTTCTATAAGCTTTTAAGATAATGACTGTTATTATGTAATTTCTTTTTGTAAAACACGATGAATAAAATATGTATGAGACACCATGCTTTTCTTAACATTTTTCTTGTGTACTCCCAATCTCTGTGTACTTTACAACTGCAAACATATATTTTTTTCCATTTCTTCATTCACTGGTGCCATTATATTGAATATTGTAATAACAAATATTGATCAAGGATTACAAATAATAACATACCACACTATCAAGAATCTTGGCTGCTTCTAAGTATTCTTCGCCATCCAGTTTAGATGGGAATGCATCAAGAGACCCATGAATCTAACAAAACAAAGACAAATTGAAACAAACCCTTTTAAAACAATTGATTAAGATTAAATGATAGGTAATATATTGAAATTTGTAACACCGTAGAAAATGTTGACTAAACTTTACTGACGTTTCGAGCTTTAGCCCTTCGTCGGAGTAAATAGTATGTTATTCATTTTTTATGCTTGAGATTGATATTATCCACAAAGTGGCATAGCATCAAGTAGACTAAAACAAAACATGGTTTGATATATTGATTGATTTCATAGATTCAGTTTTCAACCAAATATTTACTCTTAAATCTCCAACAGGAAGTGGTCAATATTGCATGATGATATTGAATGGTTTAAAACGTCAAGGTACATATTTGATTTGCATAGTATAAACATATAAAGAAACATAATAATATCTTAATTTATTATCACACAATATCAAATTTGTAGTAAAAACAGATGGCACATATATAATGTATATTGATTCAGAAAGAAACAAAACAATAAATGACATATTTATTAATTTTATTACATAACATTCTCCTTTATATATTATGGTATTTATGTTAATATCATCTTCGCTGTAACCAACAGATATGCCGCCTCAATAGAATTAATAGAAAAGTACAACTCATACTTTACAGAGTCTAGTGAGAACTTTTCCAATGGCTTCTGTTTGGCAAAGGTCTTGAGCCAAGTGAGAATGTTCAGTTGCGGCAACATCAAGTTTTGAAAAGACAGTACCCTGAAATATTACAAGGTAAAAATCAATTTTACATTATTACACTCAACTGCAGAGTCATTGTAAGTCTAAGATCACTGGGTTGTATGGGTAAGTGTGAAATCAGCTAAGTTTTATGTAATCAGAGCAAATGTTTGGTGTTTATGCAAAGAAATTATCTCTCTCACTCTTAACTTTACACACATTGGAGAACTCTATTCATTTTTCACAGTGTCTATTTGACAGGCAGCCGTAAGTCAAATGTTTTTCAATTAATTCACAGAATCTACAAGTATTTACTGTTCTAAAGCATTCTAGTTTTATTTAGAAACACCAAGTGCTTCTATTCACTTCAATATTTTTGTATTGACCTGCTTGCTTTTGGCCCGGCACTGAATACAATGCCAATGGCGCTTTTTTTTCACGGCCGACTAAACTGCTGGTCAAAACACTATTTGACCGTAAATCCAACTTTGTACAGTTTTTTTAAACAGTTTTCTTGAAATAATGATTATTAGTATTTGTTCACATAATTTATGAGCCATAAACAATTACTTTGACAAATTCCGAATAACCAAAGACATTTTGATTACTCACTGGTATGTGCCATTTCATGGTAAAAGTTTGAGGGAAAGCTATGTTCTGAATAGAAAAACTGTGGACCACTTTTACCTAGGAAATGTATTTTTATTTTTTTTAAATGTTAGACCTCAAATATGAATATCCATATCAGTGGCGGATCTAGGGGTGGTGAATAGGGTGGCTAGCCACCCCCCATTTTTGCTCCGTTTTCTGCTTTTTATTGTGTTTTATTTGATGAGTAACATATGAACAATGCACAAATACCAAAATATACAATTCACATTCACCCCCCTAAAATATTCCTAGATCTGCCACTGCATATTGGGAATTGTTTAAGCAAGCTGCTCACTTCCAAGCACTCATTTTCATTTACTTCCATCCATCCATAATTTCATTCCATTAATATTTAGTAAGGTTTCTTCAGTTAATTTATTCATCAAAACAAACTGTCCAATATAAGTTCTGCAATATTTCACACGATATAAGTCTTAAGCTTACTGGTAGTGAAAGTGCGAAGTAGCGAAAGGACCGGATACCCGATATTCTTACCTTGATATTTTTGGACGTGCTGTTTATATCGTTGAGTAGATTATCAACTTTCCAATTTAGCTCACAAGTTGTTGAATTCAAGTCTTGGAATTCACCAAACGAATAATCTTCGTATATAGTTTTGAATACCTCTGCCTGTGAGGAAAATAGCGAATAATTTTTAATTAATGAACAGTAAAAGAAAGGTTACGGTAAAGTTAATTATAATAAAACACTTCAATAAAAAGGAGATTCATGCAAAAAATCTTCATTCTTTTGAATTAAAAATAATAAAAGTTTTAAAATTGTTTACAAATGACACGAAAGCAGATATTAAACTTATTTCATTTCAATCTAGCTAGCCAAACTAAAGTTGAAATAATTTCATAGTTTGGTAGATATTTACCTTGACTTCTTCAGCCTTGTGAAGCATTTTCTTGACATAAGAATGAAAATCTTCTTGCTCTAGTTGTCCAGCTTTTTCTAGTACATCTGTAACAAGACTTTTTGGTATTGACTCCGTTGATGACTCCACGACCGCCATTTTGGTCTTGAGCTTTAATTTGGCGCCAATCTTCTCCCAGACTCCCGGGTCTTTATTGACACAGGAGGCCCACGGCAATTCACGCCTGGTTAATGAGAATGATAGCTCTATTACATTTAATTTCCCAATTCCACTGTACACACCATTAGCTCATAAAGTATATTTTACTTCAATTTTTTTTCAATATATATTTCAGGTATATATTTCATATTTCAGGGGCCCCTTCGTTTTAAGGGTGAAAATCGGCCTTGAAGTTCACGAATATTAAGGGTCTCCCAGGAGGGGTCCGTGTTCCCATGTTCCCTTCAAAATTTTTGCTTTTTTCCCTTGTACCCATCCAAAATTTCACCATGTTCCCTTGTTCCCATTCAAAAATAATATTTCGTGTTCCCTTGTTCCCTATATTTTTTTTGCTTTGTTCCCTTGTTCCTATTGCTAAATTTACACTGTTCCCCTGTTCCCCAAAAAACCCTGGGAGACCCTCAATATTGCCGTATTGAAGCTTACCAACTAGAAATCTGTGGTTTTGGGGCTTCCTGTGTAACTTTTAAAACGGCTCGTTCGAAGTTCAATATTATGGCCTGAAATTTTTTCTTTAGTCAGTAATATTTTTTATCGATAATAAAAGTTTATGAGTTTAGGAATGTTTTCGTGTGATTTTCTTGGATTTTGGGGGCTATTTAAGGAGGTTTTGATTATGGCGAATTTCAACGGTCGGCGTGTAATTTGTATAGGAAATCGCAGATTTCTAGTTTGGTAATTAAGCCTGTGGCTTATGCACATAAAACTGCTATTCTCTGTGGATCCAACAACCAAATAGATTTTCCAGAAAGCGTAGTTATGTGTATAGCTAGGGAATATTATGTGTCGAAAATATTGACTTTTACTGATCCATTGAATAACAGAGCGACCTAGATGTTTACACGTTGAAATCCAGATGCTAATGAGTAAAATTTTCAATTAGTACCATCGTGCTTTGCGAGGCGTGTCCACCACCGCCTGCCGTGGACCGGGCAGATCACAGGCAGCCTAACTAGTCAATTTGAGGAATAAAGCGAATAAAATAGTTTTTTACCGCGCGCGCCAAGTAGAAAGAGCCGATTAAAAAAAGGATTTTGTTTTTCCTTGAGGCTTCCTGTGTTGATTGGTTTGTCGTGCGGGATCTCACGCGACTTTCTCACAGCAGAAATCGAAGAGAGTTGAGAGAGAGTTGTATTTGTTGAAAATACAACCCTTTTCGACACCGCGCGAGTTTTCGAGCAAATCGCGTGCGAAAAACCACAGGAATCCCATCCACACGTCCGGAAGATAAGCAGCAAAATTCACCATAATTGTTCAAATTGTGATAAAAGCATGAAATTTTCAGAAACAACTCCTCTGGACATATAGATTAATATAAGATCAGGACCCCATCAAGATCCCTTAGCTAAAGTCCATTTTTTTGATCTTTTAAGTAGAAAGTCAGCGGTTATGTATTGCAGGCTCATATGCAAACCGGAAATTGTCCAAAAATCATCTACAAGTGTAAAAAAAGACAGACATATCATACTAAGCTTTACACTTATAATAAATAAGTTTATCTGGTTTCATTTTATAAATCAAATCACGAGAAATTTGATATTTAGCAAAACAATAAATTGTGTTTGGGATTCCTGTGTGTTTTCGAGGAATGCCTGTCTGTTTTAATTCTTTGTGAATACTGAAATACATACAGTGCTTATAGAACTGCAAAAATGCAAGCAAATACATCAAAAGACTGGAGTTTATGTGCTCTATGTGAGGAAAGGACAGATGAGAAGCTAATTTGCCCTAATAATACCACTGGCAGCCGGCAGAACTATGGTTCAGGCTATAAAACTCTCGCTGAAAACTTGTCTCGTTTTCGTGAAATTCGATATCTTCCCATTAAAGTAACTTTCAAGGACTGGATGATGGCAGTGGCATCGAAGAAACATTACAAAAACACAGTGCATCATGGCACAAATCATGCTTCAACAAATGTAGCAAGCTAAAATTTGAACGAGCCAAAAAGAGAAAGCTTGATGATAGTACAGTCGACCAAGAGTATCTTCCAAGCCCTGTTAAAACTCGTGCATGTGCTTCTACTATTAACTCCAAACATTGTTGCTTCTTTTGTGATAAGGAAGAGGGTATACTGCACCGAGCATCAACATTAGACTTGGATAAGAGGGTAAGGGCAGCAGCAGCTCAGTTGCAAGACGGAATATTACTTGCAAAACTAGCACAAGGAGACATGCATGCAATTGATGCATACTATCATGTAACATGTTTGTCATCCCTATATAACCGTGTAAGAAGCTTGAAAAATGAAGGGTCATCACAAAATAGCACTCAGCAATATGCAGAGGCTATAGCATTAGCAGAACTCATAACCTTTATTGAAGAAAGTGAATCCGAAGGCCCAACAGTTTTTAAGCTTTCAGATCTTGTCAAGCTTTATTCATCTCGTCTGCATCAGCTAGAGGCAAATGCCTATGATAGGATTAATTCTACCAGGCTGAAAGAACGACTGTTAACTCAGATCCCCCAACTGCAGGCTTATAATGAAGGAAAAGAAGTTAAACTGGCTTTTACGAAGGATGTCAGTGCAGCATTTCAATTTGCTGAAAGCCATAATTTTGATTCAGAAACAGTCCACCTTGCTAAAGCTGCACAATTCATCAGAAAGGAACTTTTAAAAAGTCAAAAGCCATTTAATGGATCTTTCACTGCTGACTGTCAAAATGATGCTGTTCCTCCCAGTTTGTTAACACTGATAAACATGATTTAAGAGGGGTCTAACATCAAGGATAAAAGCGACCAAAAACCTAATGCAACATCTAATGCAGCTCTTGTGATTTCCCAACTCCTAATATTTAACTCTGTAAAGGAACAAAGGAATAACTCAGACTGTTCTACTTCAACGTTAAGACACAGCCAATCTAGAGAGACACCATTACCAGTTTATGTTGGATTGGTCATCCATGCCGAAACACGTAAGAAAGGTCTTGTGGACAAACTATACAGACTGGGGTTATCAATATCATACGACAGAGTCATGCAAATATCAGCTGACCTTGGCAACAGTGTTTGTCATCGGTTCGAAGAAGAAGGAGTTGTTTGCCCTCCAAAGCTTAAAAAGTCTTTGTTTACTACTGGATGCGTAGACAATATCGATCACAATACAAGTTCCCGGACATCAAAAGACTCTTTTCATGGTACTGCCATATCACTTACGCAGCATCCATCCATAGATGCAATGGGCATTCATAGATCTACAAACCCAATTTTAATAAACAGGGAAGGTGCCAAAATGAAGACACTATCATGCCTTCCGGAATCGTACGCTGAAGTTCAACCTGCCTTTGAAGAAGCCAAAAAAGATTTATTTGTCCCAAAGCATAATGATTCTTCAAAACCGCCTTCCGATCTGATTGAGAGTAACATGGCAGTTGAGCATACATGGCTAAGAAAAGTTGAACAAATGTTAGATAAAGAAAAGCTGGAAGAGAAAGCATATATTTCTTGGTCAGCACATTTTGCCTCCTTGCAGACAGCGCAAGTACTAAGACCCCCAGCCATTACTGGGCTATTGCCACTGTTTTACGAGAACGCTCATAGTATAGCAATGATACAACACTCTATGAAAGTTGTTACTGAAGCAGTGCACTATCTTAACCCAGGCCAAATACCAATTCTTGCTATGGATCAACCACTATTCGCTATTGCAAAGCAGATACAATGGAACAGACAGGACTTGTATGGTGAAGGCAAGATGGTAGTTATGATGGGAGGATTGCATATAGAAATGGCGTCACTGAAGATGTTGGGGCATTGGTTGAATCAAAGTGGATGGGATGTGCTCTTGTGCAAGCAGATATAACAACGAGGGGTAGAGCGGATGGCATTTAGAAGGCTGCACATGTAACCAGGTAAATGATCATACATTTAACGATTAATTGGGCGAATAATCTGACTCTTAATTTAAGAATAGCCAGCGTGACATAGACGTGTTTATTATCAAATCTATAATATTATAGTTAGTTAGTTATAATATTATAGTTAATAGTAATAGTAAAAATGCATAACAATGTTTCTTAAACTAACTAAGATATTTTTTAAACGAGCTAGGCATTTTTGCAAATAAATGTATGTCGCCGGGGATGCACTTATTTGTCTGAAAAGAAAATAACTTCATCATGTAGCGTCATAAAGGTTTATTGATACTTAAAATATTTACTATCATTTTGTGTACAGGTCACGCTATGCACATCAAGTAAGTGCATGTGCGCTTTATATGCTGACACAAGAGCCTTTCAAAGCTTATAAAGATAGCAGTGATCCAGGAATTGCCTTAGATTTCACCAAGTGGAGTGAGAGACAGTGCAATCGGCATCCACAGTTCCTATTTTGGTCGATTGCATTAGAGTTAGAATTACTGGTTTTGGAATTTGTCCGATCACTTAGAATAGGCAATTTTGCCTTGTATATTCAAGTTCTCGGAAAACTTGCCCCTTGGATGTTTGCAATGGACTTGTGTAACTACTCCAGGTGGATGCCTGTACACATTCGAGATATGATGGCCTTGAAGACAAAGCACCCCACTGTTTTTGATGAGTTTAACCAAGGCAAATTTGTTGTTCAGAAGACCAATAATTATTTTTCAATGATACCACTAGATCATAACCATGAGCAACAGAATGAAGCAATCAAAGGAGATGGAGGAGCAGTAGGATTGACTGAGAACCCTGCTGCTCTTAGGCGCTGGATGGTTTCAGGTCCCGAAATATGCAGAGTCGTAAAGGAGTTTGAACTAACATTTGAAGTTGAGCAGAAAACAACTTCCCATCATCATGAGCAAGTACCAGGAGTTCAGAAATCATTTGCAAAAGATGTACAAGCTCTTGTTGATGTTATCAGAGAAATGGGAAATCCTTTCACAGAAGATAGTGAAGATCTCATTGTCTTGGATACGAAGGACATCATGCAAGATTGTGTTGTAGAGGGTGTCAAGAAAGCAAGAACAACAGGCCAGACACAGTTTGAAAGCTATGTCAAAGAAAGGCTGGATAAGCGTTCTAAGCCTATTACTGACACCATAAAAAGAAATCAACTTTCTCTTTTTGGAATGTCAGAAAAGAAGAAGAACAAAAGTGAAACAAAGATTGCAGCTCTGAGAAGTGATTGCAGTCGGCTATTTGCAAGACTCTACATATCCTGTCAATCACGAGATGGAAACCTGGAAGAGTTTTTCAAACATGAGAACAGTGCAAGTCCTCCATCACTATCGGGTGAAGGAAAGCTACGAGGAGGTCAGAAATCGGATCTTGTCCAATGTCTAGAAGTAGACTCAGTGCTTAGTACCCCTGCTGTCGATGTGAAGATAATAGATGCTGCTGTTGTGGTCAACATGCTACCACCTGGAAAATCAAAATCCTTTGAAGAGTATGCGACAACAGTGTTTGTTCCCCACATAATCAAGCAGGCCCAACAAACTAAGCGGGTAGACCTTGTATGGGACAGATATCTAGCAACAAGTTTGAAGAGGAACACTCGTGAGATGAGAGGCGCAGGTATCCGAAGGCGTGTGAGCAAAACCACGTTAATTCCTGCTAACTGGAAGTCATTCTTAAGATCTGATGAAAACAAGGCAGAATTATTTCACTTCTTGGCAGCAAGCATTTCTTCAGTTGAATTACCTGGTGTTCAAATTGTCAGCACTGTTGAAGAGGATGTCATTAGCTCTCAACCAATTGCCAAAGAAGGACTCACCCCGTGCAACCACGAAGAGGCGGACACAAGAATGTTTGTTCACGTTCAGCATGCAGTTTCCAAGGGCTACAATAAAATCATGATAAGAACTGTAGATACTGACGTTGTCGTTCTAGCAGTTACATATGTTGCCAAACTCAATGTACAAGAACTTTGGATAGCTTTTGGGGTTGGAAAGAACCTCAAGCACTTGCCTGCTCACTCAATGGCCAGAAACCTCACAACAGAACAATGTGAATCCTTACCTTTTTTCCATGCCATCACAGGATGTGATACGGTTTCCTATATTTCTGGGATTGGAAAGAAAACTGCTTGGAACACCTGGAAACTGGTTCAAGAA
The DNA here is from genome assembly GCA_949775045.1 of Metridium senile. Lineage (NCBI taxonomy): Eukaryota > Metazoa > Cnidaria > Anthozoa > Actiniaria > Metridiidae > Metridium > Metridium senile. The sequence continues at coordinate 34,338,190 of OX459096.1, read as the reverse complement.
GTGACACCTACCTTTCGTCTACTTTCAACACCTCACCGTGCACCTGTCTCCCAAGAGGTTATCCAACAGCTTGAGGAATATGTGGTGGTCCTTTACAGTCGCACATGCTCTCTTAAGCGAGTTAATAAGGCTCGTCAGTCACTCTTTGCCCAAGGTACCAGAAGGATAGAGAACATACCGCCAACACAAGCTGCTCTTGTAGAACACATAAAGAGAGCAACATACCAAGCAGGGCATGTCTGGGGCCAAACACTCCAAACTATGCAGGAACTTCCAAGTCCAAGTGAGTGGGGATGGGTCTAAAATTGAAAATGGCAGGATTCCACATTGGAGTGACTTGGCTGAAGCATCGAAGGCCTGCAGCGAGCTAATCCGATGTGGATGCAAAAAAGGTTGCCGAGGAAACTGCAAATGCACTAAAGCTGATCTCCCTTGCACTGCGCTTTGCTTTTGTTCTGGAAGCTGCTATCAAGATTAGATCGGTAAGGTTAGATAACTGCTTTGACTTAGGTTAGCTAGGTTAGTTTTATTCAGTTTTATCTTCAACCATTGGCAGAATCTTTCTTCTATTCACATTTATGACATTATTGAAATCTTGTTATTGTGTAGATACATCACAAATTCAATCAATCGACTTTATTAGCGATTTAAACAATAAACACACGATAAAAGTGAAATGATCTTACTTATTGCATATTTTCAATATTTGGGCTTCCTGTGGTGTCCCATACATTTTTATAGGGAAATATGACTTGCTAATTTCTCGCTAAGCAGGCAAGATCTGTGATGGGTCCTGATCTAATATTGTTCCACTTGCCTTAAACGACAAGTGTAGCAAATTTGGTGCTTTTATCACAATTTGAACAATTTTGTTGCTTATCTTCCGGACTTGGGCTGCCTGTGGGCAGATCGTGAAAAACCGGACCGCGCGCTAGCCAATCACAGCGCGCAAATTACTAGGATACCGGACGGAAAAAAAAATAAAAGGATTTTATTTTTGGAAGTCAGTTGATAATCGGTCCCACAAAGTTGCAAACAAACCGGAAAACTTAGTAAGCAGTAGCTTTTTGTGTAAAAAATATTTAATAATGATTTTTAAACCTAAGAAATCAATGATATTTTCTTACCATGAAATAATTTGCTGCTTTTTATGTATTCTTCAACACACAGTTCGGCAAACACGCCATTTTGTTTTCTTCTCTACTCTCGGTATATGAGATGATACTGAGAGGAACTAATCAGAGTGTTCTATTGCTCATGCCCAGCGGAGGCGGCTAATAAGTATAATTAATATACGACTATTACGTAATTTTACCTTATAAGGAGAAGAGAACTCGAAAAATATGAAGCCGTATTTATCGAGTTGTGTCCCGGTTAAACCAGTTTTGATGTTTTGAACTCGACAAAATACGGGCTGCAGGCCAGTTTTCACACAAAATGTTTCCAAACAATTGCTTACCAAAAAAAAACATTTTTATCATAGAGTCGTATAATAAATAACTTATTTGTGATTTTCCCCGTAATACGGGCGGACAATTTACTCGTTATTCGCATTTTTCCTCGTCCCCGGAGGGACTCGGAAAAATACATTCACAACTCGTAAAATATCCGCCCGTATTACGGGAAAAATCACAAATCGGATATAAATATATATAATGCTAAACTATATTACGAGTTAATCTAATATATCGCTAAAATAATCTACTTAAACAAAGTAGCCTTAGTGGAGTGAATTGTGGGATTGCTCAGCGTTTCCCTAAGTAGTATGTAAGTACTACAAATGTATAGTGTTAAGTTAGAGTAACCATCATATAGCATGCAATCTAAGAAATGGTAACTGAGTAATATAATAAAATTTGTAACACCGTAAAAAATGTTGACTTAATTAACTTTACTGACGTTTGAAGCATTAGCCCTTCGTTGGGATAAAAGAGTTAAACGAAGCGAAGCGTCTGTAAAATTTTAAGCCATCATTTTTTTTACGGTGTTACAAATTTCATTCTACTACCTATCGTTTATATCAAACACCAACGCAGCTTATACTAGTTTACTCGCTAGTTTAGAATAGGTAATATTTGTTCAGTATTGAAAAGGTATATATATACCCAGCACTTTATGGCTTGGCCATTGTTGGTCAATGTACTGATCAATGATCTATGTATTTTCTTTTCTAATAGGTCCTTTAACATAAAAAATAATAATAATTATTATTATTATTATTATTATTATTATTATTATTATTATTATTATTATTATTATTATTATTATTATTATTATTATTATTATTATTATTATTATTTCTTTATTTCACAGTAAAATAATCCTTTTTTACAATTTTTACTGGTATAGATCTAGCTTCAGCTCGGAATAATAATAATAATAATTATTATTATTATTATTATTATTATTATTATTATTATTATTATTATTATTATTATTATTATTATTATTATTATTATTATTATTATTATTATTATTATTATTATTGATTGACATGGCGGACGTGTAAAATGGCGGACGTGTGCTGAATAGCTCTTCCAAGATAAGATGTCTAGAAGGACTAGAAACGTTAAATGGACGGAACGAATGAACAAGGACCTCCTCGAATGTAAAACAAATGCGAAGGATTTGGTTGCGTCGAATAATGCTCCAAGAAATAGGAATGGAAGGAAAAAGGGCTACATTGAAGTAATGACCGAGATGTGGGAAGCGAAAGGCTATGCACATCTTGCCTTTAAAAGCCAGAATCTGAGGGACCAAGCTTCGAGACTAGAGAAAATCGACACCAATATTTCAGCGAGCAATATACATGTACATGATACTGAGGTCGATGAGTCCACTAGCTCGAATATTGCTTTAAATAATATTTCAAGCGCAACCATTGTTGAAAATCTTAATCCAAACAGACAGCAAAGCCGAAATGCTAATGAGACGACTTTAAACACAAATTTGCATACAACTTCAGTTCAATTCTCTGAGGAGACACCACAAACAATGGAAGCTGATTATTCTGTTATTGAACACGCGTCAGTCGAAATGCCCGGAAAATTGCCGGAATACAAAGCTTTGGAAACTCCATTCTCATTTAATTGGGGGCTCTCTAATGACGGAAAAACAATAACTCTTGAGACACTGACCATCGATAATGCATATAATGAAATCTCACAATGGCGCAAGAACACCTTTCTTGTTCCGTACGGAAAAACTGGCAAAGATTTCATTAACAAATTAACTGAGCATATAAACGATTGGAACAATGGATCAGAAGGGCAACATGTCTCTCTCAAAGCAGCTATTGTGTTTATGGCCGTTGGGCTTCAAAAACCAAGCAGGAAATCTAAGGCGAAGGATCATCAGGAATGTTTGGCTAAACGTCTCGCACTGTGGAAAGAAGGCGACATTGATACCTTATTGCGAGAAGGGCGGATGATTCAAAGACGTCTTATTAATTCTAAAAGAACTGAACCACCCAATAAGGCTAAAGTGTTTGCTAATCTTGTCATGAGAGGGCAAATTCATTCTGCCCTGCGATATCTCAGTGATGACAACGGGGGAGGGATTCTCCCTTTAAGTGATGACGTCATGATGCAACTCAAGGAAAAGCACCCCGACGCACAGGAAGCCCGCCTAGGATCCTTACTTTTTGGACCGATCGAAGACGTCCCAAACACGATGTTTCAGGAAATTGACGGTGAAATGGTTCGAGATGCCGCGCTCAGGACCAAGGGTTCAGGGGGACCCTCAGGGGTAGATGCAAATGGATTTAGGAGACTGCTTGCCTGCAAATCCTTCAAGAGGTCAAGCGCAGATCTTTGTAACGCTGTCGCTGTAATGGCCAGAAGATTATGTACGGAGTACATTGATCCCAGCAGTATCGAGGCATTATTATCTAACCGCTTAATACCACTCGACAAAGGAGAGGGCGCGGTCCGACCAATCGGAGTTGGCGAAGTCCTTCGTAGGATTATTGGGAAGTGCGTGACAAGAGTAACTAAATCTGATGTCATCGACGCAAGTGGCTCACTTCAAGTATGCGCTGGGCTAAAAAGTGGAAACGAAGCTGCAATTCATGCAATGCGCAACATCTTTGAAGCAGATGAAACAGATGCCGTCCTACTGATCGACGCCTCTAATGCTTTTAATGCTCTGAACAGATCCGCAGCATTACACAATATCAGAGTGTTATGCCCAACCGTAGCTACGTATGCAATTAATACCTACAGACAACCCGCTCGGCTTTTTGTTCTCGGCGGGCAAGAATTACGATCTGTTGAAGGCACCACGCAGGGTGATCCGCTCGCTATGAGCCTGTACGCCATTAGTCTTCAGCCACTTATCACACGATTACAACTATCAAGCTCAACCAAACAGTGCTGGTTCGCGGATGACGCAACCGGAAGTGGCTCGCTTGATGACGTCAAAAAGTGGTGGGACGATCTTTCCAAAAGTGGACCAGCATTAGGATACTTCCCTAACGCGAAGAAATGCTGGTTAATCACCAAGCCCGAGAGAGAGAACGCTGCAAGAAAGGTGTTTGGTGATACTGCGATCAACATCACTTCTGAAGGCCACAAGCACCTTGGAGCAGTCCTCGGATCCAGGGTCTTTCCTAGAGGAATATGTTGAAGAGAAAGTTGAGGACTGGGTTCGCCAAATCAGCAAGCTTGCAGAGTTCGCCATATCCCAACCTCAGGCGAGTTACGCTGCCTTTACCGCTGGTCTACGTCACCGCTGGACCTATTTTTTAAGGACACTTCCTGATATTACCGACTTGCTTGAGCCACTTGAGCGTGCGTTAACTGAAGTTCTGATTCCCGCCATCACAGAGCATCAAGTTACTACAGACGAACGTGGCTTGCTTGCACTCCCAGTACGTATGGGCGGACTGGGTATCGCAAATCCAACTGAATCGTCATCTCTAGAATACCAGGCCTCAGTTACCATCACTGAACCCCTGGTAAAACGCATTGTGACTCAAAACCATCAACCTCCAGATGAGGCAGATATGCGCTCTGCTAAACTACAGGCAGGAGCTAGGAAAAACGAGCTTCTAAAGGAGACACAAGAGATGGTCAAGAACAATCTAACACCGAGATCTCTGAGAGCGTTAGAACTAACGTCGGAAAAAGGCGCTTCGAGCTGGTTAACTGTAATACCCATAAAAGATCTGGGTTACGATCTAAACAAACGAGAATTTAGAGACGCCATCAAGATGAGATATAATTGGGAAATCTCCGACATACCGAAGACGTGCATCTGTGGAGATATATTTGATGTCGACCATGCGATGATCTGTAGGAGGGGCGGCTTCGTGATACAACGTCACAATGAGCTTCGTGATCTGGAAGCAGAGCTGTTGAGCACAGTGTGCAAGGATGTAGAGGTGGAGCCGGTTCTTCAGCAGATAACCGGAGAGACTTTGAACAGGGGTGCGAACAGATCCCCCGACGCCCGTCTTGACATCCACGCCAAAGGTTTCTGGGAGCGACAGAGGTCTGTATACTTTGATGTCCGGGTATGCCACCCTTATGCAGACTCCTACCGTGAGCAGACACCTGAGCAAGTCTACAGGCAGCATGAGAATGAGAAGAAACGCAAATATGCCAACAGGGTCATGGAGGTGGAGCAAGGAACGTTTACGCCTTTAGTGTTCAGTACAACAGGTGGAATGGGCACTGAGTGCAAGACTTACCATAAACGCTTAGCTGAATTAATATCGATTAAGAAGGGAGAGAACTATGCTAATACGATGTCATGGGTTAGGGCCAAAGTTTCCTTTGCACTGATACGCTCTGCTTTGCTATGCCTTAGAGGATCAAGGTCAATAAGAAGAACTGTTGATACTACAAATGTAGACATTTCCCTCGATAACGCTATTGCCCGAATAAGCTAGACTTTTATTTATTTTTATATCTTTTTATATTATTATTATTCTGATCTGTATTATTTGTTTGTATAAGTTTGATCAGAACATTCTTAGATGATCCTTTTTATAAATTGAATGCATTGTAATTTGTATATTTATATATAATCGAAATTGTAAATTTTTTAGATAGTTTTATATATTTTTATATTAATATTATATTATTATTAAAGTGATTATTATTATTAAAAATGATTATTATTAAAAAAAAAAAAAAAAATTATTATTATTATTATTATTATTATTATTATTATTATTATTATTATTATTATTATTATTATTATTATTATTATTATTAATAGAGAGACTTCATCGGGAATTCTGCCCCTCTCACCTGCTGTAATAGAAGAACTGAAAAAGAAACACCCACCATCCGCTGCCATTGTAGATGAAAGTCTGCTATATGGCCCCTTAGATGTCACCCCTCCTGGGATTTTTGAGTTAATCGAAGAGCAGATGATCTATAATGCCGCTATGAAGACGAAGGGATCTGCGGGACCATCAGGTATGGATGCAGAACTTTATCGCAGAATACTTTGCTCAAAGAATTTCAACATCGAGGGGAAGCAGCTGAGAGAGGAAGTAGCCACTATGACTAGAAATCTGTTAACTTTCTCTTATCATCCCTCGCTATTGGAAGGTTATACATCATGCAGGCTGATACCATTGAATAAAGACCCAGGTGTGCGGCCAATAGGCGTTGGAGAAGTGCTGCGGCGGATAATTGGAAAGATAATATCCAATTTTTTCAAGGAAGAGCTAAAGGAAGCAGCAGGTCCACTTCAAGTATGCGCTGGATTTAGCGGGGGTGCTGAAGCAGCTATACATGCAATGAACAGCATTTTTGAAGAGGAGGACACAGATGCAGTTTTATTAATTGACGCAACTAATGCCTTCAATCAGATGAATCGCTTAGCAGCAATGCATAATATCCAGATTAAACTCAAGGAAATATCCTTATATGTCATCAACACCTATAGAAGTTCATCGAGATTATTCATATGTGGAGGAGGAGAGATCTTGTCACAAGAAGGCACAACTCAAGGTGACCCTTTAGCAATGCCATGGTATTCAATCAATACATCCATAATCATCCAAGCATTGAGAAATTCCATACCTACAGTGAAGCAAGTGTGGCTGGCTGATGATTCTGCTGGAGCCGGTCAAATTTTATCTTTATTTGAAAAGAGGGCTTGAAGTATGGCTATCTTGTAAACGGATCAAAGAGTTGGTTGATTACAAAGTCGGAATCTTTGGCTACAGAGGCAAAGCTTGTTTTTGGAAGTGAGGTTAATATAACCAGTGAAGGTAAACGACATCTTGGAGCAGTGATAGGATCAAAGAGCTACAAAGATACTTTTTGTAATGAAAAGATCTCAAAATGGAAAGATGAACTTGAAACGCTAGCTGAGATTGCTAAGAACCAACCACAATCTGCCTACATTGCATTTACGAAAGGGTATAGGAATAAGTTCACCTATTTTATGCGGACAATTGACTCTTTTGAAGACTACATAGAACCTATTGATGAAGTGATTAATGAGATGCTTCTTCCGGCACTTTTTGGACAAACAGAGCTTCTACCTAAAGATTTATCTGGGATCCTGTCGATGCGTCCCGCCCAGGGAGGTTTAGGCATACCTTGCCTAGAGGAAGACTCGCCTCAACAATACTCCGCATCAAAGATTATAACAGCATCACATTCTGATGCTATTATTAGCCAAACTTTAATAGCTGATTTGGAAACTGAAGGCATTAAAAAACAACAACAATCAGTTAAAGCGGAGAACTCAAGGATAAAGCTTGAACAGATAGATGCATCTTTACCACCTGATCTGCTTCGTCAAATCACCCAAGCAAGAGATAAAGGTTCTAGTAATTGGCTGAACGCTATACCATTTGAAGAGCAGGGTCTAGTTTTAAATAAGCAAGAATTCAGGGATGCCCTTCGATTACGCTACAACTTGCCTTTACATGATTTGCCAAACGCCTGCCCATGTGGCTCGCCCTTTAACGTTAACCACGCCCTGTCGTGCAAGAAAGGAGGCTTTGTGGCCCAAAGGCATGATAATGTTCGAGATCTTCTGACAACGTTATTATGCAAAGTGTGCCATAACGTTCAAGCGGAACCTAAGCTCATTCCTCTCAACGACGAGAAATTCAAGCTTAAATCAACCACCACAAGTCAAGACGCAAAAATGAAATCAAAGTAAAAATGTAATGTATGAGATAATAGTATGTACAGTGATAAAGTTCAATTAAAAGTAATACTGATAATTTGCAGACTTTCATCTACAATGTCAGCGGATGGTGGGTGCTTCTTTTTCAGTTCTTCTATTACAGCAGGTGAGAGGGGCAGAATTCCCGATGAAGTCTCTCTATCCAGGATCTTCAAAGCAGCGGATATTTTCCCTTGCATGATAAGTTTAGCAAAAACTTTCGAGATGTCATCCATAGATCTTGCTTTTCTAGACGAGTTAAACCTGGCCTGTATAAATCTAACTTCTTTCATCAGAATAGACAGATCTCCTTGCCTCCATAATGATAATCTGCGCTCTATCGCGGTACTGTGCTCTTTGCTTTTTGAAGTAGCTGAAGGCTTTTGTAAAATAGTTGAGGGAAGGACCATAAATGCTTTCAAAGCAATTTGATTTAGATCAGCGTTGGTATTAAACTGCTTTAACCAGTATGTCAGCTCGGCTACAAAATCTTTCCCAGCTTTACCAGAAGGTATGTTGAAAATGTTCCTTTTGAAATGAACAATTTCTTCATAGATGTAATTTATTTCCTTGCAAAAGCCATCATACGTTAAATTTACGTTATAATACGTTAATAATAATAATAATAATAATAATAAGAAGAAGAAGAAGAAGAAGAAGAAGAAGAAGAAGAACAACAACAACAACAACAACAACAACAAAAAGAGCTGAGATTTACACAAGAGAAGGTAAAGAAGATGGTTAAGAAGATAAAGAACTGGAAAGCACCAGGAAAAGATGAAATCCATGGCTATTGGATAAATCACCTAACAGACTTACACATGCGAATAGCATCACAACTACAACAAGTATTTGAGAGTGAGATTCCAAGCTGGATGACAGAAGGAAGAACAACGCTAATCATGAAAGATCCAAAAAAAGGCCCAATACCAAGTAATTATCGTCCCATTACTTGTTTACCAACTATTTGGAAACTGATGACATCAATTATATCTGACAACATCTACGACCATCTAGATGAACAAGGACTATTACCTGCTGAACAAAAGGGCTGTAGGCGAGGAACCAGAGGAACAAAAGATCACCTATTGATTGATAAGTCAGTTCTAAAGAATGCCAAAACAAAACATAAGAACTTAGAAATGATCTGGATAGATTACAAGAAGGCCTACGATTCAGTTCCACACAGCTGGATCATTGAATGTCTTAATAACAACAAAGTTCATCCATCGATCACAAATTTTATAAGTAACTCGATGCAAGCATGGAACACTGAATTGATGGTTGAAGATGAATCCTGTGGACAATGTGAAATTAAATGCGGAATATTCCAGGGAGACTCGCTATCGCCATTGCTATTCATTGTATCGCTTATTCCACTGTCATCCATACTCAACAAAACAAACAAAGGCTACAAACTGCCAAATGGAAAGACCTTGAACCATCTATTATACATGGATGATCTAAAGCTGTATGGGAAGAACGAGAAAGAAATCGAATCACTTATGCACACAGTGCGAATCTTCAGCACAGACATTGACATGACTTTTGGAATAGAGAAGTGCGCAAGAGTGGGGTTAAAGAGAGGAAAGATCATAAAGAGAGAAGGAATAAAGTTACCTGATGGTAAACAGATAAGAAATCTTGAAGGCGATGATCACTACAATTTTCTAGGAGTGTTAGAGAAGGAAGATATCAACCATCAGAAGGTCAAGAAGAGTGTTCAGCTAGAATACAAGAGAAGATTAAGACTAATTCTTAAGTCAAAGTTGTCAGGAAGAAACAAGATCTCTGCTATTAATATATATGCAGTTCCAGTAATACGATACACGGCTGGAATAATAAATTGGACAAAAGAAGAACTCCATTCACTAGACACAAAGACACGAAAGTTAGTCACAATACATCGAGGCTTGCATCCACGTGCTGATGTAGACCGTGTCTACCTTTCAAGATCTATAGGGGGAAGAGGGCTTAAGGCTATTGAAGACACTGTAAGAGAGGAAGAGCTTTCCTTGAAAGAATATGTCAGCAAAAATGAAACTCTACGGACTATCGTAAGAGAAGTTATGGTAGAATCAGAAAAGACCACAAAGCAATACCATCAACGCAGGAGTAAGGAAAGACTTGAAAGATACAAAGAGAAGCCTTTACACGGACGCTACATTAAGACATGCGGAGATAAGATGGACCAGGAGAGCACTTGGCTTTGGTTGAACAAAGGAGACCTCAAAATTGAGACGGAAGGACTACTCATCGCAGCGCAAGACCAATCACTACCAACAAACTACATGAAAAGTAAATACAATATCAATGAATCATCGCTATGTCGATTGTGTAAAAAAACAAACGGAAACAGTGGACCACTTGGTAGCTGGATGCGAAGTCTTAGCTGGAAACGAATACAAAGACAGACACGACAAAGTTGCAAGTACCATACATTGGCATCTATGTAGAAAACACAACAACGTACAATGCACAGCAGAGAAGTGGTGGGATCACAACCCCGAGAAAGTAGTAGAAAACGAAAATACCAAGATTCTATGGGACTTCAATATATACACTGACAAGAAAATTGAAGCAAGAAGACCGGACATTGTAGTCATTGATAAGAACAAGAAGAAGGTGGAGCTGATTGACATCTCAGTACCTAAAGACTGTAGGATTGATGTGAAGGAGAGGGAAAAGATAGAAAAATACCAAGACCTAAGAATAGAACTTGAAAGGCTGTGGGAGATGAAGACCATAGTAGTACCAATAGTAATAGGATCGCTAGGAACCATATCGAAAAACTTTAAAGACCATATTCAAAGACTTGAACTTAATAACATAAGCTTTTTAGATTTACAAAAATCTGTTCTTTTAGGCACGGCACATATATTAAGAAAGGTGCTTCAGCTCTCAGGAGCCGGGTAGGATCCCGAGCTGAAGCTAGATCTATACCAGTAAAAATTGTAAAAAAGGATTATTTTACTATGAAATAAAGAAATAATAATAATAATAATAATAATAATAATAATAATAATAATAATAATAATAATAATAATAATAATAATATTTTTAAAAAGAGGAACGCCTTACTCATCAAAGATGATCGATTTTCCTTTGCCACGTGACCATGTCAATCAAGCAATCAAAGAGTAGCGAATTCAATAAAATTTGACAGAGAATGTTAAAATGTAAGCATTTTCAGTTTTTTTTTAAATTAACAGAGTTATTATGGTTATGGTTTTAAAGGAAAAAATCTTTTAGAAAAGGAATAATATTACATTCTCGAATTCTGTTCATTTCGCTACTCTTAGATTGTTTTGATTTCCGAAAAGCTCACGTGGCCATGTCCTTCCACGTGGCGTATATACTAGTTATATAACGGCATTCGAGCATTCTGATTGACTGTATTTTATATGATGTGGGATTAATATAATTATAATTATTAATGAGGTTTGAATCCTAATTAATCGCAATTACATCTTTTTTTAATTGTAGCAGGGAGAGAGTTAGTCAAGCCTCTGGTGACCAGTGTAATATTTTTTTATGATAATAATTATAACTGTAATTACGCCAGTTTTATGAATAATGTCTAGTCTGAGGTATGTTCCGCCCATATGCCCATATGCCCATATGCCAAAGGACTCATCAGAGACTAACGTCAGTTAATTTGTCAAATAATTAGTTCCCAATTGACTGTTATTACGTCAGTATTGAGTTCCTAATTAACTTTTTCATGGTCAATTAAAAGTGAAGAAAAATAAACAAACTAGAACAACAACAGAAGAAATAATGATAAAAGCAAACCAATAGTTTTATTTATTTCTATTACTTCTATTGGGAATACCTATACATCACATAAATGGTTTACAGAAGTGTTCTCTTAAATTGCCCTATTTCACTATAACACCACATTAAAACAATCTATTTCAACGCTAAGCACCATGGTCGAGGGAACAAAAAAATGAAATCAAAGTAAAATGTAATGTATGAGATAATAGTATGTACAGTGATAAAGTTCAATTAAAAGTAATACTGATAATTAGCAATTATTATTCTACGAAATCTACTCATACATGAGCTCATATCCGACGAGGCCTTGCCAGGAGTCGGCTATCAGCTTTGTACAACGAGTTTGAGTGGAATAATTGTTTATTATATTCACATCAACTGTATTGTGACAAATATAGAAGTTTCATTGTCATTATTTTCTATGATTTGGGATAAATATAGATATATTGCTCGATCTGAGAGTTTTTTTGTTACTTGTTTGAGCTTGCAACTCTTAATTGACGTCCAGTTGAAACAGCCAATCAAGAGCTGTTTGAGCTGTTTTTGGCCTGACGAGCAGTTATATAAGCCCTCTTGGCCAGTCGGTTTCATATCACTCCATACCAGTTGAAGCAAGACGTTCTACTCACACTAAAATGTCTGAGAATTGTAAAAAAGCCTCTGAAGTATTTGAAGCGAACGGATCCCAAAAAATAGATGGACGATCCAAAGAACAACTATGGCGCACAACTGGGATCAGTAGACCAACAATGGCGGTACAAAGTATTAAAGTAGAAACGACGCCAAAGACATCACAGGCAGTTCAAACCAAGAAAGAAAAGACCCTGATCGATGTGAACGATCTTGCGGCGCTCCTCAAGCGGCCATCAAGGGAGAGTTATATCAAAGACCCAAGAAGAGATGGCAGACCAAGGGCGAACACGATGCCGACCAAATGATGAGACGTTCCCCATACTATGGCAAGAACACTGAACACGACGAAAGAGCCAATCATCGCTGGTATTACAGACGTATATGTATGTAGAGACTAGCGTACTTTTTCATCACAGTATATCAACTGCTTGTTCAGTTTCTATTCTCAATCTAATTATTTAAAATATAGATATAGTTGTAAATGAAAATATAAATTGACGTACGGTTTGATTCAACAATTTAGCAAGTTTATCTTTTAAAATTAGCTCTATTTTATTGTTGTTACAGATTAAAACCAATCTTTGTTGGAAATTAAAAATATTAAAAAAATCGCTTCGCCATATATTGTTTGGTAAAAACCCCTTCGACATTAATCATCATGAAACAAACGAATAAATTTTTACTTATCGCGGGCAAAAATCAACGTGTGAGTAGAGTTGTGTGCTAAAATATTTAATGAAGGGGCAGTGAGTGTGTGTCTAGATTGAGACTTGTTTGATGTTGATTTATTACATATTCACGATGGGTCGATAGCTTTTATCATTTTATTAAATTAAAAACGCATGTAAATTAATTGTTCAGTCTTAATAAGTGGTCAAATTCCTAGGGTTTTTTTGTATTACTATTCTTATTTGTCGCCCATTTTACGTCAGTTTGTAAAATAATTAGTTCCTAATTGCAAATATATGAATATGAATTCCTAATTAACTTTTTCATGGTCAATTAAAAGTCAAGAAAAATAACCAAAATAGACTGAACAACTACAGAATAAATGATTTTAAAAGCAAATCAATTGTTTTATTCATTTCTATTACTTCTATTGGGAATACCTATACATCACATAGATGGTTTACAGAAGAGTTCTCTTAAATTGCCCTATTTCACTGTAACACCACATTAAAACAATCTATTTTAACGCTAAGCACCATGGTCGAGGGGAGAAAAAAATGAAATCAAAGTAAAATGTAATGTATGAGATAATAGTATGTACAGTGAAATAGTTCAATTAAAAGTAATAATGATTATTAGCAATTATTATTCTACAAAATCTACTCATACATATGAGCTCATATCCGACGAGGCCGTGCCAGGAGTCAGCTATCAGCTTTGTACAGCGAGTTTGAGTGGAATAATTGTTTATTATATATTATATTGTATATAATTTATTATATCCACATCAACTGTATTGTGACAAACATAGAATTTTAACTGTAAAACATAACTTAAAAAATACAAACTATAGACCTAATTTCAATATGGCCGCCACTTCATTATCATATTTTTTAATTCATATTTTAACTGACCACTACATCAAGATTGTAGATTAGAATGACATCAACAAAGGTAAAACGTTTTTATTAAATGCTTGAGAAGTTATGAGAATTTCAAAGTGTGAAAACCACTACAGCGAGGTTAGCAAGGAAACAGTTCACTGCATGAACACATACAAATCTCTGTAATTTTGATACCGAATAGCTTCACTTTTGCGGGCATATGAATTAACCATAAATTTCTCTTCAAACTTCGCATGTTGAAGAACGATCATCATACAAGTTTAATGAGCAAATTAAAAATGGGGGTCACCATACTCGTTTAGGAGTGAGATGATCTCAAAGTGCAGCTTTTTTCTTGTCAAAGATCCCTTACGCGCAATTCTATTTATTGCTATTTAAATATCAGGCGAGCAGCAACACTATTCTTGGGCCGGGGTTCCTGTGTGCGATATACTAGCAAAAATCTCGATTGGAAAGTTCTGCAATTTGCCCCCCCCCCCCCCCCCCCCCGATATTCTATCAGGGGCAAATTATTCCACAGTGTCGTTTCATCAAATTATCCGAGTTAAATCTTTTTTTCGCACTGTAATAATGTCAAAATCAAACTTATTTATTGCCGGAAGCATTGATCAAGGTCACGAACGACTTTTGGTGACATTTGTCGCGGACGACAATGATCTTTTACGAGTTTTTCAGCGCTTTTATGTGGTCAGAGTCGCCCCATGTAAGAGAATCCGGAGAAGAAGTGGATTCCGGATTCCAACTGGTTTCCGGATTCCGAGACTCTGGATTCCGGATTCCGAGTGTGCTGATTCCGGATTCCAATTATTATTTTTTTTTCGAAAATGATGGATTCCGGATTCCAAGACCTGGATTCCGGATTCCAGAGAGCTGGATTCCGGATTCCAAAGTCGATTTTTTTCGTGGATTCCGGATTCCGGATTCGACCCTTACATGGGACGATCAGAGTTTGTCAATTGAACACTGGCCACCGTAGATCAGATCTTTACCGAATCGGGGGTTGAAGGTGAATAATGAATAATGAATAACGGGTCCAAAATTGACTGGAATAATGAATTATTGCATCAAATCCTTTAGGGATAATGAATAACAAAGAAATGATAAAATAATAATGAATTAACCCCAAACATTTCGTGAGAAAAAAAGAATAATGAATTATGCGAAATTTTGGAATATGAATAATGAATTATGGAGAAAAAATGGGCAGGAATAATGAATTATTGACCACAAATAATTCAACTTCAACCCCCGATACCAAAGGAGATTGGCTTTATCAGGATGCTCTTGGAAGTAGAATCATCCCTGATACAGAGACATTGTCCTTATACTATCTGTCACAGTCTGAGCATAGTTTATAGAGGGGACTGGTTAGGAAACCTTTTGTTGTACTTCTTTGTTTGTATTTCGAAGTTGAACCGGTCTTGACCGTGCACAACTTTTTCTTTATGGCCAATCAAAATAATAAAATGAGTCAACATAAACTTTTTCTATGAGATTATTGTAAGAAATATTGTAATATATGTTCTAAATCTTTGAGTATTTTGAAGCAACAGCCAAAATAATGATTTTGCTACTCCACGAGCGCTAATTCATTATTCATATTCCAAAATTTCGCATAATTCATTATTCTTTTTTTCTCACGAAATGTTCGGGGTTAATTCATTATTATTTTATTATTTCTTTGTTATTCATTATCCCTAAAGGATTTGATGCAATAATTCATTATTCCAGTCAATTTTGGACCCGTTATTCATTATTCATTATTCACCTTCAACCCCTCAGAGATTTCATTTACTCACAATATCTGAAGTACATTGCACATATATGTCGAGATCACAATAATGCAATCACAAAAAAAGGTTCTATTTGCGAAGCCTAGTAGGAGATATTACAGAGGTCCATGGATAAAGATCGGACAGTTGATGGGAACATCAGTGGACCAGGCAAAGAGATTGACACAGTCCAAAAATGAGTTCAGCAGAGTGATCAACCAGCGATTCACTCTGGCTCTTCGTTGACCAGGTCAACAATAGAGAAACTGTACTGTACTGTAATCAAATGCATGTAATATTACTAAGAACGTACAATTTTGGTCAAGTTATCGAATATATAATGCTTACATATTCGTTTACTGAATAGCCAAGATTGGGCTGCCTGTGGAATATTATGTAAACAGCTTGCAGCAATTTACTTTTGATAGAAATGACTAGTTTATTTATTTATACTACATGCTTACTATGCGCATTTTAAAACTCAATGCGCTTACAAAATAGGATCGGTGTCAAAATATTTATAGAATAAAAATGTTTTGAGTTCAGTTTTACTGATTAGTTGCAGTGTCTTTAGTTTTTAAATGTTCAGGCAAATTGTTCCATAGCTTTGGTGCAAAGTTTGAAAATGCACGGTCGCCATACGATACAGTTCTCGGAGGAGGCGATGGCTGTGTCAGAAGACATCGGGCAGAAGAACGCAGTTTACGGGCATGGCGGTGAAGGTTAATAGGTGAAGACAGATAATCAGGTGCTTGGTAGTGAAGGCATTTCCAGACGAGTAAAAGGACTTTATACAGGTAGCCCAGTTATAAAATAGGGTTCTTTTTTTTCCGACCAGACAAAATGGACAATAGAACAATAGAACCCCGATGGCCTTTGCGGTCTCACTATAGCCTCGACACCATGACAACACTAATATGGAACATGTCGAACATGCATGACCTCATCAGATATCCCTTCCTTCTTTGACCAACCTACAGTCAGGATTTCGAAGATTTCACTCTTGTCAGTCACTACTGATTATACTTGGCAGTGTAGACAATGGTGAGATCTGTGGTCTGACAATTGTAGATCTACGAAAAGCCTTCGACCTTGTTGACCATGCCATCCTTTTAAAAAACTGTACTTGTACGGTTTAAACAAAAAAAGCATTGTCGTGGTTCCAATCTTACCTTGATAACACACACCTTCAACTTATAATCGAAGGAGAGTGTTCCTCGAAAACACCTATACTAGCAGGCGTACCTCAGGGTTCAATGCTGGGTCCTCTTCTATTTATCATCCATATGAATGACTTGCCTCTACACCTTAAGGGAACGCACATTGACATGTTTACGGACGATGCAACACAATACACATCTGATGCAACACTCCACGATGTTGAATAACAGCTTAATGCAGAAATATAACCTATAGTCCATTGGAACACAAAAAACAAAATGTTGCTAAACAAGAAGAAAACTAAATCAATGGTTATTGGATCATCACGAAAGATCTCAAAGATGACTGACATCTTGTTTCGTCTAACGCCTGGATGATTTTTTTATGAAACGAAACCATCCAGGCGTTCCAAAGCGTGCGCAGAAGGGATGTGCAGAAACAATGCCCGCGAACGTCCTTAAATCATATTTACGGCAATAAAACTTTCCAAAAATACTTATAGTGGTGCTTATTTTTTTTAAGATATACATGTTATTTACCGGCTGGGAGGTCCTTATAGTGAAAAACTGCCCGATGTCTTGGATGTACGGACCGAGGTCCGTTTTCGAAGACCGAGGGCAATTTTTCACTATACGGACCGATCTCTTGCCGGTAAATAACTTATTTATTTATTTTTATTCTCTCTCAGCTCTATTATTAATGTTTTTGATATTTTATGACGCGCGTTGCTTTCAAATGGTTTCCCAGTACGTAGTTGTTACTGAAAAAGAGCGGGTTGTCAGAAACCGGTTTTCATTCAGCATGGCTGCCTCAACAAACTTTCAAAAATTTTAATGCCAAAATATTAAAATTACTGCAGCTAGCTTTCTTCATCATTCCAAATCAAAGATTGTTTAAAGACAAAGGGTTTTGTTTATATCTCAACATCAAAGAAAGTCAAGAAACAAAAAAGGATTTTAGCTGACACGAACAAGTGAACCACGATGGATGTTGAAAAGAGTTGTATTAAATTCGTCGGCTTGTGGACGTTGGCCGACGTTTGCATCAAATAAAAAGCCTACTGAAGCTTATTTTTCGATAAATAATAAGAAATAAGAAATTTGATCAAAGTGACCGTCAACTGATGAAGGAATTAATCTTAATTTGTCGTGTCGTACTTTATGAAGAAGATGAAAGATGAGAGCACTAGGATCGCTGACAGGACTTTGAATCAAGCAAATCGACCTTTTTCAAGATTGTTTAAGGTGGCCCAGGGGTATTTATTTACGTAAAAACAATTTTTTTTTAATTTCTAATTTTGGCGCAAAAACTTTTTCGATTGCAGTAAAAATCGGGATTATAACTAATCATTGTCTCTAGTTTATATATATTTAAACGTTATTTTAAAAATACTGATGTCGTAAGAGCAATGCGCTTGCAAAAGCGAACTCGACTTTGAGATTTTATGGCTATTTCTAAAAATCTGAAAGACGAAACCACTCGATTTTGCGTCTATGGACTCATGTACTTCAATACTTTTACGTGATAAATGGCCGAATTAATCGAAACCTTGCAAGCTTAGGAAATATGAATACTCAAAATAGAACACACTAATGTATAGCTTATAAAGAATCGAACAGAGACGCACAATAAAATCATTGCTTTCAAAAGGCCAAATTTTAGTGAATTTGACGTACTGTGTGCAGCACTATCACGACTGATAAAAAACACATTTATCGATGCATTATTCAAAATAGCTAGATAATCTAATTTTTGCTCAGTATTAACTTAAATGGTAATTCTATTGATTCTCAAAAACACAGGATGTAAACAAATCATTGTAAAAGTACCTTCCAAAGTTTGAGCGTGTTCCATTCATACGGTTTGGAGAAATGGAGAAGTAAAGTTGACCGTATATAAATCTTGGCGACAACGCCGAGTTGCAGTTGCAGTGAAAAGCCATCATATGCTTTTGTTGATGCATGAAAAATTTGCAATATATTTTTTTAAAGTCCCGCGAGGGATATCCCGTTGGGACCAATTACTGAACTAATATAAGTTGAGAAAATAATATTGCAAGAGCAAATAACTAATACTCGCTATACTATATAATGTGTCATTTTTATTTATCAGTTCTTTCAGCAGAAAGAGTGTTTGTAAATCCAAATATACACGAAAATCAAGCATAAACAATTCATATGCATATTTACAAATTAATATCTTAATTTTTTGCTCTTGCAATATTATATTCTCAACGTATATTTGTTCAGAGATTGGTCCCAAAGGAAAGAGTGTTTGTAAATCCAAATATACACGAAAATCAAGCATAAACAATTCATATGCATATTTACAAATTAATATCTTAATTTTTTGCTCTTGCAATATTATATTCTCAACGTATATTTGTTCAGAGATTGGTCCCAAAGGGATATCCCTCGCGGGACTTTAAACAATATTGCAAATTTTACATGCATCAATAAAAGTACTTGCTGGCTTTTCACTGCAACTGCACTTCGGCGGTGTCGTCAAGATTTATAGACGGTCAACTTTCCTTCTCCATTTCTCCAAACCGTATGAATGGAACGCGCTCAAACTTTGTAAGGTACTTTTACAATTATTTGTTTACATCTTGTGTATTTGAGAATGGCTAGAATTACCATTTAAGTGAATACTGAGCAAAAATTAGATTATCTAGCTATTTTAAATAATGCATCGATAAATTTGCTTTTTTATCAGTCGTGATAGTGCTTCACACAGTACGTCAAATTCACTAAAATTTGGCCTTCAGACTGGGAAAGCATTGTACAACATAGTGGTGAGTACCGATTTCGAAAGCAATGATTTTATTGTGCGTCTCTGTTCGATTCTTTATAAGCTATACATTTTCGTGTTCTATTTTGAATACTCATATTTCCTAAACTTGCAAGGTCTCGATTAATTTGGCCATTTATCACGTAAAAGTATTGAAGTACATGAGTCCATAGACACAAAATCGAGTGGTTTCGTCTTTCAGATTTTTAGAAATAGCCATAAAATCTCAAAGTCGAGTTCGCGTTTGCAAGCGCATTGCTCTTACGACATCAGTATTTTTAAAATAACGTTTAAATATATATAAACTAGAGACAATGATTAGTTATAATCCCGATTTTTACTGCAATCGAAGAAGTGTTTGGGCCAAAATTTGAAGTTCAAAAAAAATTGTTTTTACGTAAATAAATACCCCTGGGCCACCTTAACCTTTTGTATGCAGAAAAAGAAAGATACTTCCTTACTTAAAAAACTTTGTAAAACCACTCACACTTCACTGGCTATGTGTAACTATTAAAATGACCACCCCCTATCTTTGCTGTTTTGCCCATATTAAAAAAAAAACAATAATAACATTTTTACACTGACCCTCCCACCCTATCTCTAGTCTTTGTACTCCATTTGAAGTAAAACTTGACAGATATATTCATACTGACATAACAAACTTGTTCACACAGTTAATAAATGATAAAGCTGGTATATCAGAAAAATTTATTTTTTATTTAACCCTTTGACTCCTACGTCGCCCGAAACCGCCCGTAAAAAACGACCTTGCTTTGAAAAATTCTAACTTTTTTAAGGTGGCTCGACTGAGTATTTTTGAAGGGCCACCGTCGCTGTTTGATCGCAAAGTTCGTCGCGCGTAGAAAAATAATTTCAAATTAATTTCCATAGCGAGTTCAGGCATAGACTGAAGTTTGTTCTGATGTTTCAAATATTGCAATCGGAACTAGCAATAATTTTTTATGATAGAAAAGTAGTTTTGACAAATACGACAATTTTAGGCGAAATAGAGTTTTCTATAAAACCGCATTGATTGTTTCACAAACTTCAGATCAAGGTCTTCGTTGTTGCTGAAAATAAAAAATTTATATGGAGGCATTTTTGAATAAAACGCTTTTAAACATTTACACAACAAATAAATTAAATTAATCAAGCATCCATTTCACTTGATCAAAAACATCACTACAAAAGCTCAGAAAAAGTTTTGGTTTTGGTCTCATTTGGTCAACAAATGTCTTAGTTATCCGTCTGGCGAACATGAACGAAATCACTTCAGGCTATTAGGACATACATGATTTTTCGTTTGGTGAGATATAACTGCGCTTTTTCTTCTTTTGTCTAATATTGCACACATTTTTACAAAATATTTCAAAACTTAAACTTTCCTTGATGAATTTTTTTCTTACCGCAGCATTGGCTTTTTGAAATAGTTACTCGTCGAGCCCTGCAGTTTTATGACCATTGATAGATTGGAAGATATCGAAAATATTTTTTAAAATAGGTAAACTTTTTGACCGCTTACTCAAGGCTCTCATTGTTTTGGTTGTCCGAGATCGCTATTGTCTATATTTTTTACTCAAGTTGTGAATTCCGATATGTATTGTCACCTCACAAACAACTCCTCCTCTTCTTTTCTCTCTCCCTCACCCCCTCCCCCCACCATTTGTTTCGCCACAGGAAGCCCAGAGTCAACAAAGGAAGCCCAGAGTAAAGAGTTGCATGCGGAGGAGGCTAGGAGGCTATGGTGTAGGTACCTCAATAGAAGTATATATTGTTCTAGTTTGGTTATTTTCGTTCACTTTTAATTGACCATGAAAAAGTTAATTAGGAACTAGTTAGGAACTAGTTAATTAGGAATTCAATATTTTTGCCAAACTATTTAAAGGTAATTCAATTACAATAATAATTACTGATTATCATAAAACTGGCGTAATTACGATTTATTATTTTTTCAAAATTTACGTAATTACAATAAATCAGGAATGTATTATTTTTACATAATGATGTAGATACTTCGGTGTAGTTATAAGTAGGCCATATTTGCAATAACTCTGTTGGTATTTAACTAAAAAATATTATTCTATTTCTATGTTATTTTTGTAATTAATTAGTATGTAAGTGTAATTACTGAATGATCGAATTGAATGTTAGCAAAGTGCTGATTTTGAAGATCTTCAATGAGAATTATGGTCCAAAAAATCTCTCAAAAATCGATCAGCAATGACAAAACAGTGAAAAATTGACTATGTTAGAAATTGATATTTATGATAATAATTTTCTTAGGGGTGGATACTCGAACACTTGACTTACTGCTTCTACCCTGTGAGCAGAGATTTCTTTCTCTCTTACCTAGGAACCTCTGCTGAAAGCACTGATTTCAAATACACTATAAATGTTCTAAATTTATTTTTAATCTTAGTGAATCTTTTGTAACTGAGCCTGCACGGTAAACCACAAAACCTGTTAGCATTGAGCAAAAAGTAAACAGTTCCATTTGGCGAAATAACTTTGCCGTCAAAACGGAGTAATTTTTGAAGCTGCTTGTCAGTAATTGAAATTCAGAATTCACAAGCGATAAATAAAAAAATAGTTTTAGAACCGACATAATTAATTACAAATATAAAAATTAGCGAACTAGTTATGACTTAGACTAGTTTAATTATAGGACTATATGGAGATATGTCTTATTTATTCAAGAATCTTGTATTTGTTTTCACTCGTAATTATAATTTCGAACTCGGCATCGAAACGTCTTGTAATTTCACTATTATTTATAAAGTTTATTCATTGTGGAAGCACAAGCCCAACCTGGCCAGGACATGAAGTTTATAATAAAACGATATCTGGTGATGAAAACGTTCGCTTCAACAACCTTCTTCGAAGCAACGACTCGTAGAAAGAGTTCATCAATTAAACCCGTTTTGTGCAAAACGTATAACAGGGAGGGGTATCTTGTACTTATTATCAAATTTGTTAATTAAGCCTCAAGTTTCAAGAATATTATTTTTAATGATTTTAGCACACAACTCTACTCACGTGTTATTTTTGCCCGATAAGTAGAAATATATTCGTTTGCTTCATCACGATTCATGTCGAAGGGGTTTTTACCAAACAATATATGGCGAAGCGATGTTTTTAATATTTTTAATTTCCAACAAAGATTGATTTTAATCTGTAACAACAATAAAATATAGCTAAATATATGTATATAGATAAACTTGCTAAATTGTTGAATCAAACCGTTCAATTTATATTTACATTTAAAACTATATCTATATTTTAAGTAATTAAATTGAGAATAGAAACTGAACAAGCAGCTGATATATTGTGATGAGAAATGGGCGCTAGTCCCTACATACATATACTTCTGTGATACCGGCGATGATTCTCTTTCGTCGTGTTCAGTGTTCTTGCCATAGTATGGGGAACATCTCACCATTTGGTCGGCATCGTGTTCGCCCTTGGTCTGCCATCTCTTCTTGGGTCTTTGATATAACTCTTCCTTGATGGACGCTTGAGGAGCGCCGCATGATCGTTCACATCGATCAGGGTCTTTTCTTTCTTGTTCTGGACTGCCTGTGATGTCTTTGGCGTCGTTTCTACTTTAATACTTTGTACCGCCATTGTTGGTCTGCTGATCCCAGTTGTGCGCCATAGTTGTGACCGCCCATCTATTTTTTGAGATCCGTTCGCTTCAAATACTTCAGAGGCTTTTTTACAATTCTCAGCCATTTTAGTGTGAGAAGAACTTCTTGCTTTAACTGGTATGGAGTGATATTAAACCGGCTTGCCAAGGGGGTTTTATAACTGCTCGTCAGGCCCCACCTTTGCCGCGGTCACGTATAATTCTTACAAGTAGCTCCTGATTGGCTGTTTCAACTGGACGCCAATTAAGAGTTGCAAGCTCAAATGAGTAACATCATAGATGGCTTTTAAAAACATCGCCCAAACCGGCAATAAATCCGCATTATTTACCCCAAATCATATAAAATACAGGAAATTTTTCACAGTCGAGTGACAAACATAGTACTCAAGCATGTTAAGGCCTGGGAAGGCTTCGTGGGGGGTCTAAAATCGTTTTATTTTTCTATTAATGTAAATTTTAAGTGAAATCTCTCCAAAATTGACATGGATACATAAATCTATGACCTTGACTTTGTAGAATTAAAAGTTATGGATTAAGGTGGTCACGTGACCTTTCATCTCATTTCATGTATTGAAATATTTCAATTAAAATGGGGAGACGGTATCAATCGAACCAAAAACATTTTTATGGATTTCTATTCTACTTGGTGGAAGGTATAAGGATCTGCCTTAATACCTGAACTAACTAGCCTTGTTAGGGAGATATTTGCTTATGTTTGATTGAACAAGCAGGTCACGTGACCTGTTTTGCAAACTATCCCCTAAACGAGTAAAGGTGGTTCAAGTACTAAGGCGGATTTGAATAGTACCTATGGAAAGAAGTACAAACATATAATTAAGTTTCATTCAAAGATAATAACCGTCTCCCCATTTAAGGTGAAAGTTTTGTACTTTTTGTATTTCCTAAACAATGCATTTAACGAATGATATGGCAATTTATTTCAAAACCGTCCGGAATTGCACACACATACTGGACTCGTAGAAAGAGTTCGCCAATTAAACCCGTTTTGTGCAAAACGTATAACAGGGAGAGGTATCTTGTACTTATTATCAATCAAGTTTCAAGAATATTATTTTTAACTTTTAAAACTTATAAATCAGCATTATTTCTATTTGTTGTCAAGTTTGATTAGGAGTTTTCCACTTTTTATGCGGTGTTCGATGGATTACAAAAACATAAAATGATCCCGGTCAAGTCGGCATAAACGCACTAATTTTTTCCTAATTCGAAGTATTTATTAAGGGTTATAAAAGCAACAAAACAAATCCAAAGTGTTCACGGTTCGAGTGTCCTCACTGTAAATCATTTGACGATTTAATAAAATGATTTTAGCACACAACTCTACTCACGTGTTATTTTTGCCCGATAAGTAGAAATATATTCGTTTGCTTCATCACGATTCATGTCGAAGGGGTTTTTACCAAACAATATATGGCGAAGCGATGTTTTTAATATTTTTAATTTCCAACAAAGATTGATTTTAATCTGTAACAACAATAAAATATAGCTAAATATATGTATATAGATAAACTTGCTAAATTGTTGAATCAAACCGTTCAATTTATATTTACATTTAAAACTATATCTATATTTTAAATAATTAAATTGAGAATAGAAACTGAACAAGCAGCTGATATATTGTGATGAGAAATGGGCGCTAGTCCCTACATACATATACTTCTGTGATACCGGCGATGATTCTCTTTCGTCGTGTTCAGTGTTCTTGCCATAGTATGGGGAACATCTCACCATTTGGTCGGCATCGTGTTCGCCCTTGGTCTGCCATCTCTTCTTGGGTCTTTGATATAACTCTCCCTTGATGGACGCTTGAGGAGCGCCGCATGATCGTTCACATCGATCAGGGTCTTTTCTTTCTTGTTCTGGACTGCCTGTGATGTCTTTGGCGTCGTTTCTACTTTAATACTTTGTACCGCCATTGTTGGTCTGCTGATCCCAGTTGTGCGCCATAGTTGTGACCGCCCATCTATTTTTTGAGATCCGTTCGCTTCAAATACTTCAGAGGCTTTTTTACAATTCTCAGCCATTTTAGTGTGAGAAGAACTTCTTGCTTTAACTGGTATGGAGTGATATTAAACCGGCTTGCCAAGGGGGTTTTATAACTGCTCGTCAGGCCCCACCTTTGCCGCGGTCACGTATAATTCTTACAAGTAGCTCCTGATTGGCTGTTTCAACTGGACGCCAATTAAGAGTTGCAAGCTCAAATGAGTAACATCATAGATGGCTTTTAAAAACATCGCCCAAACCGGCAATAAATCCGCATTATTTACACCAAATCATATAAAATACAGGAAATTTTTCACAGTCGAGTGACGAGTGAATTAATTACAAATATAAAAACTAGCGAACTAGTTATGACTTAGACTAGAGTACAAACAATGAAAGTGTGCAACATAAATACCACTAAATACTGCTAAATTATGCTAATTCTATTGTTCTCTATTGTTTAATCAACACTATTTAGTGGTAAATAGTGAAAAGTATTGCACACTTTTAGTGTTTATACTCTAGTTTAATTATAGGACTATATGGAAATATGCCTTATTTATTCAAGAATCTTGTATTTGTTTTCACTCGTACTTGGCATCGAAACGTCTTGTAATTTCACTATTATTTATAAAGTTTATTCATTGTGGAAGCACAAGCCCAACCTGGCCAGGACATGAAGTTTATAATAAAACGATATCTGGTGATGAAAACGTTCGCTTCAACAACCTTCTTCGAAGCAACGACTCGTAGAAAGAGTTCACCAATTAAACCCGTTTTGTGCAAAACGTATAACAGGGAGGGGTATCTTGTACTTATTATCAAATTTGTTAATTAAGCCTCAAGTTTCAAGAATATTATTTTTAAAGATTTTAGCACACAACTCTACTCACGTGTTATTTTTGCCAGATAAGTAGAAATATATTCGTTTGCTTCATCACGATTCATGTCGAAGGGTTTTTTACCAAACAATATATGGTGAAGCGATGTTTTTAATATTTTTAATTTCCAACAAAGATTGATTTTACAACATCGCCCAAACCGGCAATAAATCCGCATTATTTACCCCAAATCATATAAAATACAGGAAATTTTTCACAGTCGAGTGACAAACATAGTACTCAAGCATGTTAAGGCCTGGGAAGGCTTCGTGGGGGGTCTAAAATCGTTTTATTTTTCTATTAATGTAAATTTTAAGTGAAATCTCTCCAAAATTGACATGGATACATAAATCTATGACCTTGACTTTGTAGAATTAAAAGTTATGGATTAAGGTGGTCACGTGACCTTTCATCTCATTTCATGTATTGAAATATTTCAATTAAAATGGGGAGACGGTATCAATCGAACCAAAAACATTTTTATGGATTTCTATTCTACTTGGTGGAAGGTATAAGGATCTGCCTTAATACCTGAACTAACTAGCCTTGTTAGGGAGATATTTGCTTATGTTTGATTGAACAAGCAGGTCACGTGACCTGTTTTGCAAACTATCCCCTAAACGAGTAAAGGTGGTTCAAGTACTAAGGCGGATTTGAATAGTACCTATGGAAAGAAGTACAAACATATAATTAAGTTTCATTCAAAGATAATAACCGTCTCCCCATTTAAGGTGAAAGTTTTGTACTTTTTGTATTTCCTAAACAATGCATTTAACGAATGATATGGCAATTTATTTCAAAACCGTCCGGAATTGCACACACATACTGGACTCGTAGAAAGAGTTCGCCAATTAAACCCGTTTTGTGCAAAACGTATAACAGGGAGAGGTATCTTGTACTTATTATCAATCAAGTTTCAAGAATATTATTTTTAACTTTTAAAACTTATAAATCAGCATTATTTCTATTTGTTGTCAAGTTTGATTAGGAGTTTTCCACTTTTTATGCGGTGTTCGATGGATTACAAAAACATAAAATGATCCCGGTCAAGTCGGCATAAACGCACTAATTTTTTCCTAATTCGAAGTATTTATTAAGGGTTATAAAAGCAACAAAACAAATCCAAAGTGTTCACGGTTCGAGTGTCCTCACTGTAAATCATTTGACGATTTAATAAAATGATTTTAGCACACAACTCTACTCACGTGTTATTTTTGCCCGATAAGTAGAAATATATTCGTTTGCTTCATCACGATTCATGTCGAAGGGGTTTTTACCAAACAATATATGGCGAAGCGATGTTTTTAATATTTTTAATTTCCAACAAAGATTGATTTTAATCTGTAACAACAATAAAATATAGCTAAATATATGTATATAGATAAACTTGCTAAATTGTTGAATCAAACCGTTCAATTTATATTTACATTTAAAACTATATCTATATTTTAAATAATTAAATTGAGAATAGAAACTGAACAAGCAGCTGATATATTGTGATGAGAAATGGGCGCTAGTCCCTACATACATATACTTCTGTGATACCGGCGATGATTCTCTTTCGTCGTGTTCAGTGTTCTTGCCATAGTATGGGGAACATCTCACCATTTGGTCGGCATCGTGTTCGCCCTTGGTCTGCCATCTCTTCTTGGGTCTTTGATATAACTCTCCCTTGATGGACGCTTGAGGAGCGCCGCATGATCGTTCACATCGATCAGGGTCTTTTCTTTCTTGTTCTGGACTGCCTGTGATGTCTTTGGCGTCGTTTCTACTTTAATACTTTGTACCGCCATTGTTGGTCTGCTGATCCCAGTTGTGCGCCATAGTTGTTCTTTTGACCGCCCATCTATTTTTTGAGATCCGTTCGCTTCAAATACTTCAGAGGCTTTTTTACAATTCTCAGCCATTTTAGTGTGAGAAGAACTTCTTGCTTTAACTGGTATGGAGTGATATTAAACCGGCTTGCCAAGGGGTTTTTTAACTGCTCGTCAGGCCCCACCTTTACCGCGGTCACGTATAATTCTTACAAATAGCTCCTGATTGGCTGTTTCAACTGGACGCCAATTAAGAGTTTTAAAAACACCGCCCAAACCGGCAATAAATCCGCATTATTTACCCCAAATCATATAAAATACAGGCAATTTTTCACAGTCGAGTGACAAACATAGTATACTCATTTTTAAATATTTGCATATTTTTGAAAATTTCAAACGAAAAAATGAAATACATAATTATCTCAAAAAGCCAAAAAACACATTGAAAAATACATTAAAGGTCAGATTAATACAATGAAAAGAGAAATTAAACAAACAGGTACCGGTGTATAAAGCACACGGACTTTATGTGAAGCCTTTATGACAGTATTTCTCAGCCATCTAACCTTTATCAAAGGCAGTCAAACAAATGTCGATATTTATTTATTGCCGCGTTGTCAATGTTATTCATCCGGTCATAAATTAAAACGAAAATATTACTTACATAGGATATCCTGTTATTATTTTTTAGTTAGTTTATGTCTATAGCTTACTTTTAAGTCATTTATCGAAGTTAAGAACGCTTGGAATGTTTACAATAAACACCAAGCAAACCGGCACCAACCACATGCACAGTCTAAAATAAATTTTGCTATTACATGTATTTGTTCAAAAAAATGAAAATACCTGACTTTCAAACGTGCTGGAATTTGTTTATCGAAAAATAATTGCAATTATTCTGTTTAATTTTCGAATCAAGAGCTAAATAGCTTTTTTACTTCTCCGACTGCACAAATTGGCATTGGCGAGTTTTTGCATAAATGTTTAGCTTGACATCTGAACTTTAAGATACCCATTTTACCCTGCATGTGCGTTTGTCAAATATTCTTCATATTCTGGCTATCCAATTTTTGGGGATTTTTTAATTCTCCGACAGCACAAATTTAAAATATTTGGCGCATTTTTGCCCACCTACGTTCAACATTGTTCAACAACCTTTCTACATGTGTTCAACAAAATCGAACGAATGTTGAATGGTATGCAATGTTGAAACCGTTTGCCACCCTTTTCTATACATTGTTGAAGCGTGTTACGTGTTTGAAAGACCACTAAATGCGCATGGGTGTACTCAACAATGTTGTACGGAGCAGGGTAAACGACTTCAACTCCGTTTCAACATTCATAGAACAAAAGAAATCAGTGTTGAATGGATGTTGAAGAAAAGTTTGGAAAGAAAGGACAGTGGATAAGGAATGAGTGTGACCCAGCAATATAACAAATCAATCCCATTTTATTGAAATAGTAATAATATTGAGAGAATTAAAATATCGTTATATATATTTTGTTTTGATTTTTTTCCCTTTCTTTAAAATTTCCGACGCTTTTATTTCTCACTTTGTCTTTTTTATTGAATGAGCAAGTTTATTTATTTTATTATAAATGATTTGATTTTGCTTTTGCTCCTGCTCCTGCTTATACAATTTGCCAGTACCGAGTTTAAGGCACTCAAATGGTTCTTCTGTATGCACTGGTACTTTCTCATCAAACATGATCCTTCAAAATTATCTACTATTTATAATATATTCTAGTCGTTTGTATCGCTGACTTTTGCAATCACCAATCGCCCGGGGGGGGGGGGGGGGGGGGGGGGTTCTCCCTTAATCCAAGTGGTAGGGGTGATCGGCGTACCTTTTAGGGTTAAAATATTTCCAGTGCGTACCTTTTAGGGTCCATTTAGAGATTTGGCTCAAAATTCAGTTCTAAGGGTCGTTTTTACTTTGCTTTATGTGTATCTGAGCGTACCTTTTAGAGGTCATTTTCAAAATCTCCGCCGATCACCCCTACCACTTGGACAAATGGAGTACCCCCCCCCCCCCCCCCCCCGGGACCAATCGCCGTTCGCTCCGTCAACCTTTTTGGAATTAGGTGTGTACTGCCTAAAACGACTTGCGTACAAGCAACCCATGAAGTATTGATGTGATTGCAGTTTTCCGGCAACATTCTAAATCTGAGGTCAAATCGTCAATCAAAAATTAAAACATTAAAGTTATGGCGCACGGTTACTGACAGATGATTGTTTGATCGTTCCATGATATTCAAAGATCTCTAGCTCCGGTCATGACGCGAAGAGGCTCATATATTGACGTAAGTTACTTTATTATAAAAACATGGTTTATAAATTATACATGGTCACTTCTAGCTACACAGGCAGTCCACATTAATCCCTACTTCGCTAACTAATTGTCGTGTGATGAGAAAATTACTAAGTAAACACTCAGTAGCAAAATTCTAAACATTTCAAAGATATCCAATATATCTTTGTTGCTTTTAATCGATCTTGATATTGAAAAAGATCGGTGTACGTCAGTTTTCTTACACCAAATCCAGTTTCTGATGTGTTCTAGTCCATGCAATGTTTTTAAGTAAAGTTTTCGTTGTTTCACCCATAGTTTTTCTTTGTTTGACTAGTGTGCGTACATGACACACGTAAATTAACATGGACACTTCGTTACTGTTTGAAAAACTTATAATCCATGGCACTTCTGGGTTTTTTGATATTCAACTGCTACGTGTTTCATTCTATGTCTTTCAATCTTTCTTGGTGTGGTAACGCAACTATGAAAAGCAGCGAGTCACGGTTTGCAGCGAAGTAAGAATTTTCTAGGCTCATGTCTTATTGACAATAGTGAACTAACTTGTCATAACATGGATTTCTAGTAAATGTGAAATTGTCTAGACGAACCGCTCTGCAGGATATATCAATACTAAATAATACATAGGTCAGGCTCTTTTAGCAGTTCATTTGTTTTATATCCTGCATGCAGCCAAGCGAAGAAAAAATGGCATCACTCAGAAAATGTATGTAAGTTTACGTACCATTGCTATAACATACAAGATATTTGAACATGAACTATCAAAAGTATCTCGTCTTTTTTAGTTATATAGTCACTCGTCATTTTCTGTGCTGAAATAGGACAATATTAAATATTACTACTTTTGGAGGGCATATTGTTGCTTTGTGGCCCGAGCACCATCACTTTAGCGGCACGAGCGCAGCGAATATGCAAATGATGCTAGAAGGGCCACCAACAAATATAAAGTCATTGTCATTGATATACAAGACCCATTTATTACAAAGTTTTTGTCAATTTCCAAAAGCAGGGAGATAAATGCAGTTATCAGTACACAGGTAGGGCAGTATTTGGCCTATATTAATGATAATGAGACTTAATTGGAAATACTTCGTTTTAGAAACTTGCACAAGGTTACTATGATTATATTTCTTTATCTTGATGTTTTAAAACATTGACAAAAGATGTATTTTTTTATAGGAGACCTTTACAATGACAACATCAGGCCCTGTCCACAAAGCAGTTCGACGAATGACAGAGCTCATTGATTTAGAGAACTTGGATGGCTATTTCGATGAATATTTGCTGGAAACTCAACAACAAAACCAACAACCGAAACTGACCCAAGATCAACAATTTGACAATGTATCTGAACAAAAAAACGATTCTCTCTCGCCTACTTCGTAAGTATTCACACAAAAATAAGTTTTAAGTATTCGAAGCGTCAGTTCAGGGAAGTGGCAAGTTTTTTTTGGTCTGTAATCGTGAACACAATGTTTTATTTTCGTGATTCGTGACAAAGACATTCAGTACTTGCCGTGAAGCGTGAATCAGGAACTATCAAAAACCGTGATTTCCCATGGTGAACTGCGTGGATACCTCTCTCTTTTACCGTCCCCGCTCTCGGCGTGAAACAGCTAGTGCGGGAAATGGTTACTCGTTCCACAAGTTTTAGTTGTACTATTTTTCTTAATGCGTATAACGCTGGTTTCTTCCACGATTATTTATTTAATTGCCAAGCTTTCCCACATTTAGTCGGCATCTTCAAGGCGAAGGAACGTTATAGTAATTAAGTCATTTGAACCATTGTACAAACTACTTTCTTTTTGCCCTGAAGATGTACTAAAAGTTCTAGTACGAAAACTCGGTAAACATCAAATGTAAACCATAGACAAAGCCTTGTCATAAAAGGCGGAAAATGACTTTTTTTTAAAAAGTAAACAAATATTTGAAATTTTAGCATATGAACTATCATAACTATAGGCATTCATGAAAAGTTTCTCTGTGCAAAATGCTTATAAAGTTATGCTTAATTGAAAATGTCAGGATTTGTTTTTAATTTTCTGTTCTGTGCTTTGTACTGTTTTTGGTATATCTTATTATTTTTAAATTCGTAAAGATTCTTCAAAATATGATATCTTTTTCTCAAACCTTCACTAGTTATTGTTATTGTGAATGTCTATCCTATGATAGCTTTCTTTTCCTTACATCAGCAATCAATTTTATGTATATATTGTTAGAATTAAAGCTGGCGGCCATTATAACAAAGGTTACCTACCCCCAAGTACAAATATATTTTAGACTTAATTATATTGTTCTTGCTTAAAGTGACGTTCAGTATATTGTGTGTTTTCAGGTCGAATGGTCAACAATCTCGTCTTATAACAATCGAGTCTTATACAAAGATATTCATCGAGAGATCAGAGTAAGTACATTTTATAATTTTAACGTATAAAGTAAAAGCAAAAAAAGGTAGCTACTCTTGTAATTTAATAGGTTGTTTCTTTTTATTGTCATCGATATAATCCAAAACGCGTCGGACAATTCAGTTAGGTAGGTAAAATTTATCCTAAAAAACGGAGCCAGAATTGCAACATTAAGAATGTAGAGATATTCAGATATCTGGAAACCATCAACTGGCCAAGCTGAAACACGTCACATCATGTCTCATTATAATGGACTGGACGATGATAAACTAGATAAACTACTGCTAAATTACAAGATAAAACACTCCGCTCGCGTGATATTCTAAATAGCTATGTTAGAAGTCAAATGACATACGTAAATCCTGTCAGCAATGCGGGAATTTAACGAAAGCACCAATGGAGAAACTGAACATAGAATATCATAATGTTACGAAAACTTGTTAGAGGTGGTCATCGGAAACATGAATGAAGTGAAAAAGATGACAATGGATTCAAATTTAAACTTAAGAATTCGGATATTCACCGATTATGTCACACAGAAGACATTGAACATTTTATCAAAAGACCTGGTCCACATTGTAAGAGAAAACAATAACTCAAGCAAAAAACAATTACTTTTTAATGATGATAAATATTATATAGTAGGACGTCATACACTTTAACTTTTAGAAACGCGGCCGAATCAATTTTTACCCTTTTAAAGCTGCAATAAATATGAAACTTTAAGATAGACGAGATCGAGTCACTCGATCTTCTGCAAAGAAGAAAAGGAGAAAGTCACACCGCCAGCAAAACCCAACTAAGTTACTAAACGGTGTTTACACGCCATGAAAAGAATGGAATACACTGCAAAAACGGCTGAGTAGATACAACTCAGTATATTGAGTAAATCATGCATTCAGGGTGACACTTTATAGTGAGTAAAACCAACTCATTATTAAGAGTAAACATAAATGTAGATGTCCATTGAGTACAATGTAATGTACTCAATATATTGAGTTTAACCTCACTTTTAATATAGAGTTGGGTTTACTCACTATAAAGTGTCATCCTGAATGCATGATTAACTCAATATACTGAGTTGTATCTACTCCGGCGGCCGTTTTTGCAGTGTATAATTTACAAAGGTGGTCAATAGAGGTCACCAGTCTACATTAACTAAACAAACTTTGTTTTTAGCCGACAATAAACTGATTTATACTAATATGTTGGTTACGACGTCTGTCTGTATTATGGAACAATGGCTGTTTTCACATTCTTTAGCCACAGTTTTACGCTACTTTTGGGAAGTTGAAGAAAGTTAGTGAAAATTGGATGCTGCAAAAATTCAATGAAATATTTAGCCATAGTTGGACACAAAATGAATGCAAGAAATCGGGAAAAGAAAGTCAGAACACATATATTATCTGAAATTGTTAGCTCAATATCTTTAAAACTTAGGCTATGCCGAGAATTTGTTGAAATGATCAGAAATTGCACATTCTTTTGCGACAGTTTTACGCTATTTTGGGAAGTTTGGAAAAAGTTTACGAAAATTTGATGCTGCAAAAATTCAATGAAATATTTAGCAATAGTTGGACATAAAATGAATGCAAGAAATAGGGAAAAGAAAGTCAGAACAAATATAATCTGAACTGAAATTGTTAGCTCTATATCTTTAAAACTAAGGCTATGCCGATAATTTGTTGAAATGATCAGAAATTACAAGGTTTGACTGACTGGCAAGGCTTGCCAGTATGATATTTGTAAAGACCTAGCGAGGGCCTTGTTTCTAAGGAGTAAACATACACAGTGATTAGCTATAAAGTATCATGAACTGCATTGCTTTTGTCGAAAGGTTAATAAAATCGATCATTCAGCCACGTTATCACACCTATATTTCAAATAGAAAATTTGAGTTCAATTCGTTAACGGCTACACCAAACCACTACTACAACATAATATTAGTACTATGCAATAAAGAGACTGGCATTACGTTACACGACACTCGAAAATGAATTTCTGGGTCGACGTCATAGACCAGTTATTTTTATTTACCACAGTAAGAGCAGTCCCTCGATCTCTTCGAGGCTTATAAGCTCTAGTTTTGCGGAGTCCTGACTGCTGTGCCAGGAGACAATCCCCTGCTCTTTTCAAGGAGCACAAGAGGATCTTTTACGTCCATCTTGTATAGGAAGTTAGAGTGAAGGCAGACGGGACCTTCGGCTTTACTTCCTTATCCGAGAAGACGAGGCACACACAGAGTAAATTGTCTTGCCCAAGGACACAACGTAATCGCCCGGGCCGAGAATCGAATCCAAACCGGCATTAGGCCCGGATTTCGATCCCCTGAGCACTAGACCATCACGCCTCTCTATAAGTTTCATGTTATCTAGAGTTAATTCGAATCGAGGCTTAGCCTGTGCAATTACGCTCTTTCTCAAATAGTACAGCGGTGCTAGCAAACTTGAATATTTGTATAGTTCAAATCTTCAACCTTTACATCTCATATTGTACCATGCATCGAATTATACTCTATATGTAGAAGTGATTACTTAACTGACACACCCATGTATGTCAGCAACTCTCCTTACAGTCCACACAATGAAGTCAACACCCAAGTCAAATCTTGTCTGTCAGTATATGACTGTCACGAGTTACCGACGTTAAATAAGGTTACTTTACGTATACTTTACGACTTTAAATAAGGTTACTTTACGTATACTTTACGACGTTGAATAAGGTTACTTTACGTATACTTTACAACATTGAATAAGGTTACTTTACGTATACTTTACGACGTTGAATAAGGTTACTTTACGTATACTTTACGACGTTGAATAAGGTTACTTTACGTATACTTTACGACGTTAAACAAGTTTACTTAACGTATACTTTACGACGTTGAATAAGGTTACTTTACGTATACTTTACGACGTTAAACAAGGTTACTTTACGTATACTTTACGACATTAAATAAGGTTACTTTACGTATACTTTACGACGTTGAATAAGGTTACTTTACGTATACTTTACGACGTAAAATAAGGTTACTTTGTGTATACTTTACGACGTAAAATAAGGTTATTTTACGTATACTTTACGACGTTAAAGAAGGTTACTTTACGTATATTTTACTTTATATTAACTCGATTTTGTCTTTCAAAGTGACAAACCAAACAAGGAAAACCAGAGTAAAGAAATCAAAGAAAGTGAGGATCTGCCTAAAAGACCACAGCGCCAAAGCACTTCTTCAAGAGTTAAACACCTCGAGAAGAACGCATGGAAAGCAGACGTCATTACCACTAAAGTAAACCACTACGACAAGAACAACAAGACCAGGAAGTCGATCGTGTGGAAGTTTTTCTGTGGAAATAATGATGAATATAAATGGTACAGCTTGAAAGGGAAAGGTATGACACAATAGGCCCGTTTTGCAACAACATGTCACGTGACCCTACCCCTTTTAAATCGAACAGCTGTGTCAAAAGTAATATAAAGATTTGTAAGGAAAATGTCCAAAATCCAGTACAGAGCAGGTTTTCCGTATAGTACAAATCATAATAAATTATTGAATTTTTAATTTAATGCCATTTCCCTCGTGTTACATTTTATGAGCTGATATTTCGCCTTCTTACTAATGTTGACGTGCTCTTTTTTGAGGTGCTCTTTGATTTTGACACAGCTGTTCGATGTAAAAGGGGTAGGGTCACGTGACCTATTGTTTCAAAAGGCCTATTATTTGAGTAACCACTAATCAGTCGTTTTTACAGTGAGTTACTGTGGATACATCGATTTACTTATTTCTTTGTAACCACTACACAGTCGTTTGTGCAGTGAATAAATATGGATATGTATATAATTTCGATTTACTCAGTTATTTGAGTAACCACTACTCACTCGTTTTTGCAATAACTGTGAATGCATCGATTTACTCAGTTGTTTGAGTAATCACTACTCAGTCGTTTACATGCAGTAACTGCATGTAAACGTATCGATTTACTCAGTTGAGTACCCCCTATCGTGCGGTTGTTTTACATGCAGTGAGCTGACAATTATGGATGCATCGATGTTATTTGTACCACTAATCTGGTGTTCTGTTTTCCAGGGTTATGTATCATCATTCCTATGACAATATTCTACATCATTCTAGCTACAGCCCTTCTTCCATTCCTAGTGGCCGCGGCAGTAGTATCTGCCTTTGTCTTATGCTTAGGAGTGTGTTCTTACTTGTCATTGGCTACTAAGAAAGTAGGCGTGTCATCCGGTGATGACGTAGATAAGTCATGTTTGGAGGCGATTATGTGGTGGGCTTGACTTCGGCAAAGGCTCGAGAGAAAGTCACTTTGGAGAACTAATGTTCCTCAACCTTGCTCGTCTCGAGGTCGCTATTTTCAAAACATTATATAGTTACAAAATATCTTAGTGGTTACAAAATAGCGACAAAGAAAGTCCAAGAAATTGACGCTGCGTCGGTAAAATGCTAAACTAACTAGTATAGAGAATAGGCTTAGGTTCATCCTAAAGTAATAATATCCTTGTTGAAAATAACCAACACTACAAGAAATATCTTTCTAGTCTAAATGCTCTATTAAATAAGTAAAGTAAAGAATAGTATTTTACGTCGGAAGTCCCTTCACCCGAAGCTGATCTTCCAGAGAGCCGACGGTGCGCTCATTTTAAATTCCCTCTCTCCATCAGTGCTCGGTGTTACGGGTATTTAAAGCTACTTTAAAAAGCTACACGGAAAGAAACAAGGATGAATATTATAAGGAAGCAGACAAAATTGACAAGGAAAAGAGCGCCAACAAGCCGCATTAGCTAATGCATAACTCTTAATCTCAAATACGTGAGAGGTCGCAAAACCACACAATTGAAGCACTACGCCTAGAAACTCACTCACTTGAGGGCGTTAAAGAAGTTGCCACAGGGCGGCCTCTTGTGTCCATGGGAGGGACCCCAGAGCACAAACTCCCCAGCAGGTACTGATTCTTGTGCCTGAAACAATGTCGTGTGAGACCAAGTCTCCGCCAGGCAACCATACAGGTAACAAAGTGTTTGTCGATCAGACGCTTTAGATCTACTAGATCATCATCATGTATAGTAAGACATAGTTCTGTAACCTCGCCCCAGGCAACACACAATCGAAGGGAAAGAGTATAAAATCTAAAATTAATACTGTTTTATTTGCAATAAAGCACAATTAGTCTGTATGTTTTCGTTTCATTACCAGAAATCTAAGACATTTTACGTCCGCGATATTATGACCAGCGGTCTACTGGCAGTCCAGAATTATCCTCGAATTTCTATCGAAATAAATCAATTTATCAAAACCAAACTATTATAAGTTTGTTTAGAAGTACCAAGCGCTTCTGGTGCAGTTGATATATTTAAAATTGAAGCGCCCGCTTACGCTCGGCATAGAATAATTCGAACGAATTAGGTCACTTAGAAAATTTCAAAAGGACACAGGAAGCCCATTCTTATGAACTTTGAATTTTGAATTTCCCGCTTAAGAAGCCTTCGGATTCTTTAAACAGCGGAATTACACGTAAAATCACCTGGCTACTAAGCTGTAAACATTGCAATCGACTCGACGATCGAAACAAGCTTCTTTGCAGGATTTATCGGTCATTTTTTATGATATTTTGGTGTAAAATGGAAAATTTTAAAACTAAAACATTATCACTTTTTACTGTTAATCTGCGTCATTGGTGTATTACTTGGAAAGACTTCTAAAACAGCATTGAAAAGCCCGTAATCTCAGGAGCATTTTAAGAAGGCGGCAAGGATAGATCCATGTAAACTATCGATGGCAGGCGATGCTGAACACAAGGTAAATTACACATTTTTCGCTGAAATACAGACTAAGGTAAAGCAATTATTTCTCAATAATATTATTCCTTTGTGCTGCATATTGAGAACAATAAATCAAACATAACTTGCATAAATGAATAGAACTTATACTCGAGTTGAAAGTTAGGAGGCGGCACCGATAGTACAATGATATTTAGCAAATATATTAGACATTTTCTTTCTGAGCCCATACATTTATCAGTAATTCTGAGCGGCCATTTTTAAATGCCACAAATCTAACTTTAGCATGCGGTGACGTCACATGTCTTCGATTTCTGGTAATGCTTCTTGCGTTGAATAAATGCCCCAGTCTTGGTCTTGACTGAATTCACCAGCAAAAATACAGTTCTGTTTTGCCAAGTGAAAAATATCAGTCAGGAAAAAGATCCTGCATGGTTCCCCAGGCGGGAATGTAAAAGCAAAGTAAAAGCAAAAACGATATATCAAATCGTATTCTTACCTTGGATCTTTGATAGGTTTTTTGCCTTCAGGAGGTGAATAAGATGATAGATTAAAATTATATATAGCTAATCCAGTTAACGTGGTCGCTGTATAAAGCATAAAGCAGATTGTTGAGACCGTTGGGGTATGTCAGTAGGGCTCAAGATGCCTAAACCAAGTTTTGCTCAATTGCCATTTTGCCTCCGTGGAATATATCCCATGATCCCTTTCCGTCTCAATATTGGCCCCAGGATTTTTTTTTTGCAGTTACAAAAAAACGATGAACGATGAACCACAAAGTAGCTGCAGGGATAGCAGAATATTCAATGATTTACCAATTAGAAAAGCGAAAAAAAGAAGAGGAGATGAGGGTTTTGCTAATAACTTGATACAAGAACTACGTAACATAGCCTCCTCCGCAGGATACTCCTTAGGGATGCCTTTGTTTAAGCGATCGGGATTCCTGTGTTGAAATATTTGGCAGGGAAGAGATGCTTGCGGAGATGGCTATACGTAACATTGATAATGGTGCTTTTTAACTACCAACGACGTCATAGTATTTGACAATTTTATGTAATGACTCGTCTACACGAGCAAATATCATTGACAACTTTTAATTGTCACATAAAAGCTAACATGTAGTTGTCACATAAAAATCAGACTATTTTTCTCCGGCTACACGTACGAACAATTAAAAAATGTACGCATAAAAATTGCTCGTGCAGACGCACTTTTATCCCTGATTATAGGGAAGTCATATTTTTAACGAGTTAGTTTATCAATATAAAACAACATTAAATATATAGTTATTAACATGAACACTTGCATTTTTTTTGTATTTTGTAAAACTTAACTTTTCCGTGTCTACCTACAAAAACAGACCAATTTCACTTCTATTATTTAATATATGTTGAATTAAGATTTTAAGATATCTTGGATATGAGGATTTCTAGCACAAATACTCCGCAGTATCATTTAAAGGTTCACAAGCTTGTAGTTTGAGCCTCTGAAGGACGAGAGATACTCTTATTGTTGTCAACCACGGCATTCAAATCCCTGGCCCTCTTGAATAGCTGTTTACATCTTTGACGATACTGTTCATTCATTGCTAATAAAATACATGGATTCAGAGCACTGTTACAGTGAGCAAGAAAGAAACCAAAATAGTAAACTTCACAAGGTATAGATTGTTTGAAGAATAATGCACTTCCGAAGAAGTACAAAGTCCAACAACAGATAAAACAGATTGTTACTGCGAGGAAGAGCTTTAATAGCTTTTCCGAAGCTTTTTTCTTCCTTGCATGCGCCGTATCGTTACTAGCTCCAAGAACTTTGGATCTTTTCAGTTTGACAATCACAATAGCGTAGAGTATGATAATGATCAGGAGAGTTGTGCAGTACAACCATAGCTGCAAAGAACTGTAGTAAATTTGCGCAATTCTTCCAAAACGTTTTGATAGACCCAGATTACATGTGAATCCACCACGGACCGGCCTCAAGTAAGGTGTAAAGAGATAAGGAGATCGTAAGATGGCAGGAACCAACCAGGTCAACACAACGATAACTTTAACCACGCGAAGGGTCGTTATGTTACGTAATGGGTACATCATGGCACAAAAACGATCGACTGTAGCACCCAGAATGGTAAACATTGATACCAAGATTGTAATATGGTGAAGAAATGGCACTACACGGCATAGCACTAAACCGAATGTTCCGGTTACTAGCCAATGATCGCCGTGAACCGTTTTCACCAACATTCTTGGAAAGTAGACGACAGTTACAACTAAGTCTGCTATCGCCATGTTAAGGAAAAACAGATGAGCGTTTTTCTTTGCCCATCTTTCTTTGGAGATGACAGTGACGATCAAGGAGTTTCCACATAGGGATGTTATGAGGATGATTACATATGCAGTCATACGAAGATAGGAGAAACTATAATAGCAAGCAACACTAACACTCCTTGAATTATTCAACTTTGAATTTGAAAACTGAGAGGAATTACCAAACGTCTCGTTTAGGAACATCCTAAATTCCTATTAACCAAGAGTGACTATGTTTCTCTGTCTACATACGTATATACAGTTGGATAGATTAACAGTTTCTTTATTAATAGTGGAAGTACTACAGTCATTGCCATAAACGTTGTCAATCAAAAACAACATTAACACTAAAACAACATTAAGACATTATCATAAAAGGAAGTCACGTGACACAACATAAGTTCGCTCTAAATGCTAGATACTAGCAATAATTGTGAGCGTGGCCGGATTTCATAATACTCATTTCATGTTCACTAGCTGTCACTCATTATACAGTTTAAAATTGACAAGTCAACTGCTGAAAATAAATAAACAAAAGAATCACGTGTCACTTGTTCTAGTGATAATCTCTATTTTGCCCTGAATTAACCAATGTAACGAATGTTGTCCAATTAATAAAAACATAGAAATTATAATTACAATTATGGCGCGTGATTGGTACATAGAAAACTAATTAAAATACATATTTATAGCGTACATGTTAATAAAGTTATTAGCAGATCTTTATTTAGTTGTTTTCCTAAGATTGTTTTTTTCTAAAGGATTAAATAACCCGAGACTTGTTATTTATTCTTATTATGTGGACCATAATATAAGATGTATCATTGAAAGGGAATTTGGTGCAATATTATCTAGAATTATTATATATTCAGAGTTTTCTTATATATTCAGAGTTTTCTCTTTCGTAATTCTAACTGTATTTCCGCAAACTGAGTGTTGTATTTGATACATATCTTTAAGTAGACAATTTGATGTGTAATATTGCTGGATATTGTACAAGTGTGACCCTGTATTTTGACGAGCCTCCGGGCGGGTCAGATTGCAAGTGAACGAGTGAAATATCCAGCCATATTACACATCAAACTGTCTAATAAGTTATTTATTATCCAACCATCAGAACAATTGTGCTTGATTCTTTATTTTAGCGAAAAAGGTTTTACATGAAAAGCGCACGTTTACTAGCAAAGGGAAGTCTTCTTAAACCTGTCAAACCGGTATAGTGCATGGAGTCGATCCACTCCTGCAATATTTTTAATAGTTGGATAATAAACTTACTTATCTCTAATGCGGCGAAAACTTTAAAATAGGCGGATGTGAAGTTAATCAAACCAAGACTTCAAAAGATTATGGGAAGGGATTAAAATAAAATTGAAATTGTTAAAATTTTAAATCAATTTTACAACAAACCGATATAAAACTAGCTTTCATAAAGCAGGCGCGCTGCATTATGATAATACAAATTGAATTATACAGTTTTATATAGTGTATACCAATATTCTTATGTATATTTGTAACCTAACATAACAACATTTTCTTCAACATCCGTTCGATTTTGTTGATTAGCAATTAGTGTTTAAGTATAGTTTAGTAAACGAGCAGGAGCGTGTTTTATCAGGATTTAAACCACGCGGCGAAGCCAAGTT
Source organism: Metridium senile (assembly GCA_949775045.1). Classification (NCBI taxonomy): domain Eukaryota; kingdom Metazoa; phylum Cnidaria; class Anthozoa; order Actiniaria; family Metridiidae; genus Metridium; species Metridium senile. The sequence goes on along the minus strand of OX459096.1, from coordinate 34,295,534 downwards.
TAAATCCTGATAAAACACGATCTACGAGTTTACTAAACGGCTTAAAAAAACTCCAACCTATATATTGTGTTTTTGTAAAAACAAAATCAACGATTTATGAAAGTTTATTAGAGAAAATTCAGGTTAAAGTTTATGTAAATTAGGGTGAGTCTTTATCAGGATTTACATGTAAAACACTCGTCATGGTTACGCGATTTCTTTTGTCAATTTGGACAAAATAATCATGAATTATAAATGAGTTTTTTAAACGCTTTTAAACTCTTTTAACATTGTTGAAACGTGATGAATCGATGTTCAATTGATGTTGAAAGAGTTTAAAAGCGTTTAAACATTGGCATTCAACAAAATCGAACGGATGTTGAAGCCTGGGAGACTCCTTTCAAAAATCGATAGGGGTGCTCGACGGACGGTTTTGAAAATGACTCTAAAATGTACGTATAGATTAACCCAGATACTGATTTCAGACCCTAAAAGGTATGACAACATTTTCAATATGAATAATCTTAAGTTCGAAAACTGACCCTAAAAGGTATGGTGCCAGTTCGAGACCCTAAAAGGTCCGTCGCGCACCCCTATCCATTTGCTAAGGTAGTCCCCCCCGGGTGTTGAAGAAAATGTTGGAGCCACGAAAAACAAAGACCCTAACAACCACATTGCGGAACATCACAAACATACTGGCCACTCCATTAACTGGGACTCTGCCGCTTCCATTACACATTGCACCAACTATCACCAACGCCGCCTACTTGAAAGCTGGTACACCGGCTTAGAACAAAAGCCACTTAACCGTTGCATAACACTACCGGCTTCCTACAATAGACTCATTAACGACTTCAAGCTTTCCGCTAACACAATGACTAACACCTACCCACGCATCAACAACAACATTACCGACGAACCAGACACATAAATAACACCACTGTCTTTTCATTTTCTTTACTCTGAAGATGACTTCCGCTCAGGTTGTCGAAACGTCAGACATCAACACCATCAGTCTTTCTCAAGACTACACCACCCCGGACGATCATGCCTCATCTACATTAATATATAGTTCAATAAAGCATCTATCTATCTATCATTTTAAATACGTAAAACTGTTATAAATTTTATTGATAAACCAACCTCAAAACATGCAGCTGGACAAGAGCAACTATTAGCCTTTGAACTAACCAGAATTGATTATCTCTATATTGGTTTTTGTGACTAGCTTTAGCTCGAAGAGCTACAAGCTATCCACTATGTCATGGCGCTGAGTGTGTGTGTGAGTGTAAACAATAGGTGACCGAAAGTAACCCGAACTTTTGCTTCGGCTGCGAAATTTTCGTACTTGTTCGGGCCATAGTCGGACGACGGCCGGATTTGCACGAGGCGAATCATGGAAGTTGGCGACTACTGAGCGAACGATGAGTCTGGTCGGAGTCTGCAGTGATTGGTTGAATCAAACGTTCTTTTATCGATTAAACGTTTTACTGATCACTCCATGTGCTTCTTGTCGTTTTCGCTTTTGGAAGGTGACTTTTCAATTTGTCATGTTTTCACCATATTCATCTACAATATTTAGGCACAGTTTTGTGTGTCTTTATAAAGTGTTAGATTTTCGGAACTTTTACAGGTTTTTTGGGCCTTTGTGGCGATTACAAGCTCTCAAAACAACCGCTCAACCGAAGCTTTTCCTCGATTGCCCGACTCGTTGTCGTTATCTTTGCTCGCCGAGGATAGTCCAACAACCCGATCAGCTTGGAAAAGGATATATCTTTCGAAAAATCGAAAATTTCTACAGGGAACAGTTGTTCTTGGAGCAGATCCACGCATCAATGAACCAAAACGACTTCCTCGAGAGGTCAAACATCAACTCCTTCGGAAGGCCAAATAACTCTTTCTACTATTTATAATATATGTGAGTTCAATATTGACAATATTATCTAAGTGCACGTATTACACCATTATCAGGAATTTACTTTTTCCTTCACGATCTAACAAGCTAGCCACATGCAGTCATAGACTGCCTTTAACTCTAATTGTCAAACCAAGATTATCACTAAAAAAGGATTATCTTTACTTGTAATTTTCATTAAACCATGATCAATGGGTAGGGTTTTTTTATTCCAGGAACAACTTTCTGGCCTGGAGAGGTATTCCACGTAATAACGACATTCATGTGAACTGCGTGGCAGCATTGTACGTCTTCATATACTGGCAGTCTATCCACATTTCTCATGTACACTGTCGATATGGTTGTTATTAGTTCCTGTTAATTAAGGCGCGTCTACACGAGCTATTTATGTGACAAATATATTTGAGCAAAATAATACAGTGGAACCCCGCCTTACGGCCACCCAGTTATTGCGGCCAGTTTTTCAGGTCCCGACGAAATGCATGCCCATACACTTTCTATAAAATTTACCCGCTTAATACGGCCACCCCGTTAATACGGCCACTTTGGGATGTCCCTTCAGTGGCCAGATTAACGGTGTTCCACTGTAGTTTGAAATTTTTTTTATATCTGAATTACGAGAAAGAGGGAGAACGTCGTTCTCTCTCCTTTCTCGTGATTCCTTTCGGAAAGCTCTCCGACGATGAACCCCAATCAACTGAAAATTTAACGAGCGAGACTTAGAGCAAGTCTATAGAACATTTTAAAGTGCTTATCAACTCTAGTGGCTTAGTTTGAAAATAATAAAAACGTTGGTGCAATACTCCTGGATATCGACTTGTCATTTCAGAGATGTAATGGTTTAAAATGTACAAAATGCAATTAAGATGACGTCAACCCAGGATATTTTTCTTCAGTAAACTTTATAGTCAAACCACTTCTACTACAGCTGATTAGGGACGGACCATTTAGATTTTCGAGCACAGCAAATATTCTGAAAAAGAAGATCGTGCAAGATGAAAAAAAAATTCGTGCACATACTTAGAGTTGGAAAAAAATATCGTGCATAAAAAAAATTGCCCAAGTGATTACTTAACTGACACGCCTATGTCAGTAACTTTCCTTACAGTTCACACAATGAAGTCAAACCCAAGTCAAACTTGGTACTGAAAGCTCGTTAAAATATCTTGATTTCAGTAAAAAAAAACATCAAAACAAGAAACATTCATTGATGTGTATAGATATAAAATCTAAAATTAATACTGTTTTATTTGCAATAAAGCACAATTAGTCTGTATGTTTTCGTTTCTTCTTGCGTTGAATAAATGCCCCAGTCTTGGTCTTGACTGAATTCACCAGTAGGGATAAACTGAAATACAAAATAGAATTCTTTAAAAATATTCAGGAAAAGATCCTTGCCGGTTCTCCAGGCGGGGATGTAAAAGTAAAGTAAAAGCAAAAAGGATATATCAAATCGTATTCTTACCTTGGATCTTTGATAGTTTTTTTGCCTGCATAAAGTTAATAGGATATTGGTTAAAATTATATATACAAACGTAGCTAATCCAGTTAACATGGTCGCAAAATAAAGCATAAAGCAGATTGCTGAGAACGGTGGGGCTCAAGATGCCTAAAGCGTATTTTGTATCTTTATTTCTCTCTCAATGGCCATGATGCCTCGAGTGAATACATCCCATGATCCCTTGCCGTCTCAATATTGGCATCAGGCTTTTCTTCCGCACCAAAGTTAACAATAACCTGAGAAAACAGACGTTCTTTCGCTCCTCTTCCCCCGCGAAACACCAACGCCGTTTTTAAACTAAACGAGTATGATGTAGTGTTTTCAATGTCAATTAAATTAGCCATTTATAAATTATACCTATCGTGTTTGAAGAGATGGCCTTTTTCTCCTTAGTAGTTTCCCGCGGCTTTGACCGTCGTCGTTGTCGTTCTTCAAGAATGTCGCCCATTGCTTTTGTGTCCCTGTATTAATAACATACGAGGAACATTGGTAAACAAATTACAGAAGTGAACAACAGAAATGATGAGTTTTAAGTGTCAATAACTAAATAATTAATGTTAATAAGAATAATTAACGACAATCAATGAATTACTATTATTATAATAACTAATGAAACAATAATTGCTAATGGGGACTTTTCCAAATAAATAACTAAAAAAGCCGTCAGTGAATCGGTTCACACAGCTACATCTATCTTTAGTATCCTTAAAACCATAAATAAAGGAATGCATAATTACTGTAAATTACATGCGAGATACGCGAAATTATCTTAGTAACTCCTTGCAATGTAAGTTTGAACGGCCATGTTTTTGGAAAGGCCGCGCTGTGATATATCACGAATAGTTTCGACTCTTTGCAACTTTATACCAGCGTTATTATGTAGAAAGGTTGCATAGTGTAAAAGTGTTTTAGTGTCGTTATTATACGTACTTGTATTGTGGATCTGACGGGTCGATTGCGTACAGATGAGAAGAGTACAAGGCTGAAAATCGTGGATCTTCGACATTCACAGAGAAAGTATCTTCTTTAGGTTGATCTCTTCGTTTCTTCTTTCTTTTCTTCTTCTTTTTCTCGTTTTCTATGATACTCTTTAAGTTAAAGTGCTGGCGATCGTCGTTTTCATCCATAAGAAGCAGTTCCAGTTCCTCCTGAAGAAGAAAAGAAAATAAGCAAACAAGGAAATAAACAAACAAGCAAAAAATCAACCGAACAAGCAAGCAAACAAACAAATAAAAAACAAGACGATCAAACAAACCACCGAACAAGAAAACAAACAATCAAACAAAATAATCAAACAAACGACAAAACAACAAAACGACAAAACAAACAAACAAACAACAAGACAAACAAACAACCAAACAACCAAACAAAGCTATCAAGCAAATCAAAACAAATACTTGAATAAATAAATAAATAAAATAAATAAATACAAAACTGAATAAACGAATCTGAATTAAAAGCATTGAAAATAAACTAGCATCACAATGTACACACCTATTTAGATAACAAATAATTCAAAATTAATCATGGTGTCCCGAGACCGACAGCAGCCATTCATCCATTCAATTCCAAATTGTTGTATGATGTCTTGTGTTGCTTACAGTCAAAGAATATATCTATCTCAACCACCCCATGATCGTTAAACATAACTCTCACCTTTTGTTTTTTATCTTCTTGTGTTTCCTTGGTATGTTTGCTGGTTTTCTTCGTATTATTTTGTTGATTCACAGGGAAGTCTGGTCCAAAATCCTGTGCAAAGAATGGATCTGACATATCTACGCCCTCTGGTGTATCATCTAAGTCAGATTCTTGTCCTTCACTAGAATAATGTCAAATAGTAAACATAAGTTTATTCTGAGGAAAAGAGATGCTCTTTTGCTGAGGGTACATAAGATTTATTTTTCCATAAAAGTTTTACCAAAAACTTGACGATTGTGAAATTATTTGACCATTGCACACTGTGCTATTGTTTATTTTCTTGTAAAAGTAACTGGAAATATTTAATGTAAATTATCTTGACAAACTATCATCATCCATTATTGTCATCAACATTACCATCAATATTTTTAAATTTTTTTTATTGTGTAGATTAAAAAGAATATACAGATTAAAAAATATAATGAGCAAGTTAAATTTACTAATATGATCTTCATTGTTATTAGAAACAAATAATTTCTACAACTTACATGTTCTTTTTTTCCTTTCGTTTTTCTTTTCGTTTTTCTTTCTTTTTGTTCAAGTATTTTTCCCATGGTGTTAAATTCTTGTCTTCTTTCTCAGTGTTTTTCTTGGTCACAAGATCAAGAGCAGATTCTTTCAGGCCAGGCTCCCAAGTGATCTCCATTTCATTGTCATTATCGTCTTCATGTTCTTTTGAGTCAATCTCTTGGACAAGACTCTGAAGTAGAAAAAAAAACCCAGTTAATTTAGTAGAATATTACACATACATCAAGCTGTAATCTACATAGCACATTGTGCGTGGCCCATAAAATAGTGAAATGTGAAATATAACCACACATTGCATTACATACCACTCATCATTATTATAGGTGCCACTTTTTGTCTAAATAAATAAAACATTCTACATTCTGTATTGTAGAGGGCAGAAAAACGGGTAACCAGGAGAAAATCCCTTGTGGCAGAGAATCACACTCAGGCCACAGTGGTGAAAGGCCAACACTCCCATCACTAGATCACACATTTTTGTCTAGCCCTGAACATCAGCATTTTTTTTTTATAATACTTGAATCTCTGAAGCGTGGATGCCGAAATTTCGCAAGCATTCCACCAAGCCAATCAGAATGCAAAATGATCCTTAAAGGAATACAAGATCCACCTTACATTACAGTCTATTCATCGCCTGATGAAGACAGCAGTAGCAGAGGAAACATTACAGTCCAAACTTTGAACACTCGTGAGACAAATGAATAACATACTATTCAATTTACTTTTACTCCGACGAAGGGCTAAAGCTTGAAACGTCAGTAAAGTCAACATTTTTTATGGTGTTTCAAATTTCATTATATTACCTATTGTTTATATCAAACACCAACGCAGCCTATACTAGTTTAATTACTCGCAAGTTTCCATTTAGCTACTTGTATATTGTTTCATTACCTTATATTTAGCAATATTCCCATCCTCGTCAATATCCTTATCATCAAAATCATGATTGTCATCATCATCATCATCTGATGACGATGCTAAGTAAGCTTCAAAATCCATGTCTTCAAGCTCATCTTTATTAAATGCTCTCATGGTAGTTTTGATTCTGTGATTGTCTGTCTCATCCCATGTTAGTTTAACATTGGTTTGGTGAAGAGCAGTAGTCTCAAACCTTGAAAATACAATAACAAATAATGTCAAACGCTGTTGGAATTTTGGTAAAATAGTGATGGGTTCCCTGTGGACCTTTGAGCCTAAGATGGACAACTCCTTCCAGAAGAACACAGACATACTTTAATTTTCTAGTAATTTTCTAGTTAATTCTGAAGTAAATGTTTGTTATGTAAAACTTGTACAACTATCCTATCAAGCGCTCAACATTAGAATAATACCAGGTGACAATTAATGATAATGGAGATGATGGAGATGATTGCTGTAATGATTAATAAGATTGCAAGAATGATGATGATAATGGTAGCTAGCCAATCAAAGTGTGCATAGTATATCAAATATTATATAATAGATAGCTAAAGGTTTATAACTCACTCTGGGGGCGTGTACAATGATTGACTTGGTGCTTCTGTTGCTACTGATGTTGGTTCATGTTCAAACTCCATGTCATCGGGAATGAATCTCAAATCAAGGATGTTTCCACTCAGTTCAAACTCAACACCATCATATTCATTGTATATATTGTTAGCAGTTTCTGTGAAAAAAATAAAATGAAGTGGGTTTACTTCCATTGATATTTTAACTAACTTATTGTTACTTTTTTATTGCAATTGCAAAAGTTAAAGTGGCTCGATTCAGTATTTTTACAACCTCACCACCAATTTTCAACCGAAAAAATATGTGCTTTGAAATGTGCTTATTATATAGTAGAATTCAATCTATCTCTAGTAAGTAGATGATATAGCATACTGCAGAAAGTTGTTTCGAAGCACATATTGTTTTGGTTGAAAATTGGTGGTGAGATCGTAAAAATACTGAATTGAGCCACCTTAAGTTAAAATATACCTCACTGTTCCACTTTCAGGAAATTAAGTTCCAGCTCAAATAAATAACAATAACGTATAACCACTTCTTAGTAAGACGAGCATACATGTGATTATAAAATCTATGAATAATTAATGAAAATTTTACAAAAGAAATCACGTCCATGACAAAGGTTGTATTTTAGATACAAAATCGTCCGATTTGCTTATGTTATAACTTGAATTTTCTCAATCAGATTTACATGATAATTTTAGTAAATTATGAAAGTCGAACTAACGTTGGACTTTTCACGTCCGATCTGTATGAGACTCATCGTTGTATATCCTATACAGATCAGCCACTCATATCGTATATATTACAAACATGTTGATGAAAACCAGGGAACAGCATGTTAAATTACTTAGATCTCACAACAAGGAGCAAAAAAGACATATCAAACAACACTGCATCCTGTGCAGACCCAGCTCTTCCACTCAGACTTGTTATTGACTCACAGTTTCTGATCCAGGGTTCGTGCTGATGTCAGTAAACAAAATCTAAGGAGTTTTCAAGGAGTTTTCAAGGACCAAAAAGTAATTTTTAAGCACTTTTTGCGACAACTTTGATATACCAAAATTTACGAATTTACGAAAATGATGTACAATACTAGAATTTTACTTAACTTTAATTTGCAATACTAGAATTTTTACCCTACTTTAGCTAGAATTAAGGAGTTTTTAAGGAGTTTTTGCTGGTTTTCTAAAATTCAAGGGCTTTTCAAGTGCCCTTAAAAACGTAAATCAAATCTAAGGAGTTTCCAAGGAGTTTAAGGAGTAGCACGAACCCTGTGATCTAATAGCTATGCCTAATAAATTGCCTGTATATTAGCAAGAGGTTGACAAAAAGAGTATACACAACTGTACAGTAGTCATGCTATTTATTGACACTGATTGGAAAACAAACATTACTTACTTTCAGAATCACAGTCTACCACAGCATAGTAGTACTTTAATCTATTTATCTGATATTGACGGAGTTTTTCTCTAGAAAACTCTTCACCCTGTGAGATGAGATGAGAAAAGAACTGATATCAGTTTATGCAGTACTTACTTGGATTGGTTTGTAGCTAAGAAAGTAGTCAAAATAACCCATGAACAAAATAACATTCATTTGACAATATAAAAACAGGTATTTGGAAACATTAACAGAATGATGATGATGGGCTGCACAAAGGCTGAATAGTACATATACATTTGAGTTGTGAGAGGCTAGCAGGCAAAAGGCGATTCACCTCTCAACTTCCTGCTAAAATCAGACTCTTGTAATTTACCTCAATATTACTGTTATTATCTGTTGTTGAGTTTTGTTGAACAATTTCTTCTGGACCAAAACATTCTTCATTTTCTAACCTCTTCAAGCCAAACTCTGATGGATAAATCTGAAACATTTGTTACATAGAAATGGTTTGTCAGTCAAAAACAATTTGGAAGATAACAGCAACAAATACAATTATAGGGAAAGATCTTGTGGAGTCAGATACATGTAGTGTAGACAATACAATCATGAAAAATCAAATTATAACATGGAGAGTAACATGGGTGTATAAGTTAATGAATAATAGTAACAAAAACATGTAAAAGTCACCTTAACAGACTTGATGATCCCTTTTGATTTTAGAGAACTTAACAAAACTGAAAGTGAAAGATGGTTTGATATCAAATATACTTTAGTTTATCAATGTACAAATTAATATATCTATAACCCCTACTCTCTTTAGACCAGTTTTTGTTAGTACAGAAAGGAGGTGAAAGAAAATTGCTGAATGCTGATTTCAGACAGAGTATCTGATGGAGTGCGGGAAAAAATCAAAAATAGTGCGAAAAAGTGCGATTTCTTTTTCAAAAAAGTGCAAAAAAGTGTGATCACATAAATTTGCATAAATTAGCATTAATTAAAATATGCTTGATCGAAATAAATTGCTAAAATACTATTTTTACTTCGCGCCTTGTTTCATAAACTTTTCCTTTGTAAACGAGTATTGTGTGTCGACGCACTAGTATGATGAAATAAGAATAACAGACAACGACTTTATTTGGACTTTATGGCCACTGTTGTGACGATTTAATCAATAACAAATAAATGATGTACAGAAAGTTATTTACTTTCATCATAGGTGGGGTAAAAACCCGCAGAAACAGACCATAAATTAAACCTGGAATATAAAGCCCCCGGAAGGAGCATTGGGGACGGTGGTGGGTAAAACTTTCTGATTGTTGTTTGCAACGTGAACGTTGAACAAAGATTGGAGTAATGCAGAACAAATCGTACTATTTGACCAATATTCTTCACGTGATTCCGGTTACTCCTCGTGAAGGAATGTGCACTCTAGCCCACAAAATGTTGATCCTTCCGGAGGCCCTACTTCAGTTAATCAGTTCGGCGCTTCATAAAAATATAATGTGTGTTTTTATAACTATTCCTTTGTTGTTTTTAAAGCAAAAATTTAGTAACTAAATAAATAAGAAAATTAAACGTGATCAGAGAAATAAACTTTGTGTAGGTATACTGTTTTGTAGTTGTTAGCTTTATAGGCTTAGACACTAAATGAACTTAGAGAACATGACAAAACAAGATGTTTTCATTCAGAAGGAAGAATGGGGGCTTGTTAGTTTTTCTTTCGTTTTCAACTGTTTACAACATTAGAAGTTGCTAGTTTGTTTTCTTGTTACTTTTCTTTTGTTTTCAACTATACAACATTAAAAGTTGCTAGTTCGTTTCGTCTGTTTGACTTAAATTTGTTTCTCTTCTTTTGTTTTCAACTGTACATCATTAGAACTTGCTAGTTCGTTTTCACGTTCTAATTGTATTTTAAGTATCCACTGTATTCTTCATTAATTCAGTTTCATTATGCGTATACGTTGTTGTCTATTCGCTTATCATGCTTCTGTTTTCTGTAGCCATTTATACACCTCGTCAACTTCTTTCACTTGCAAAATAGTAAATGGACCAGTACCTTTCAGAGAGACAGGTCCGTAAAATACATGGCCTGAGTTGAAGGTCTCTCCCTAATTTTCAAGGAACGCCTGTGTGATTTTGTACTTTTACGTAGCAAGAACGTGTTTTGAAAGATGTTGAACGGGTTTTAGCACCCAAATCCGGCTATTTAACATTGAATTTCATCAACAAATGGTAAAATTGTGAGTTTATTTTAGTCTGTATGTTGTATTTAGATGTTTTTATTGTTTTCTTATACATTTTACAGCAATTAGTGCGAAAATTGATGAATAGTATTGTATTGAATGGTCTGAACCCAGGTGAATGAATGTTTATCGAAGTAACAATATTTGTCGAAGTAACAATATTTGTAATAGGATCATCCGGGTGGATGTAGCCATCAGAAGGGCTGTTTGATGTGACTGACGTTTCGACATCCTGTGCGGAAGTCATCTTCAGAGTCAAGTGAATAAAAAGATGATATTGACGCCTTTCATAACCACTTAAACGATCAGAACCCTCATATACAGTTTACCAGAGAGCTTGAGGATAACGGTAAAATACCATTCTTAGACTGCCTAGTTAGCCGCCACGACAATACCCTACACACTACTGTATACCGTAAGCCTACTAATACAGACAGGTTACTTGACCAATCATCATATAACCCAACATCTCACAAGGCTACGACCATCAAAACTCTTTCAAGGCGTGCTCAAATCATTTGTGACTCAGCAGATAGTTTACACAGTGAGACTCAACATCTAAAAAATGTGTTTCATAAGAACAACTATAGCGATAAGTTTATTAATACCAACACGCATAAACCAAGAAATCATAGGGAAAGTCTTATTGACATGTCTTCCTCGCCCAAATCCTATATTTCACTACCATACATCAGAGGGACGTCAGAGATCATATCACGTATTTTACAACCGCACAACATCAGCGTAGCTCATAAACCCATATCTACACTACGCCAGATCCTGACTAAGGTTAAAGACAAAGACAGTCCTAATGATCGAATCGGTGCTATATATAAAATTGCATGTAATGACTGTGAGGCTACATATATTTGTGAAACAGGTAGATCGTTTAATACTAGAAAACAGGAACATCAGAAAGCAGTTCAACAACAGGACAATCGAAACAACATCGCCATGCATTATACCAAGACTGGACATTCCATTAACTGGGATTCTGGTGAATGTATTTCTTTTAGTGGGAACAGAAAGCAAAGACTAGTCCTTGAAAGTTGGTTTACCAAGTTAGAACATCAACCAATTAATAGATCTATTACACTTCCAACACAATACAACCGGCTTGTAAACAAACTTAGCAAACAAAACACCGCCGAAACGGTACCGCCACACAATGGGACTTATGCCGCTAATTACACCCAAGCGGTTCAGCCATACAACAAGACCGATGCCGCTAATGACGCTACATCCATTAATTAGCGTGGGAGTATAAATATCACTCTATCTGACTTTTTATTCACTTGACTCTGAAGATGACTTCCGCACAGGATGTCGAAACGTCAGTCACATCAAACAGCCCTTCTGAGGGCTACATCCACCCGGATGATCCTATTACAAATATTGTTACTTCGACAAATATTGTTACTTCGATAAACAATTGATGAATAGTGCGATAAATCGGAAATAGTGCGATTCGGTGCGATTCGAGGCAAATAGTGCGGGATCGCACCGTCGCACTCTATCAGATCCTCTGTTCAGATCACCTCCTAAATGTCCAGGCATATAAATGTCCATATTTTATATATATTTTTACATATTTTAATTCATGACAGGTATTCATGATTGCAAAATGATTTTCAAACAGAGAAAAAGTAATTTTGTTCATTAATATTTTGGAAGTTAGAGAAAATAGCATAAAATGTCAAGTGCTCACCAAACAAGTCACTAGCATTGATCCTATCCCAGTCCAGGTTACACACGGCAAGTCTTCTTGATGCGTTGCTGCTTTTCTTAACGTCACTGTCTAGCTCAGCCCACTGATGATCAATTCCATTGTCATCCTATAAATATCAAATAATTTTTATTCAGTTGCTGTTTATCAGAATGTTAGATTGTTACAAAATTGTTCACAAATTACAAATAAATGTCAAATGAATCGAGAAATGAATGAATGAAAATTGAACAAAATGGATGAAAATTGAATAAATGATTGAGCAAATTATTAATGTTTAGTTGACTACATCATTGAGAACACATGTGTACAAACAAGTAAATGGATGAATAATAAGGGATTAAATGAATGACTAAACAAACACAAATTACTAGCTGAACAACATCAAAAGTGCTGAGGAAAACAAAAGACAAATATTCATTAAACATTACTTGGTCACTGTGTTCACTTTCATCTGTATCTGATTCTTCATCTTGCTCATTCAGTTGCTGTTGATTCTTTAAAGCTATTTGTGTAGAGCCAATGCCTTCATCATCATCATCATCATCATCATCACTATCATCATCATCTGATGAAGAATCAATATTGCCCTCTCCTCTGGCTAAATCAAATGTTTTATCATTTTCACTATCCTGGCGTTCATCAGAATCATCTTGTTCCACAATATCCTCATCTACTTCTTCTTGTGCTGATTTTCTTTTCTCTTTTGATTTCTTTGTTTTCTTGCTTGTTTGTTTATTGACGGTTTGTTTACCTTTTACATCAATATCTCTGACAACAACAACACAAATCATATCAAGCTAAATTCCTATCTAATTTATAATACTATTACAGTGAGGATACTTGAACAATGAACACTTTAAGTTATTTCTTTCTTTAACCCACATCCCACGAGTGAATAGATTAGAAATAAGATTTATTATGAACACTTAGTGTATTTGAAAACACTTAATGTATTTGAACTCATTGCTTCATTTTTAGAGGTTTTGAAGCAGAAGGTTCAGAAAATAATAACATGAAAAATGTCAATTGTTCACGGTTCAAGTATCCTCACTGTAAATAGGAATAATATAATATTAATATGTCTAGTATAATAATGTACGTATGATAACATGGATATTTTAATTTTGTTCATATGCCTGATTTACATTTCTAAAGGCCTACGTGAAATTAAGCGAATGCAATATACATGTATGAGTACATCTGAAAATTTGCTAAGACTACTAGTACATTTATTTTTTTAATTCAAAATCAGGAATGTGATAATGATACTTGATGATGATAATATGGTAATTTACCTAGTAGGGGACAACATGACCTATTGTAAATTTACCCGCCTTGGCTAATTGTGAAATAAATATAATAAATATATACTGTACATAATAATTACAATGATGATGATAATGGTGAGAATAAAAAAGGAAATCCATCCATAAATACTGAACTGTAATAAACATGCATGAACTTGTGGCCTCAAATAATGATGACGATAATAATGTTATATTAATGATGGTGATAATGATGATAATACAGGTGTTGGTGATAAATTGGTGATGATGATGATGGTATTTTTAAGTGGTTAGCACAAATTCTTACATTGTTTCTGTTTCTTTTTGTTGTACTGTAGAGTGTTCATCCTTCTCGTCATCAGAGAGATCATAAAACTGATGCAAGTCTTCTTTTGTTGTTTTACCAACTGCACCACCTCTTTTATCAACAAAATCTGGCAAGACACAAAAAAGGAAATCCAATAATTATTCCACTATTTATTCTTGTTAAATGACCAATATATTATAAAACTATAATTTACTATGATAGCCAACTGGCTTTGTATACCTTCCAAGTTATCTCAGTTGGCTCTCACCTCCGTATAAGGATAATTAATAATATGTATAATAATTTGTAAATTGTGAGGTGAAAGTAAAAAATTGTCATTGTCAATAATTATTTAAAGACCAATTTCATTAGTACTAGGACAGCAATAATATCAAACACAAAATACTCATATTATCGACTGTTAATTCTTAATCAAGTATACCAAAGCGCATCTCTGCCATCCAGAAATAAAACCATATCATGTTATATAGAATACTTACATTTTGTGGTGAACTTTTTATCTGTAAACATCCGTTGAAACCTCGAATCAATTTTAACTTTCCTTAGTTTTCGAGGGTTTTTCTGAAAACATATTAAAGTACCATAGTTTTTCATACATAAAGATGCTATTTAAATCGATTAAAATACAGTATAATATGAGAATAGGATAGAATATAGTTTTCTGTGTACCTTGAAGCGTGGATCATTAGCAACACGTGCGAATCGTTTGTCCGACATTATCGCCCAAGGAAAATATAAAACAAACTAAACAGTTTGTTAAATAGATTCCTAAAAGTCAGTACTCTTACTATATCGGATTAAAAACAGCAAAGATATTCAATCAGTGAATAAAAAGAGTTAATCTTCCGACGATAAAGGCTTTCTCGAGAAACACTTGGACGCCATGTTATGCTTGGTAACCCAGCCAATACTGACATACAGGAAGCCCAATTTGCATTGTCTGAACCAGTATTCTCAGAATCAATATAAAGTAAAAATACTATAAAATATTTAAATTTTTAAAATAGTTAATGTCACCCTAAATAATTAATAAAAATTATTTTTTTATTTCATAACTTTTATTATTTAAACACATAAATATATACACAAAATGGATCATACTTAGTCATCAAAGCTCTTCAAAGATCTACATTTTATAATCCACAATACTTTGAATAAATGTTTTAATTTGTAGCTATACTTAATACTGTTTGTCTCAATATTCTTTGTAGCATTTTCAAACTATCTTCTAACATTTTCCATGTTTGCAAGTATCATCTTGACAAAATCATAGTTTTAGTAGGTCACTCTTGAGCCTAGATGATATGCTTTCTCTACTGTCAGTATAAAAGTTTTAGTCATCACTTTTGTAAGAAACCATTGTGTCAATTTTGTGAATTGTTGTTGAGAATGAACGTAAGCGGACATCCTCAGAGTTGTTAATAATACATGCCCCAGATTCTTCCCACATTTCTGGGACATTTAGATCTTTGTCTGTATAAACCAATAGGTCAAATGAACCTAGAAAAAAGATAATGGAAGCAAAAACAAACAAAAAATAGATAGGTAAAGTAACAAACAAACAAATAAATACTTAAATAAATAGATAAACACATAAATACTTAAATAAATAGATAAACACATAAATACTTAAATAAATAGATAAACACATAAATACTTAAATAAATAGATAAATAGATAAACAAATAAATACTTAAATAAATAGATAAATAGACAAACCAACCAAACAATAAATGAATATCATTGCAGTGCAGACACTCTAACCGGGACCACTTAGACAAAACCGTCCAATCAAAAAATATTTAAACCAGACAGAGATTGAACTTATAACAGCATAATCCAATCAAATTATAGTGTTCTCAAGCTTATAACATTCTTGAGCTGAAAGCTGCAATATGATTGGTTGATTATCAATTCATCTAAAGTGGTCCTGGTTGGAGTGTCCTCACTGTAAGGGAAGTTGTAATTGTTGATACAGAATCATCCTCATTTACATTAATAGGTTTTACAGTGAGCACACTCAAACCAATACTTAAACACTTGACTTTTTTCAAGTTATTATTTCTGAACCTTTTATTGCTTCAAAACATCTTAAAGTGAAGTGGTGAGTTCAGATACACTAAGTGTTCATAATAAATCATATTTCTAATCTGTTCGCTCATGGGATGTGGGTTAAGTGATCACAGTTTGAGTGTCTTCACAGTAACTTGATTTTTTTTGCAATATTTAAATTTGCCTTATGAGGTATTTGTACTTACAATGACTATCTAGAAGGGGCAGGAAGGTAACACTAGCAGATATTTGCAGCATCACATCTCTTATTTCTCTTTTGATCTCTTTCAGGGATTTCTCTCTGGGTTTGCTAAAAATATAGGGGATGTCATGCAGTAAATTTACCCGCCTTAATTGGCGAATTGTTAAAAAAATAATTAAATAAATAAATACAATTTCATGTAACATGCCATTTATCAACAGATTGTTAGCATTGGGTGCACTGTATTTAGCGGTGAATCATTTGACTTTTTGGGGGTTGGAAGATTTAAGAAAATAATTTTTCCTGTAGCCCCCCAAGAAAGACAAAAACATCTGTGCATGATCCATTCTGGAAAAATAAATGTGCTCAGAAAAAAAGTTCTTCCAAAGAGATCTTTCAACCCCCACCCCTCCCCCTTAAAGGTCCAATGGTTCACCCCTTACTCAAACTGTTGCTGTATCACCTCTAATTGTTGAAGTTCCAAATAAATAAATAAAAGTACAAAACGCATGAATGAGGGTCCTGAAGGGGGGTCCTGAAGGGGGGGTCCAAATCCCATTTCCCAGTTTATATTTGGACCAAATCCCAGTCAAAAATCAAATAATCCCATCAGTTTCGCTCAAGTTTTCAATCCCATTCCCATTTTCTATTGTTCTTTTATTTGTAAATCCCAGTCCCAGTCCCAGTGCATCCAATCCCATTTTCCCAGTCAAAAATAAGGCCAATCCCAGCTCCCATTTTACCCCTTCAGGACCCTCATGAATACACCACCTTGTCAGTTCATAATGTGAGAAACAGTCTTTTTGAATTACATGAAGCTAAAGTGTTATAAATAAAAACACAGCCTACAAACATTTTTAACATCTTTAGTTACCTGTCCTCATCCATGGTCTTGTCACATTGAATGTTAAATTGCCATCTTTCTAAGACTTCTCCTGTTACAACATTTTTGATTACAAGTACAATCCGCTGTATTGTCTTCGACATTAACCATTCTAAACAAAACAAAATGATGAAAGATTGATACCTGCAATGTTTACAAACTGTCCATCCTTGAACATGTCCTTTCTTCGTCCTGCTAGGACCTCTTGCCGGACCTTGTTTAAACTGTTATAGTTGTTATCTTGCAACATCCATATTTTCACAATTAATTTTCGAGTGGGATTCAAGGTCTGGTGATTTTTCAAAGTGGGATTCGGGATGCCAGTGAAAATACTATCGGAAATTGGGAATTGTGACAGCAAATTTGACGGCAAAATCGAAAAAAAAAAAAAAAAGAATTCTGAGGGAATTGTGTGGGGAAATCGCGACTTAAAATCACTATTGTGGGAAATCATAAGTTAATTATCATACAAACAAAAACCAGTATAGCCAAAGTTTTTACCTTTAATTTGTTTTAGTACTGAGGCCATGTAATCTTTAAGCTTTGGTTCATCAGATACAAATAGTGTCAGTCCATATTGTTGGACATGCTTGAAATTATCTGGAGGATAAACCCCACGGTGATAGAGAATACTGAAACAAAGATATGTACATTCAAATAAACATAAAGAAATAGCTTTGGTTCATCAGTTACAAATAGTGTCAGTCCATATTGTTGGACATGCTTGAAATTATCAGGAGGATAAACCCCACGGTGATAAAGAATGCTGAAACAAAGATATGTACAAATAAACATAAAGAAATATCTTTGGTTCATCAGATACAAATAGTGTCAGTCCATATTGTTGGACATGCTTGAAATTATCAGGAGGATAAACCCCACGGTGATAAAGAATACTGAAACAAAGATATGTACATTCAAATAAACAATAATAAGGAAATAATTTTTTCAATAGGAGGCCAGTCATTCAAAAAAATAGTTGAACAAATATTAATCAAGTTAATATGCTAATAAAAACTTTTACAATTATAATATCAATGATTATATTATTGATAACGATGATGATAATAGATTTGTATGCTAAGTAAAATTTAACAAAAAAAAAAGTAGTACAATAGGCCTTGCAACAACAGGTCATGTGACCCTACCCCTTTTAAATCAAACAGCTGTGTCAAAATGAACATCAGAAATGAAAAGAGCATCTCCATATTAGTAAGAAGGTGAAATATCAGCTTATAAAATGTAACACGAGGGAAATGACATTTGATTTAAAATTAAATATTTTATTAGGATTTGTATGGAAAATCTGTTCTGGATGGCAAGCTTTGCCATCCAGTGCATATTCTCCATACAAAATCCTTATAAAATATTGAATTTTATATTTAATGCCAATTCTCCTATGCTCATCATTATAAGCTAAAACTTTGGCTTCATACTATTAAATATGGAGGTGCTCTTTTCATTTCTGATGTTGATTTTGACACAGCTGCTCGATTTAAAAGGGGCAAGGTCATGTGACCTGTTGTTGCAAAAGGTGTATTTCAATATTCTTGAACAAATCAATACAGTAACTTCAAAAAAACTTATTTTATAGTTTTAATTTTTTTTAATTTTTTATTATTAACACATACACACACACAACTTATTTTATAGTTATACAATAAGAATTATTAACTGAATAATAACAAAAGAATGAATGATTGTAATGCTACAAGACAATAGTAGAATCAGAAAGAATGACAAAATATGAGAACAACAATATTGTTTTTTGAACTATTATTTTCTGATTTTCCTGATTTTTTCTGATTTGCATCTAGAACTTTCTTTAAATCAACGCGTGTCAAAAGGACACACAGCCTAAAACACACAAGGCAACTTAGTAATGAAGATTTGCAAAGTTTGTAGAACTAAAAATGACCAAATTGAAGGTCTCGTACAATATAATAAAAGCTTGAACAACTTTTGATTGATTGCAAACGATCGAATACACAACATGGAGCTTACCTGTTTATTCCAAAGCCTGTAAAGAAATTCAAACAAATAAATCAATGTTAAGATACTAGAGTAAATAAATGTTAGAATTATCTAAATAATTACCAAAAAACTCCGTCACATTTTCTGTGCTGCCTTTCAAAGTGATCGCATGCGAAGTTTCAGTTGCCGCCATTTTTCGAAGTGAGATTTGACACGGCCCAGTCCTCACCGTCACAGGAAGCCCAAGACCCACAGAAACACGAAAGCCCGCCGAAAATGTCGGAAAATGGCCGGAAATCTATGAAATCACGTAAATATTTTTATGCTCACTTAGTAATAAATTTAAAAACATGTTAGTAAGGATACGTTTAATTATTAAGAAGTGTTACCGTTTTTTTAATTTATTCAATTATTCAAGAAATATTTATTGATGTGCGCGCGCATAACTATATGTTTCAAAAATTATTATCTTTTTTTTTTTTTAATTCTGAAATCCCAATTTCATAGCTAAATTTCAAGTTGTAGGTTCCAAACTTTACATGATTTCAATTTACATGATTTCAAATTGTGTGCCAAAAAAATAAAAAAATATCCAGAATGTCGATTCTCCACCCGACCAAAATGGCTACTTCAGCTTGCGCAGACTTGAAATCCTGTAGTGGTATAGGGGTGGTCGGTGCGGTCGGTTTTCAAAACGTCCCCTAAATGGGAGAATCCCTAAATGGTACAACTGTGCGATGCTTTTGGGGAGGGAGGCGTAAGGGAGTATTGGAAACCGCAAAACCGCACAAAAAAATCGACAAAAACCGCACAATCGCACCAAAATTTGCTAAAACCCGCAAGATTTGCGACACCGCAAAACCACAGTTATGAATGAAAAAAAAATGTAAAACCGCACCGAAACAAACGTGATACGGAGTCAGAAATGTGAAATATTTTCAACCTTAATTACATTTGCCCAAATGTGTTTATGTAAATCAACATTTCCGGGTTGACTGATTGAGTCTTCACCAAAATCGTGGAATTTTGAGCAATTTTCTATGCCTGTCCAAGTAGAAAAGCGTTAAGATAGCGTGTTCTTACATTGAACGGATCTTGACAAACCTTATCTACAACGTACAGGTTGGAATTTTTCTAGTTATCTTCACTTTCAGTAAGGCAAAAATAACTTAATTTTGTACAAACCGCAAACTTACAAGAAATGTATGGTGCTGTGATAGCTAGTTTATTTATTTATTTAACAATTCGCCAAGGCAGGTAAGATTACAAAAGAACATGACGTCCCCTACTAGGTAAAATTACCCTAGTTTGCGTTTATACGATCATCAAATCTTAACGTCCTATATGAAAACAATGAACAATACATGACCTATGGCCATGGAGGCAACTCATTCACAATGTTTAGCATTAACAGTACTACGGTTAGTACTAGAGGGTATACTACGTAATCTACTACGTAAGACCAACCCTAGCCTGCATGCAACCTGAGAGAGTTATATATGCACCTATTTCAAAAATCGTAGTCGCAATCAAACTAGCTACAGTCCACACTCTGAAGCCTGCAAAGGATGTTGGTATATATTTCTACTCTTGTTATCGATTTATTCATAGCATATTTTGGTTATAAGCAAAAAATAAATATCCTCTCTTGTTATAAGTGTTTGTGTTGTATGACCATACCAAGTTTTGCAATCAGATAGATGATGAAACAAATATTTATTTAAAAAGTACGTAATAAACCACACATTCAGTTCATATTACCGACATCCTTTGCAGGCTTCAGAGTGTTGACTGTAGCTTCGGCTGCGACAACGATTATTGAAATAGGTGTATACAGTCAATATCATTATATAAACATTGTCCGCCAACTGAAATACATTTATATCACTATCACTAAAAGAAAGTCACGCGACAACACATCAGTTCGCTCTAAATGCTTAATTGTGAACTCTGATTGTGAACATAGATTTCAGAATCACTTGTCACTGTCAATCTACCGTTACATGGAAAACGCTAATGACACCCCCGGACTGGAACTATAAATGTCAAGACTGTGGATTATTATCCGTGCTGAGACTAAGAGGTTAAGGACTTCTTCATAATGTTTTTACGAAAACATCAATAAATCCTGTCATGACATGCATGTCCTTTCAGTCCGCCACTCATCACAAATTGTTGAAAGTCACAACTGATTATTTATATGCGCATTTGATTATATACATATTTGCGCTATATAAGTAATAAAGATTATTATTATATATTTATTAGCCAGCGTAGCGGCTCTATCAAAGGGTATTTTGTTCAAATGTTACCGTACGCGTTCAAAAAACTGAGTAGACGCTTTTGCCTTGAAATGTAGCTTTCGAGGGGGAACGAGAAGACGAAAAGAGTTGAAGAATACCTCCTAACAGATCCCCCTCATGGTAAAGACCTCACGACCGATGTTGGTGAGAATTCTATTACTCATTTTTAATTAACGTGACTCATTAAAATAACAATAAAGATTGACTTCAAAGCATGTTTTCCGTAAATGGTCCAGTTTTAGCCGCTTTCAGTAGTACTGTGCATGTAATAACGACCTCACTTCCAACTGGCTTAGGGTTACCAGGCTGATTATGTAGATCTGCTCCGAAAAAAGTTGACATTGCTCCAACCAATAAAGCGGAAAATTATGTTATCCAAACATAACATTATAATGAAAACGTTTCAATTCAATCCCTGAGAAGTGCTCTTGGATAGCCTGTTTTGTTTACATGGGGAATTTTACAATGCTTTTACAATCTTACTGTTGCCCTAGGTAACCGACTTAGTCAACATATACTATTATAGAGACCACTGTGTTGAAATTAGAACTCGATATGGCCCTTAAAACCTTAAGAACTATACTACATGTACTTAAATATATTCCTTTTGCAAAGAGAAAAATGAAAAGTCAATATTGTCAAGTAGTATTTTTTGGCAAATAACTAAAAACAATGTCAACATCAGCAGTTTTTATGATTAATTGCCTAATAACAATCTCACGACAAAATTAACGGTCTTAAAAGCTTGTTCTGAGTTTTGACGAATGTACATCGATGTTTTTATAGAAAATGTGCTGTAAATCTTTCAGGTCGTCTTCAGTTTAAATATCGTCTTGCTTGAATGAATGGTAGTAGTCATGTAGACTTGGTACCAGGTCGTACGGTCGGTCGTACGGTCGTGTACACAAATACAGTACATGTGTTCAATGTGTTGTTGGTACCTCTGCCATTTTAACCGTTTTTTGATCCAAAAATCGGTCCGTTAATGACCATTACATATTGTAAGGTACACAATGCCGATAAAGAAAGGACTGGTAGCTCCTCAGAACACATTTATTCAGACTATTATCAAGAAATTCGACGGATCACGTAAGTAGTCATCTTCATAGTACATGTACTGTTCACTAAACCATATCATCATATCATGCTTAATTTAATGAATTTTATCTGCGATTTCCTTACTAGCGGATCGGAATTTCGTCCTTGGAAATGCCCAAGTGTCTGAATTACCGATTATATATTGCAATGAGGGTTTCTGTGAGCTGACGGGTTACAGTCGAGCAGAACTTGTGCAACGACATTGTAGCTGTGACTTTTTGTGCGGGCAAGGTACGAGCGAGGCGGCCAAGAGAAACATCAAAAATGCTCTTAAAGGAACTGAAGAAAAACATACTGAGATCCTTTATTACAGGAAAGACGGTAAGGCAATGGTAAAGCTTTAAATTAACAAATACACAGGTAGATTATTGATTTTGTTCTAGTGAAATTGTCATGTTTATCTGTGTATGTTTGCATTCCATGTTCATTGTTTAGTCGTAATCATGCACCGGCTTTACGAAAAGTTATGATTCGATTATCAACATAACTCTTTGTTCCCCTAAAACATTTTTAATATTTTTTTGTTGGAACTCAGGTCATTCTATTTTTTTTTGTAAATTTGTCAAGTGTATTTCAAGTTAAACATTTCAGCCATATCGTAAATTGCAGTTTCAGTTTTGCACGCATAAGTTAAGAAAATTTAG
Organism: Metridium senile; assembly: GCA_949775045.1. Taxonomy (NCBI): domain Eukaryota; kingdom Metazoa; phylum Cnidaria; class Anthozoa; order Actiniaria; family Metridiidae; genus Metridium; species Metridium senile. The sequence continues at coordinate 34,272,300 of OX459096.1, read as the reverse complement.
CCATTAGAAGCGATGAATACTAGGAAGCTGGAAATCTCAAACAATCGTTTATCGCCAAAAATCGTTGTCATTACACGGATTGTAAATGTGCTAATTTAGACAAAATTTGCGTCTAAATTTATAAATGTTTTTTAATATCTTACAAGCTGGCCATTTAACATATAAAGAAACAATGGTATACTAAATGAAGCATACGTTAGTCATGATTTTGAATACACCCCAAGTCTGCTTGAAAATTATGTAATCATGTATTGTATTGCGATTGTTATGATTTCAAAAACACATATTGACTGAACATTTCAAAACGACATAACGTGAGAGATAATAATGCCCGCATCGTATCATAAAACCAAGCATCACGTACGAATGCATATTTATTGTTGCTCACAAGTACGCAAATCTGATAAAATCGTTCAATTTCTGTTCCACTTATATACATCTTTCCTTCTTATTGTTCCTTTCACATTCGCTGTTAATACAATCTTTAAAGTGATGTATAGCTGTCATTGGTTTTTAATTAGCACTATAAGGACATTTTTAATTAAGATTTTTTAAATCGATTCCATTTTTTATTTCTATCTACATTTTTATATAAATATTTCTTTATACTAAATTTATTAATACATGATTGAGTACCAACGCGAATTGGAAGAATAATGTTTTAAATAGAATGAAAATGTGCGCGATTAAAATCTACAATAACTCTGTAAAGCCAAGGGCACTATACAAACCATGACAAATTAATATGTGTTGTTGAAAATGTTAGAGGGCCATGTACATCAATCAACACCAATAGTCAACACTAAATTCTCTGTTTGTAGAAATAATATTCTCTAAAGGATTGGTTTTAAAAATAAGAAATTAGTAATAGTTTTTGACGTGTATGTATATTAAGTTAGCAATTTTGGATATTTGGTGTGAAGTATAACTGCTATTAAACTCTTGACTGTATTTGAATATTTATACAGCTTAGGGCCATATGTTTGCAAATCTACACTGATAACTGATGTACAATTTTAGAAACCCAACAAAAGATTTCATAGATATAAGCTTACCAGTTGTCTGTTGTGAATAATAGTAATTTTAGCAAATGAGCAAATACAACAAAATAATCGTGATTATAGATCGAGATAAAGAGATTTAGCCAAACCATTTATTTGAGCTTTATATAATTATATAGCTGTGTTGTTCATTGATGTTAATTCACACAACCCAGGAATAATTATCTGTAACATCTATAGATCAGCCTCCCTAAAGCTTTCTCTTACAATATTACACTGGCAGCTGTTTCTGTTTGAAGAAAAGTCAAAAACCTGACTTCCTTTTGTTAATTCCCACTGTTTAACTGAATATGTTCATCGAAATGATTGTTTAGTCTATTCATTTAATGGTGCACTGTATGGTAAAACAAACTTTCCATTTTGATATACAACTAGTATATAGTTGTTAGCATACATCATCTAATACCAAGTCCATTTGGAGTCAGAATTTAACCTTTCAACATGTTTTAAATTATCATATGAAATATCAGAAAAAAAAGATGAATAAATTTATCTAGCTGTAAACTTTCTATTGAATGTCTGCAATTTCTGTAAGAATATGTGAATTAAATAACGAATAGTATATAGGCTGTAAATAATATATTGAATAATATATTGTGTGTATATGTGCAGTTTGTGTGCTGTATAAATTAATTACCCTCCCTTTCACCAAAATCACCAAAGAAGAAATCAATAGGGAGCGAACCTTATCAAATAAGCATATTTGTCAACCTTATAAATATCATTAGAATTTATTATTATTTATTATTAGTTGATTGATTTTCTTATACAAACTTAGTTTTACTCCATGCACCAAAATCAGCTGTGAGTCTTGTGTGTGTAGAATATTACAATGATTATAGTGGTAGCGAGAGGGCATGGATATTAAGTATGTTGATGTTACTTAACCTGTAATACAGAAATAGATATATTTTATTTATTAAACCATTGTTTATATAAAATATGTTTTGTGACTATTGCAAAAAACTATATTATAGAGAATAACTGTAAGTATCAAGGTTGTTTTGACTATTCTGCATTTTAAATCATGGATATAAGACCTTATTTTCATATGAAATCTTATTATCTTTTAATAATAGACTTGTATCACTCATGAAAGTTAAACCTTAATCCAGGACAGATCCATTTTCATGTTTTGAGTTAGTTACTTGCCTTTTATGATATTTCCTTAAATTATATAGAAATGAATTAAAATAAAATATTTTTTAAACATATGTTAATGGCACAAGAGCATTTTTAATATTTAAAGCATTCATGCTGGGTTGAACACATTTGTTAAGAGGACACCCAGCATGCATTCCCTAATGGAATCCTGTTAATTGTGGTGCAGGTCTGTCCCCTACAAACATTACAACGTGGGGGGAGAGCAGCAGGACTAATTTAAAATGTGTATGTCTATGATTGTCCTAGTTTTGGTTGACAGTTTTGGCAATGATTGTAGCAACAAATAGTACTAATCAGAAGAACTTTGCTTATATAATTTTATAAGAAAACAAGCGAATACAAATTACGATGTTTCGTTGTCATCGCGACAACATTATCAAGTAAATGATGGTGCAAAGAGAAAAATATATTATAGTGGTGGACAATGGAATAGGTTAAATAAACAGTTTTAATTCACTTGAATTGAGTCTGACTGGATATTCAAGCGTGGCTTAAATTTACGAATTAATAACATTTCCTAAATCAGGCAGTCTAGTTTTTTTCAAGCATTTTTTCAGGACGGTGAAACCGCTCTGAGTTACTGAATGACTTGATAATGTTGTCGCGATAACAACGAACAGCATAATTTGTATTCACTTGTTTTCTTATTAAATAGTACTAAATAAGTCAAAATGCACAGTCCTGTGATCATTATAGAAAAGTGTTAAATGGTTGATAATTTTTCTCAATAAACACCATTATTGAGGTCTGAGTATGTGTGAGGCGAACATCTCTGGTTTTGTTTCATTCTCTGTTGTACCAGTCTCCCTGTTTCACCAATGTGGACTGACTGCTGCACAAAACAAATATTTTCTTCTAATATGATTTACAATAGCTGTTATTACAGTTATATGCAAATGATTTTGAACAATGGGTTGAAGTTGAGGCTTTCGGGCGAAAACAATAGGTTTGCCCGAAAGCCTCGATTTGAATCCATTGTTTGAAATCATTTGCATATAACTGTAATAACAGCTATTTAATGTCATTAACATTGTCCACCAAAGAAAAGTCATGTGACACCACATCAGTTTCTTTAAATGCTTGATACTAGCATTAAGATAGATCATAATCCATGTTCACAGTTACTCATTATACAGTTAGAAATTTCAACCGCTGAAAACAAATAAACAAAGAACCATGCTTCACTTGTTTTAGTGCTAAATTCTACTTTATGTGGACAACGTCAATGTTATTGACTATATATTTATACATGAATCAATGAATCAATGAATAATAGAAATGTGGTTGGTTGCTATGTTAAACTTAATACAAATATCTTTGTTCCAGGGACTGCTTTTCTATGTTCAGTCCTTGTTGCTCCTGTTAAAACTGACAATGGTTCAGTTGTTATGTACATTGTCAATCATGAGGATGTCACATGGTCACCAAATACTGATGAAGTGATTCCAAAACGTAAGTAGTTATTAATTTTCAAGTATGTCAAGTATTTCAAGTATGTCAAGACCATTATTGACCTTTCTAGTGTTATTTGATCGCAATACATTTGTTGCTCAGGCTGAGCCTTGTAGGTAAATTAATCAAAGAGTAGGGATAAAACAATGTGGTATTTCTATTGTTTGTTGATAGCATTCCTTGCCTTACCATGTGCTGTACTAAATACAAAAAATAACACATGGTATAAAGGCTTAGCTTGAGCAACAAAGAACTTTAAACTGGAGTTTTGAAATATGGTGCCTAATAACAATTATTGTTATTGACTGTCTTGTCTCATATTAAATGAGATTGTGAGAAACATTTGACAAGAAAAATGAAAAGAAGGATATGATTGTATAGTGAGTGTAGTATTTGAGTATGAGCCATTCACTAAGGTCTCAGCACCAGGGTCATGGCACCAAGGTTTGTTACATCACCAGGGGTTCTTTTACCCACCCCTCCCATGTAGGTTAGTGAGTGTAGTGTGTGAATATCTGTCCCTTAGGGTGGCCACAGCGTTTGTTACATCATCAGGTGTTCTTTTACCCCACCTCCTCCCATGTAGGTTATTGAGTGTAGTGTGTGGATATCTGTCTCTATGGGTGGTCACAGCCAGGGTTTGTTACGTCTTCAGGTGTTCTTTTACCCCACCCCCTCCCATGTAGGTTAGTGAGTGTAGTGTGTGAATATCTGTCCCTATGGGTGGTCACAGCCAGGGTTTGTTACATCATCAGGTGTTCTTTTACCCCACCCCCTCCCATGTAGGTTAGTGAGTGTAGTGTGTGAATATCTGTTCCTATGGGTGGTCACAGCCAGGGTTTGTTACATCATCAGGGGTTCTTTTACCCCACCCCCTTCCAATGAAGGTTGTAGTAAGTACAGCTACTTGCAGTTCTAAATAACTTCCAAGGGAGCATTTATTTCTCAATTCAAAAATTTAGTGTCAGTTACAAACGTGTCTTCATAACATGAGCAATCTCAAAATTACCATGGTTATTTGTAAAAAAATACTTTACAGTGAAAATATCACATGTATTTTTTTCAGAATCTGGATGCTTTTCGCTTCCATCACGCATGACCAGCTACAAAGTGAACTTCAAACGACGAGGAAGAGATGAGGATGAGGATGAAGTTTTAAGACCACGTAAACTAAAACACAAAAAGCTGAGGGAAAGACCAAACTCCTTACCGACATCAACAGCAACAAGCACAGTCCAAACCCCTGAATTTATCCCTCTGATGAGTCTTCATCCCGCTACTCCACCAGAATACATTGAGGAAGAGATGGAGTTAGATTCTAAGCCTGCAACATCTAAGAGTAAGAAAGCATCTTCAATGTCAGAACTGTCTAGCAGTACGGGAGCATTAGATAGACCAGAATTTTTCAATAAAAATACCAAGTTACCATCTCATTCATTGATGTCTGCCTTGAGACCAGATATGGATAACGTCTTTCTACCTATCAAACCACAAATGTCAGCATCGACATCAGATACTACTCTATGGAAATCAAAAACTCATTGTTCAGTCGATCAAAGTTTAGATGGATCAAAAGTTGTACTATCTCCAGGATTGCAGTCTTCTGTAGTACAGCCACGAAAAACAAAAAAGGTTGCACAGGTATAGTGATCTGTCAGGAATGTATTTGTAGACCTTTTACTCCTAGGAAGGGGGGACCTAGGGGGACTCAAGGGGGGGACTCGGGGAATTTTGAAAAAGTTGCTAAGTTGCTGTGTTTGAATTTGGTGTGAGTAGTAAGTTCTGTCCAGAGGATCTTAGGGAGCGAGCTGGTTTAAAGGGAGTTAGTAGGTTGGAGATGTAGTCTGGAGCTATGCCATTCAGGGCCTTGTAGGTAATTGAGGACAATCTCGCTCTACATTTTCTTTTTTTCATTGTATTGTTTTTGTAGGTGATGTCTCTAGGCGCGTTGTTTTACTGTCTTCTTGTTCATTGTCGTATTGTTTTTGTAGGTGATGTCTCTAGGCGCGTTGTTTTACTGTCTTCTTGTTTATTGTCGTATTGTTTTTGTAGGTGATGTCTCTAGGCGCTTTGTTTTGCTGTCTTCTTGTTCATTGTCGTATTGTTTTTGTAGGTGATGTCTCTAGGCGCGTTGTTTTACTGTCTTCTTGTTCATTGTCGTATTGTTTTTGTAGGTGATGTCTCTAGGCGCTGTTGTTTTACTGTCTTCTTGTTCATTGTCGTATTGTTTTTGTAGGTGATGTCTCTAGGTGCTGATGTTCTACCCGAGTACAAGCTACAAGCACTTAATATTCACCCATGGACAATTCTACACTACTCGCCTTTCAAGGCATTCTGGGATTGGTTAATTCTTTTTCTAGTCATCTACACCGCCATCCTCACACCATATATGGCATCGTTTATTCTTACACGTGACGAGCGGCGGGACGAACTCAATCGAGATCCCGAAACCCGTAAGGATTACGGGCCAAGGGAAGTGTATAGCGACCCCATTGTCATTCTGGATTATATTGTTGACGTCATGTTTATTGTTGATATCTTCATCAATTTTCGAACAACGTTCGTTGACGATAACGATGAAATTGTATCTCAGCCGTGTAGAGTTGCTGTGCATTATTTCAAGACGTGGTTTGTGATCGATCTTGTAGCTGCTATTCCATTTGAACTTCTTATTATGATTGGCAATACAGATCAGGTAGGGAAACCTTCGCGGAACCTTTCTATACCAGACCCCCCAAAAACCGGAATTATCTCTAAACCGGACATAGTTTGTGGTCTCAAAGCTGAAAAAAATATACCTCAATAAGCAGAAACCCACGCAAAACCGGGCTTTTTACTGCGGAAACCCCCGTTAAACCGGGCATTTTATATCTGGAACCCCCGCTAAACCGGGCATTTTTCTTGGTTCCTTTGCTGTCCTGTATAGAGGGGTTTCATTGTACTTATTCAACAAAACAAAAATTTGAAAAGAAATTAGAAACATTAAAACAGGTGCGTTTCTGCAAATTTCCGCTTCCCCTCCTCTTTTCAGCCCTTTCAAGTCCTTTAGATTTAATTATCGATCTCATTACCTCCCTGGAATTTTTTGACAGCTAGACAAGTCCCTTTGAACACGACATTTATAGGGCCATAACTTTTTCCTTAGCAGCACGTCATTAGTGAGTTTTTCACAGACTATAATCGGTGGATTCAGTACCAATATTAATGTCTCGTGAATGGGCCTTGATCAAATTTCATGATAAGAGGATTATCGTCGTCTGAACGGTGGGTAGAGAAAACACGCAACCAAATCCATCGCCACGCCATCATTTATTCAGTTAGGGAAAGGTTTTTCCCCCAAATAAATATTCCATTTTTCGAAATACACTCGCTAAAAATAAAAATCACTAAAAATAAAAAGTTTTATTTCACGACGTTTCGGAGTCATACTGACGCCATCATCAGGTAAATGTAATCGTATAAAAGCATTAGAAATAAAAAGAAACAAAAAATATTTTCCTCTTATTTCTAAAAGCGCGCAAAACGATTCAGAAAAATAGCCCTAAGTTATCCAACCAATCGCGATAATTTCGTGCTTGTTTACTATGATCACCGATATTTTCATTTCTTATTTCAGACGACAACTTTGATCGGTCTTCTAAAAACAGCTCGTCTTCTTCGTCTAGTACGTGTAGCTCGTAAATTAGATCACTACTCCGAGTATGGTATCGCCGTGCTGTGTTTAATGATGTGTTCATTTGCTCTGTTAGCTCATTGGTTAGCATGTATTTGGTATGCTATTGGAAACTTAGAACGAACTAAAAAGAATAGTACCATTGGTTGGTTGGATCATTTAGCTGGTGAGTAAATACATTGTATACAGCAAATTTAAGAAAGGTTGTCAAAGGCAAATGGAACTAACAAGGCTTTTAAAATGATTTTGTGGACGGACTACAAACAACACGGAATATCTCAACACTAATCTCCGTGTTCTTGACGAGAATAAGGATAAGAAAATGCGCTCTTTTGTATATAATTATAAGTGCCAAAGTTAAAATTTTAGATTCAGATGTCCGACCGTCAACCTTTTTTGAAACAGGTATATGATATCACGTGACATTACAAGACCGAAAACTGAAGATTTTGGATGTCACATAATTTTTGGAAGTCGCGCTTAGTACCTGTAGGGACACCCCCTAGATCCGCCCCTTATTACAACTAACTGATCTATGTCTTACTTCGCGTTAGCCTGCCTTGCATCTAGCCTGCGTAAACAGACCCTTATTAGCGCTCGAAACGTCTCCCGCGAAGAAGAGAGACGTTTCGAGCGCTAATAAGGGTCTGTTTACGCAGGCTAGCGTTGCATTTGGAATTTTCTTCTTTTTTTTACGAAGAAAATGCAGGCTACTTTGTGTGAGTAATATTACTCTTTAAATAAGTGAATTTGCAAAATTTTTTGATTTGTTTTCCAGAACAACTAGAAACACCTTATCAAAAGCATCACCCGGAGAGTGGCCCCGACTTAGAGTCCAAATACATCACAGCATTGTACTTTACTCTAAGTAGTCTGACTAGTGTTGGCTTTGGTAACGTGTCTCCTAACACTAACACGGAAAAGATTTTCTCTATTTGTGTTATGTTAATAGGATGTAAGTATGAAACCTTCATTTAGTTTTGTAAGGCTAGGTTTACACGGTACCGGATGAATTTTTGACCGGTCAAAAGATTGTCCTGGACATGCTGTTCACACGGAACCGATCAATATATTCGCTCTGTTCAGACGAATATTTGATCGGTTAGGCGTCCAAATTATTGCTCGTTTAGCGTGGTCCCGTGTGAACGGAACCCCTAAGCGGATGTTTTTTTGACCGGTCAAAAATTCGCCCGGTACCGTGTAAACGTAGCCTAAGTGTTTTACGGTAATGTAAAGGTGTTTGCAGGCCAGTCTATATTATTGGAGTGACATAGTTAAAAGAGTTTGTTTTTACTTCGATGAAATATTAAACAATACGTTAATAATTTATAGTTATTATTATATTGCGTTATAAACCAAATTAATATTTGGCAACCTGCAATTGTTATTGATTGTCTAGCCTCGTACATATATGCACGTTGGAACACATGCGAGGCTGGTCAGTCAAGAACAAAAGTTCGCTTTGCTTTATGGACTGGTTTTGTTACTTCAATTTTTTTCCAAGAAACATCGAAACAGTCCACTAATCTTAGTCTAATTTATTGTATATTTACAGCATTGCTCTACGCGGCTTTATAAAATATTTGATTTATTTCGCGCGCTCTGATTGGCTGAGAAGCGTTCTCTATAACTCAACAGTGCACGGAGCGTCAATTTGTTTAATTTTAACTACTGAATATTTTATAACGCTTCTCTCGTCTTCTTAAAATCCCCGCGTGCTCTATAACTCAACAGAGCACGCTGCCTCGTTTTCTATTTCTTCAATATTTAGCTGCCTTATTGCTCGTTTGCAGTCCGCTAATCTTAGTCCCTAAATCATTGTATATTTACAGCATTGTTCTACGCGGCTATATTTGGTAATGTAGCTGCTATCATAGCTCGTTTATACTCGAATACTGCACGTTACCACATTCAGATGCAGCGTGTTCGTGAGTTTATTCGATTTCATCAAATTCCTTCACCATTACGACAGCGTGTAGAAGATTACTCGCACCATATATGGTCATATACCAATGGTATTGACATGGACCAGGTAGGCCGTTGTCATGGTGATAGTTTGTATTAAGAACGTAGTGGTTGTCAAGGTGATAATAGTAAGAACATAGTGGTTGTGATCTGATGATAATAAGATCGTAGTAGTTGTCATGGTGATAATAATAAGAACGTAGTGGTTGTCATGGTGATAAATGGTGATTTTGGAATTATTAATGTTTACTAATAAAGTGGGCTGTGCTTTTCTCCTGTAAATTATTTGTGCATATTCTTAACTAGTTGAGATTGCTATAACGAATATGTTGCTGTTCCATAGGTCCTGTTTGGTTTTCCAGAATGTCTACAAGCTGATATATGTCTTCATCTAAACACGGCACTGCTACGTACTCATCAAGTGTTTATTTCAGCGAGCGAAGGCTGTTTAAGAGCACTTGCCCTTAGAATACGAACCATACACCTCCCCCCTGGGGACTATATTATATATCAAGGTGATGAAGTCAGTCACTTGTATTTTATAATGAGAGGCACAGTGGAGATACTACGAGATGACGTCATTATGGCTATATTAGGTAATCTAGATTGACTCAGTATGTTATCAATGTTGCCGACTTAGTGGTGGACGTTAAAGGAAGTTAGTGGTTAGAGAAAATACTCGGAAAATAAGATATGTCGTTATCCTGAGGTTGGAATTGAACCCACTGGTTGCCAGTCAGACGCGAAGGGCGTAGATTCGGTTTTGAAAGTATTTTCTTACTGGTTGCCAGTCAGACGCGAAGGACGTAGATTCGGTTTTGAAAGTATTTTCTTATCTATATGTTATGATTGTGAGTAGTTTTACTTTATGTATATCGATAATGGAACATCTCCTAATAATGTTGAATCCATACCTTGTATAGGCATGTGTGGGACTATTGCACAGCTGCCCTTCGGCTAATAGTTTCAGAATTAAGTCTGTTAAGCTACAGAGATTGAAAAGGTCTTTTAATTAGACAGCCATAGTTTTTTTTATAGGCGTCACTGACTTAAGACCGTTACAAGGTTTCGATCTAGTCGGTTTGTTTGATAAGGTTTTTCAATTAGACAGCCATAGTTTTTATAGGCGTCACTGACTTAAGACCGTTACAAGGTTTCGATCAAGTTGGTTTGATAACCTAGCTCAATTTCTCTGAGCACATTACTGACAAACAAACATATTCGACAAAGATCGAACAAGAATCGAGTGGAAACAGTTATTGTAGTACATGATCTGTTTATTTGTTTGTCCCGTCATTCCGGAGTTCGTTTGTCGGTTTCAGTGTTCTTTCATTCCAATCATTAAATCTTCCACTTGTTCATTCATCCGTTTGTTTATTCATTCATTCATTCATTCATCCACCCATTTCATTTATTCATTCACTCATTTATCCATTCGTTCATACATTCATTGATTTATCCATTCGTTCATTCTTCCATTAATTAATTCATCCATCCAACCAACCATCTATTCATCCATCCAACCATCTATTCATCCATTCATTCATCCATTCATTCATTCATTCATTCATTCATTCATTCATTCATTCATTCATTCAATTATCCAGGCTGTTTTTGTGGTAACGTGTTTCTTTCACTATCTTTTCAGGTAAAGGTGACAGTTTTGGTGAAAACTTTGCATTGTATTCCGATAATACGCCTGGCAACTCTCGAGCCAGTGTCCGTGCTCTGACGTATTGTGACCTGCGCACTATAGCACGAGATGATCTTTTCCATATCAACAAGTTATATCCTGAGTTTAGATCACAATTTGAAAGAGATTTAAATTTGACATTCAGACTACGAGATGAAGAAAACGTTATTGCTAGTACAGATGCCGCCGGTGAACAGGTAATTTTGATAGATATAAGATTGAGCTGATCCTCGCTTATGAAAGTGCGTATGATGATGGTCGTGACCACGAATGATAGTTCATATTTGAGGTTCGCGTTGTGGCGCATGATAAATTATAGTTTTGCTATGCGTAGCAACTCGAACCTCGACTTGGAACTAATATTCGTGGTCACTGAACGGAATTGTGAAAAGGTCTATTAAAGCAATTGCAATTATAGAAGCCGGCGAACAAATTGAAGTTGAAGTCCCGAAAATGTTTTCGGGCTTGTATAATTGCAATTGCTTTACTTGCTTACTATTCCGCGATAACACAGTCAAGTCGGCTGTCGACTAGCCTGCGTAGCCAAGCTCTTTAGGGGAGGGGAGGGGAAGAGGAGGGAGAGAGGGACTTGGGGAGAGCCAGCTATACACCAACATGATTATTTAGAACAAAGCATGATGGGAAACATAGTCCTTATACTTCTATTTTATGCCCGCTAAAAGAAAAGTCAAAATTCCTTTTTATTTTCACGCATAATTGCAAATAGGTTCAGATTTTTGATGGACTACAAATGCAAAGCGCTTTGCAAGTTTTTTGTACACATTGCCTTTTCAAAGTTTTGTTTTTTCTTGTTTTGTTAGTATTTTTCCAGTTTTGTTAGTATTTCACTCATTTTTGTCAAACTTCTATTTGCTCTTTGGTAAATTAAAAAAGATGTTTATTTTGTCGAAAGCCTTAAATCACGTTCTATTTCTTATCTTTTTCAGGACTCGGTCCAGTCTACCTCTACTGTCTACAGTCAATTCGCTTCAAACCATGTCAAAGACAAAAACCACCTTACCCCTCCCCCTGTACAACACGAACATCGCGACAATCCTCTGAATCCACGTGTCATCATTGATAACTCTGCTAACAATTCCCGAGAAACGATAAAGACGGACATTGATAGTGATTTACCAAATTACGAGGATCTCACTGCAGAAGCAGTTCGTATCTCTCAAAGCAGCAAATCAAACGAGCTAGATTGTCGACAGTGTTCTCGTGGTTTTAAGACCCTAGAAACCAAACTGGATGTCATGGGCTCACGGTTGACAAGACTGGAACAAAAGCTTTCGTCAGATGTAGAATCAATGTCTAAACTTTTGAAGTCTTTTGAACATTTGTTAAAGCAGCAAAGGATTGCTTCTGATACAGAAGTTTAACACAAAGCAGTACCAGAAAGGTTTATCTCGAGATGGATTCACGGTCCGTTCGACGAGCCACGGTTTACTGTTACAAGACACCACTAGTGAGACTGTCAGTACCTCCCGATGGGATAGAGAGATAGATTCACCGCCATCGAGCGACAAAATTACTTGGACAATTTTCACGGCGAGTTTATAACAAATTATTATTTTTTTCGGAGTTAATTAAATTAAATTTAAATTAAATTAAATAGAAATCACATTGATTATCACTACCAGGCATTATCGCGAAGATCACCTTCGTGAACGCATCTCGTTGCCAAACCATGTTAACTGCCGTCTTATTCAATTCTTCCAATTACTGCACAACTATAAATTGTATTTTCATTTGATAAAGCCATGGCATTCCGCAAGGATCTGTCATTTCTTCCCAACTTTTCTCAGAGTACTTCACGAGTTACTACAGACTGCTGCGAAAAGTGAATGGAAGAAAACTGGGCACTACCACGATTAGGCTGTCAATATTTTTATGCCGTACGAAGAGACCGAATCAATATATCGCGGAAAATTTAAATAGCTATTGTTTTTGACTTATTACTATCTTTAGCCATTTCTTATTCTTATTATTTATGTAAAAAACCGCACTCATGATTGCAATGTGCGCCTTTATAAAGCAGTCCGTTAAGTCCTCCATATTACTCATGTTAACAATAGCTGCTATATATCAATTCCGTCCACTTAACGTGATATTTTAGTTATTATTGAGATATTTTAGATAGAAATTAATTCTTTAATTTATTTCAAATGATATAATTATTGCGTACATACAAACGAATTTAATACTAATATTATATAAATATTATTATTAATAACATATGTAGTGTTTACAACATGAGCGGCCGTGTTGTATCGGCAGATCAATCGCAAGCCGAAGGCGCGCGATTGTATCGCCGATACAACACGGACGCGAATGTTGTAAACTACTTAAAAAATGTCTAGGTTAGCTCTTTCATATTTTACCAAAATTTTTAGGATTAAAATAAATTTTGCCGTAAAATTACCAGTTAAAACTTATGCAAATCAGGATATACAACACTAGTGTTGTATCAGATTTACAACAATCGTCATGGTCATGATTTCTTTTGAAAATGTCTCATTAATTATTCATGAATTTTTTAATTAAGTATACACAAGACATTGAATTTATAACATTCATAATCAAATTGAACGGACGTTTCCTAGCCAGTCTATTAAAAGACTTGTTAAACTCTTTAATATGTTAAAATGATATACAGTTATATAGTCTATCTCGTTTTACCCTATTTTAGACAGTCCAGAACAATAGTTTTAAATTTGAAAACCACTTCCATTTGGTTTGTGAAACGTCATTCATTTACATAACGCTTTTATTTTTACATTTAGTTAAACCACAACAAATATACATGGCACTTTAAGAAATCTATTGTAAATACATAACGCTTGCACACTGAATTACAAATGAATTATTAATGCCTCAATGAGAGCTGAATGAACATAACTAAATGTAAATATTGATAATATATAATTCGTATCTTTAATTAGTAAAATGAATTATTTTTACGTGCTGTTTTGTATGTAATAAATGATTAAAAAAATATGAGTTGTTTATTTTGGATGACTCTTTCAAGCTGAAGGTTTCCCTCTCACCTACACTTATTCTCAAAATCAAGCCCTCCTTTTAATTTGTACTGTATGTTGTTTTCTAATGTCTTCACATGATTTCTTGACGGTAGCTTTACTAGACTATCGTATGTTCGTTGTATCCGGCTCTAAAAGGTAAAAATTAGGTATGGAAATTTAGATTTTATGCATTTCTTGATATCTCAGTTTAGGATGTCATTCCGTGCAGAAAAGGAATTAGAGCATGTCGCTTTTCATGTACATAGCCATGCTTTTTATTGACGCGCCCTTTTGAAAAGACCGGTATCTGTTAGAAGGGTTATAATCGAAAAGCTGGAATGAAATTTTACAACTCGGAAGGGGGTATTGTGATTGTCGGGAGAATTCAAAAAACGTGAAGAAAATGACAAACACTAAGAAGAAACAAACAAACAGACAATCTCACAAACAAAATAAACAAATGCAAAAAAACCCAGACAAACGACAAATACAGACAAACTCACAAACAAACAAACAAACTAACTCGCAAACATGAATAAACAGACAGACAATCTCACAAAAAAGCCAATATATTAAATGAACAAACAAAAGCAAAAAAAAAAACAGACAAACTCACACAAACAAACAGACAGACAATCTCACAAAGCCAATTAAACGAACAAACAAACAAAAACGCAGGCAAACAAACCCAGACAAACAAACAATCTCACAAACAGATGAATTAACAAACAAATAAAAAGACTAAGAAACAAACAAAGAAACGAACGAACGTAATATACAGACTGGTATTCAAACAAAATAAAAGAATATAATAGAGACTTATGGTTTACACAACAAACAAACTAGACAACCTACCAACTGCACCAAACTTGAACAACTACAAAAAAGAAAGCAAACAAGCTTTTTGAGGTCACAAAGCAACTGACCCAGCGACATAGTTACTAGTTGTCAAGATTCTAACAAACCAACAGCCAAGGGAATTTTTTTAGCAATTTTATTACCATATATACATGTACAATTATAATGATGTGTATCGACACAGAGAATAGTATCCATTAAAACAATTATTATTAAAAATATAATCATCAAAACAATCAATTTCGATAATAATTAATTCATATTTCTTAAAAATGAGAGACAAGACAAGAAGAAATGTCAGGTTTGAGATGGTTGACTGAATTTCATGATGCAAAGGCTAATATCTGTTAATAAGTTTTGTTTCTCACGGATATATGGTCCGAGTGCACTTTATTTAATATATATTATACATATTTAGTAGTATTATGTGTTTATGTTATTTAAAGTAATGTTTATTTATAATGGTGCATAAAAACTAGAAAAACCACTACTTTACCTGGATACAAAGACCATGTAAAAAACAACTGACCATGACCAGTAAGCTGGTACATCCTAATACATACTATACACTCCCTAGATTTCATTTAGATGTAAGAGAGCCCAGCACATGAGAAATGGTATGTACCATGACTGACCATGACCAGTAAACTGGTATATCCTAATACATACTATACACTCCCTAGATTTCATTTAGATGTAAGAGAGCCCAGCACATGAGAAATGGTATGTACCATGACTGACCATGACCAGTAAACTGGTATATCCTAATACATACTATACACTCCCTAGATTTCATTTAGATGTAAGAGAGCCCAGCACATGAGAAATGGTATGTACCATGACTGACCATGACCAGTAAACTGGTATATCCTAATACATACTATACACTCCCTAGATTTCATTTAGATGTAAGAGAGCCCAGCACATGAGAAATGGTATGTACCATGACTGACCATGACCAGTAAACTGGTATATCCTAATACATACTATACACTCCCTAGATTTCATTTAGATGTAAGAGAGCCCAGCACATGAGAAATGGTATGTACCATGACTGACCATGACCAGTAAACTGGTATATCCTAATACATACTATACACTCCCTAGATTTCATTTAGATGTAAGAGAGCCCAGCACATGAGAAATGGTATGTACCATGACTGACCATGACCAGTAAACTGGTACATCCTAATACATACTATACACTCCCTAGATTTCATTTAGATGTAAGAGAGCCCAGCACATGAGAAATGGTATGTACCATGACTGACCATGACCAGTAAACTGGTATATCCTAATACATACTATACACTCCCTAGATTTCATTTAGATGTAAGAGAGCCCAGCACATGAGAAATGGTATGTACCATGACTGACCATGACCAGTAAACTGGTATATCCTAATACATACTATACACTCCCTAGATTTCATTTAGATGTAAGAGAGCCCAGCACATGAGAAATGGTATGTACCATGACTGACCATGACCAGTAAACTGGTACATCCTAATACATACTATACACTCCCTAGATTTCATTTAGATGTAAGAGAGCCCAGCACATGAGAAATGGTATGGACCATGACCAGTAAACTGGTACATCCTAATACATACTATACACTCCCTAGATTTCATTTACATGTAAGAGAACCCACCACATGAGTACCAGTAGGTACCATAACCTGGCCATGACCACCTTCAGTGACTACATACTACATTATCCTGATAACATTGAGCGTACAGATGTAAGTGATCCACTGAGGATTCAACTGTACTAATAAATACTACCATAGATTACATCAAGTGTGAAGATGTAAAAGAACCACTGAGGACAACACCCAATAACTCTCCATGTTTGTGAATCATATGACAGTCTCAAAGAAACTTTGTTGTGGTAAAAACCATGCTTTTCACAGAAAGTACAATATTACATTTTCAATAGACTTCTATCAACAGAAAAGTTTGTGCTACGTCTTCATAAAGTCTATTACTGGAAATGGAAGAGGAAGTTTTTCTAAGTCTTCTTTATTTGATAGATTTGATAATATTACCATCTTACACAAGCTTTCTAGAGGATCAACTGAAAGAGAACAAAATAATAGATATTAATGAAAACAAAAATATAAAGACAACTTGAGTAAAAACTTTCCAATGATTTAGAGACATTGGAATAAAATATGTTATCAAGTGGAATATTTGGCTTTCCATTATATTAGACAAACAAAAATAGATAAATCACAAATGTTTGTCATCAGATTTTGCTCAACCATAATTATATACTTTCTCTGAGTAATAGCTGAAATTACACATGCAAATGAGCATGTGAAGTAAGTATATTAATTATGGTTTTCAACTACAGTATCCACACTAAAATGCATCTTCAGTAACCCAAGGGGGTTATACTGTCACTTGTTCCCTGCTCCAAGAAAAAAAACCCTAGGCAGAAAGTCTGTTTTCTGGGAGCGAGGAATGAGTGACAGAATATAACCCCTGGTTTCCCTGACGATGCATTAAAATACTGACAACCTCTATTTCCGTTTTCAAAAACCTAGTTAGCATTTTTGTTGACTAACACTAGCCTCCTGCAGGCTACTCCTACCAACTCTTTTTTCCTTTGGGATTCCTGTGGGAATTCTGAGGGAAGGAAGATTGGGGACGACAAAAGAGGTTAACTGGGGAACCTTGTTTCTTTTTGTTGCCAGTCCCAGTCTCTCTTCATCTCCCTTCTTAAAACAGGAAGCCCAAAAGTAAAAAAGGGTAGTTGCCTGTGAAGGTGGCTAGACTCCTTGTACGATTTTATAATTTGAACAGAAGGCACAAATGGATAAATAAGAATGTGTTTTCAAATGAAGACAGTTAATTTAAGATCTAGAAACACAATCAATATACAATACAAAAACACAGACCAGTATTAACATTACCTCCGTAATACTTCCAAGCTACTTCTTTAGTCCGTCCATAAACATCAAAAATACCAAAGATTTCTTTATTTGTTGGAATTCCAGTAATTGCAACACCTTTACTAACGCCATTATAGAAATAAATCAACTCTCCTTTACTCGTAACTTGAACACCAATAGAGTCATTCACTTTTAAAGAGTGGATATTTAAATTGTATTCTTTTTCTGAAGTTCCATTGTGCAGACGAGAACCTGACAATACCCAAAAGTCTTTGCAATCATCTGTAAACAGGTCTGTTACAGCACGAACTACTGTTGTCTGAGAACAATTGGGATTTTTTAAAGTTACTCCAATTCTCTATAAGAGACAGGAAATGACATGTTAATTAATAACATTTTGAACAGCAACAATAAATACAACACAAAACTCCATAAGATAGTGTACATTAAATGGAACAGTACATAAAAACAAAACAAAACGCTTAAAAAGTAAATATTGCTTTAGATATAGGTTAAAGCAAAACGATATTTTGTTTTCTGTTTTAGTAATAATTAACAACTAACTATATGTGTACTATATAACAGTCCAATCCTATCAATGCCAAATGTTAATGCAAATTTAAGCTGGTTCTGTCACTTTGTTAGACACCAATAATCACATTTAAGAAGAGATAAGTAAATAATCCTCACTCACCAAAGAACCAGCCCATTTAGGTTCCATCTGTTCAATTTTAAGCTGAAAAACTTCGCCAATTTTCAAGGGACGACATGAAAAAACTACGCCATGATCATAAGTGTCTCCTTCTCGTATCGCTCTAGAGTTCACTTTAGACAATTTTATAAATCTTCCATGTTTGTGATGGAAAGATATAGCCCAGGGAGTTTGTAATATAGGCATTGTACTCGTTAAAACGGTCCAATAACGACTAAACGTTTGTGACTTCCATTTTTTCCAACATGGCCGAATTGTTTACGTTTCACCATATGGCCGAGGTAGACTAAGCTCGAGACGCGCGTTTATGACATCATCAATGTTTACGTGGTGGAAGTGGAGAAGTGACACACATTGGAATAAAAGAATATAAAAATACTTAGTCCAATATTACAAGGGATGATGTATGCAAATCAATAAACAATACAATATTTTTATTTGACATCTGATTTTCAGAATAATGTCTTTATTTTCCACTTAGTAACACTTTATCACGGCTTAAATTTTTTGCTTTTCACGAATCACAGGCCAAGTTAAGGGTGAATCACGGATCACGGAAAACCTCTTCCCCACCCTGACTATTTAAGGGGCTCACTTCCTTAGAAAAAGGATAGGGGTGCTCGACGGACCTTTTATGGTCGAAAATAAGACCCTCGCGTACCTTTTAGGGTCTCGAACTGGCACCGTCCCAACCTCGTTCACAGGGCCCTCTCCGTTCGCATTTGGTTGGGGCGGGAACACCCAAATGCAAAGTGAGAGGGCCCTGAGAACGAGATTGGCGCCGTCCCTTTTAGGGTCAGTTTTTGAACTTAAGATCATCGGCATATTGAAACAGTGTCATATAAAAATAAAAATGTGGTTAATTTATGCGTACCTTTACGTGTCATTTTTCGAGCACCCCCAACTATTTTTTATTAAACTATACAGGCCAAATTAAGGGTGAATCACGGATCACGGAAAACCTCTTCCCCAACTATTTTTTATTTACCTGATTTACCTGATATTGATTTAGTACACTAGTAGTACACTACACTAGTAATAATATATACGAGAGTATCACTTTATCTTTGAATGATTTTCAATTGGCTCTAAAATAAACTATTTAGGGATTATTATTAGCTCTGCCGAGCTAGCTGCATGGCTGAAGGAACGGGGCTCCAGTCGTGCAACTCGACTGAGTGTCACGAGTTATGAGCTTGGGCTGCCTGTGTTCTAATACAATTATGACGTCATAAAAATAAATATAAAAATAAATTGTTTACAAACTATGTTATTACTTAAAAAGCGAGAAAGAAAATACTGAAAACTTTTGAGGCTAATTTTTAACATGCCTTTGAATGAACTTTCGAATTTTCGAGAAAATGGTAAAACAGAGTCCAGAATGTCTCAAAGGTTTTCAGTCATTACTGCTATGATTTCATTGGCTCGCTCAAGAAACCACGGCGCATGCCCAGTTTGTTCTTCCAAAATGGCGGACGTAGATGACGAGGTGATGGTCTTGTTTTCATTTATTTTTACGCCTTCCTTCTGAATCCAAAATGGTCTCCAAAGCATCAGTTTAACAGTTTAATTATCAAATTATTATTTGCATTTTTTAGGAGTCAGAAGTCTTCGAGATAACAGACTTTACGACCTCGTCAGATTGGGAAAGGTAGGTGATAAATTAACTTATTCTATATTATTGGTGAAATGATGTTCATAGTTGACATATTATTGATCACATTGTGAAGTATATGTTTGTACACTGATTGCCTATATATTTGTTTATCTATTAGGTTTATTGCAAGATTAGAAGAAGTTATTCACGGCTGGAAACTAGACGGTTCATCGAGACATCCCACATCTCCTACAAGAGTAAGAAAAATAATGTTTAATAAATTTAATATCCCGTCCAAACCAATTGATCAAATCAGTAAAATAGATGTGGGATATTGTGAAGACAACAAGTTTATATGTGTTGGCACTTTTAAAGGTTACCCTTGTTAAATAAAGGCTATACTTACTTACATGCAAGAATGTAGACACAATGAAATGATTGTACATTTGCAGCCTGAAGACTAGACTTGAATCGTTATCTATGATATGTAATTTTCTTTCAGATTTTACCAACAACCTCAAGTACACAGACACAAAACTCAAAATTAAACCCAATACCAACAAAAAAGACTGAAAATGTAAGGGCATCATATTCTGAATAATGATTCATTCATTCATTTGTTTATTTATTCATTCATTTATCCATTCATCCATTCATGTATCACCTAATTTATTCATTTACTTGCTCATATATTTTTTCATCTATTTTTTCATTCATTCATTTTTTGCTCATTTATTTATTTATTTATTTATTCATTTATATATTAATGTGCTCATTCATTTATGCATTTATTCATTCATTTATTCATTCATTTATTTATTTGTTTATTTATTCATTCATTCATTTATTCATGTTTTGCTCATTTCATTCATTTATGCATTCATTAATTTATTCATGAATTAATTGATTAATTGATTAATTGATTTGTTTATTCATTCATATTTATGATACTTATTTATTTATTTTGTTGTAGGAAAGAGAAGGAGTATGGGGTTTTGTTCAAGAGCAAGTTACCTTTGCAAACTTTACCTTCAATATTACTTACCACCACCTGAGAAGAAAGAGAAAAATGCATATTTCATCTAAAAATATTTCTCAAGGTAAATCATAATTTCAATACATTTAGTCACCTACTTTAGAAAGCTGTGATCACCAATGCTTGTGGGTAAAATGCCCTGGGCAGTACTCCCTTTGTTCAAGTGGTAGAGGTGATTGGCAGTTGGTCTTAAAAATGACCCCTTAAAAGGTATGCATAAATTTGAAAGAACTGTCAGTGAATTCTTGATTTCAACCCGTAAAAGGTACAACTGTGCAATGTTCTTGGCAGCCTAGCTTATTTTTGTAACAAAGCCAAGGAAAAATGACCCTGTCTGTCTGTTCATCCATATGTGAGTCTGTTAGTCCATCCATCTGTCCGTCTGTCTGTTCATCCATCTGTCCATCTGTCTGTTCATCCATCTGTCTGTCTGTCTGTTCTTCCATCTGTCTGTCTGTTCATCCATCTGTCTGTCTGTACATCCATCTGTCTGTCTGTTCATCCATCTGTCTGTCTGTTCATCCATCTGTCTGTCTGTCTGTTCATCCATCTGTCTGTCTGTTCATCCATCTGTCTGTCTGTTCATCCATCTGTCTGTCTGTTCATCCATCTGTCTGTCTGTTCATCCATCTGTCTGTCTGTCTGTCTGTTCATCCATCTGTCTGTCTGTCTGTTCATCCATCTGTCTGTCTGTTCATCCATCTGTCTGTCTGTCTGTTCACCCATATGTTAGTTTGTTAGTCCATCCATCCTTGTGTCTGCCCACCCATATGTCAGTTTCTTAGTCCATCCATCCGTCTGTCTGTTCATCCACATGTCAGTATGTTAGTCCATCCATCCATCTGTCTATCCGTCTGTCTGCCTGTTCATCCATATGTCAGTCTGTTAGTCCATCCATCTGTCCATCCGTCTGTCTGTCCGTCTGTTCATCCATATGTCAATCTGTTAGTCCACCTATCCATCCGTCTGTTTGTCCGTTTGTCTGTCTGTCCATCAATATGTAAGTCTGTTAGTCCATCCAGCCATCTCTCAATGTGTTTTGAATGTTTGTTTGTTTGATATAGCAGAGGAAGGAATCCCAAATGCTGTGAAGGACATGTTTGACATGGATTTTGATTTCCCTCCTAGAGTACATTGTCTAAGTAGATGGTAAGCGGAGTATGCTTTTTTTAATAGTATTTTACCATAGTATATGTTGTAATAATGTATGACACAGTTCCCCACACATCACAGTATGCAAGGGCTGGAATAATAGCAGGTCAATAGATGATGTCTGTTGATATAAGTTCTAGCCCTACTCTCCCCGTGGCTGTTTTTAGCCTTGCCATGCAACACTTCCTCATCAAACACACATATATGATGAAGGTGTATATATGTCAAGGCTAAACAAGGCTGCTGGGGAGACTTGTTTGTGAGAATTAACTTAATCTTATGTTTGGACTGATCTGTTCTTGAATTCTTCCAAACCTATTTTGATTTTCATAAGCGTGTTATAAATCAGAATACTTATTTTATTTTTGAAATGAAAGACAATTTAAAGTAATTGGAATAACATTCCAATCTAATTTATTGACCATAATTTTTATGACAACAATTAAACTTCTTACATTTAAAATATTTTGTTGTTTACTCTTTTCTCCAACAAAGGATTATTGTATCTCTAATTGCAGATTATAAACAACCTTGACAAAAGAGTAAAAAGCAAAAAATGATTGAGCTACCTAATAAGAATGTTTTATCCCTTAGGTATGGATTAAAGGAGTTTATAGTTCTTACACCATCTCAAAGTACAGAATCAATTGACAGTGAATCAAGGTGTCATTTGCTACTCAGCTCTATAGCTATTGGATTTACTAATGCAAAATGGTAAGTGCTTCTTGGTTACTTTCTTACATGTACTTGTGTACTTAGGAACTTTCTTGTTTTATTACTTCAGTGTCAGTATTGTTCCACCATGTAACAGTTTTTAGCTGTATAGTGGAAACTATGAAGAACTTAAGTTACTTCTTTATACAATGATTCCAACCTACAAACCTACACTAGACTTAACTTAAGTTCTGTACAAGAAGTCCTATAAATGTCTGTCTTTTCTTGTGATTAATAATCTATAGTTTTAAGGATTGATAATTAAAAGTAGATGTAGAAGCAGAACAAGTATATATAATCCATTATTTAGTTTGCACGGTTTCAAAATCATGATGTTTTTTTAATATTTTTGTTCTTCACTGAACATGATTGTTTGTTACAGTACAGTACCAATGTTTATTCATGCTCATAAACGGTGGAGACGTCTGTACTATGGAATATGTCTTGGAGGAGAGTTTCGTACTTCATTGGAAATGTCTCATCTCAAGAGTACGCCTCCTCAATACAATCATTTAGCTGGTCTTTTAGATGTATTCAAGGATAAATTAGTAAGTAGTGGTTTTAAAGTTACGGCCCACCTTTGCAAGGTGCTCTCAGTTTACAATAGAGATAGTCTTATCCTTGGTTATATAAGCTTTAAAATGATATATATACTTAGTTCATTATTGTAAAATGATGCCCTGAACAAATTTTTAAGTGAGAGCATGTGAAAGCAACCTGTAGACTGTAACCTTTAATACAGGAATGACAACAACTGTACAATAATCTTAGTTAATGACATTAATTTGCATTATGTGAATTCTATATGCTTGACTGTTGAGAATGGTTTGTCATGGATTAAATAGTGTGTGGTTGTATTAATGTATGTTTATGATTCATTGTGATTGATGATGATAATGACTAGGAGTGATTAGTTGTGATTATTGGGTTGTGCACAGTCTTGACTGTTGGTGTTGCAGTTGTTTGATTAACCTGAATGAAAGTCACCAAGTATAATATGATAATGATGGTGATGATAATTTTATTATGATGATGATGATAATAATGACCAGGATCATGATAATGATAATGATGATATTGATAATGATGAACAGACGATAAAAAGGATGATAATGAAGAAGATGATTATAAAGATGATGGCGATATTAATTATTATGATGATACATATTGGTCTTAATGGTAATTATGCTCTGATGATGACCATGATAATAATAACAATAATTTGATGATGACCATGATGATAATGATAATGATGATGACCATGATGATGATGATGATGACCATTATGATAATGATGATGATTGTGATAATTTCAATGTTTAGAATCCTCACCCTTACAGTACCTCACTGTTATCAAGTGCTCTATTTTTCTATATTTATTTGTAACAATTAGGCATGTCCAATATCACCGTGTCCCCCTGTTACTGTATCAATACGATTTACCTATATCTTGGATGAATGGACTGATTATGCCTGGCCACAAGAACCACCAGAGATTGATGACAATGGTGATGATATAGTACCTTTAGGAAGTTTGCCTTTTGGTGCTGGCAAGGATCCTATTAGGTGAATATCTACACAGAGATTCAACTCTTACAATGACAAAAAAATAATGCTTTTTAAATGAGAAAAAAAATTGTCTTAAAGTGTAATTATTGTAGTTACTTTGTAAATGTTGAGCTGCATAAATTCATGTGGAAGTGGTTTTTGAAATTAGTCAACTTTCTTTAATTACCATTCTTTATTCAGTGAACTACACCTTTCTACAACATGGCCGTGTCTCTCTGAAGAAGTGGTTGTTGATAATTCTGTGTATTCGTAAGTACCCATAGTTTATTAGATTGTAAATAATTAACCAAGATAAATTTGCATTGTATGTACTTATTTATTAGAAACTAGTGAGTGTTGATGAGTGTTGGAAACAATTGGGGTTACAATGGTTATCTAAATCAAATGTAAAACTAACATGGTTATTGTTTCTGTAGAGATCTAGATCCACTACAAGCTCCAGAGTGGTGTGTGAGAGTAAGAATGTGTGAAAATCCAAACTGTCTTTTAGGTAAGTATAAACAAACCTTGAAACGTTGGAGTTTATATTTAATATAAGCTGGTTTGTCAGCAAAAACAGGCCTTTCATCTTAGGTTTTTTGTTGATGTGTTTGTTTGTTTGTCTGTATATTTATATTTGTTTGTCTGTTTGTTGATTTATTTATTTGTTTGTTTGTCTATTTATTTGTTTGTCTGTCTGTCACTTAAACAAATAGGTCAGGCACTTATTGGGGAGACTGAGACCCACACTCACTACCCCTCATTAAATATATAGCAAACAACTCTGCTTACATATCGATAATGTGTTCAATTTTCAAGGTGAATATGTTGGTGGATTTATGAAATTATGCTACAGACAAGAATCTACAACTCAACTATTAAAAACAGATAATTTAGGTGAAAATGAAGGTAACTGTCTAATCATAAGAATATATGTACACATAATTGTATTGTCAAGCTGTCCTGACTCTTTCTTTTGTTATCCCTTTCTTAAATAGAATTACTAAAAATTATGTTATTTTTTCATGTGACAACAATCTTGCAATTATTTAGGTGTATAAATTTTCATTTTTTCTACCATATTATTATAACTTGAGCTATGCACTCAGTGTTGTGTGCCAGCTGCTGCCAATTTCTCTGTAAACCCTCTCCAAGGTTACCAGTCTGAAATATCTGTACAATGTCTGCATTTTGAAATTTACAAGTTTCAATTCATTTATACAAATTTCAAAACCAATATATATTTGAAATATATTCAGATTAAAGAAACAATTCAAATTTTCTAACATTGATAGGTTCACGGATCATGATGGTTTGATTTTAACACATCTTTTATATGTATATAATTTTTACATTATTTTACATCTTCTCTTTGTCAACTATGTCCTAAATAATTATAAATATAAAACATTAATGTGAAAAATGTTTTATAATTATGTGTAAACCGTCCTTTCAGGTAACAATGCTGATATCACCCAAGCTTTACAAAGACTAACAGATCCTGGTCATGGCATTCCTGGGTCGTCCTTGTCATCTGCTGTTTCCAAGGCAACAACTAAGATATCAATTCTTGGAGAAGGATCACCTCAAGACTTTCCCATCTCAAAAGAACTACTGGACTCTATTCTTAAAGTATGTACTACCAACTAATGTACACTGGTATGGCCTGGTGGGGAATAGAGGGGAATAGATGGGGGAGGGGAGGGGAGGGGAGGGGAGGGGAGGGAAGGGGTGATTGAGTGGGAGTTACAATATTCTGTAGCAGCCTTCTATATCAGAGGATGGAGAGGAAAGAAGGGGAATTGTTGGGAGGAAGGGGAGAGGTTAATAGGTTATATTGCAGCTATACAATCATAGTGTTATTCTCTGTTTAAAGCATCTTTTTCCTGATGCAAAACAAGATGTTGAAGAAATTGAAGCCAAACAACAAGAGGTCCATGACTCTAAACATGCTGATCAAGACAGCCTGCATGATATCTTGCAGGTAATAATTATTGCAGCTATACTATCAGTCTTGTAAATGTCTAAAAACCCGATATCAACATTTGCTTCAATATCTGTTCAATTTTGTTGAATGGCAATGTTGCAGCTGTTTGCCACCCCATTTCAACATTCTTGAAACCGTTTGCTCCCTACATTCAACATCGTTCGGCAACCATTCTACAGCGGTCAACAAAATCGAACCAATTTTGAAGCAAATGTTAAAGCTTATGGTCTCAACCACTTCCTGGTTGACTTATATATCCCATTTTCACTATTTTGGTTGATACAAAAATGAACTAATGAGTCTTGTGGGATAAAGGGTTTGTGTCCTGGCTTGACCAACTCCCAGGGTCTTAAAATAGTTGAAGAGTATGTACTTACTTGCTATCTTTAAATAATATTGCTGTAATATATAAATAATATAATATACTGTACTGAAATATACTGTAATTATAATATATCTTTAAATCATAGACTTTTGGATAATGATGTTAAATCATAGTTTTCGTCTCTCCACACTACACTCACTAACCTGCATTGGGAGAACATAATCACAACAACATAAAGTCATTCCTTTTTGTTTTTGCTATTTTATCCCTTGCTTAGTATGCTTCTAAAGCATCAATTGGTCGTTAATTTGTCCTTTGGTTTTGTGCTAGGTTTAATGAAAACATTTTTCTTTCAGGATAAATTTAGAGGTCTAAAGTCAGCACCAGAAGACAGTCTTACATTTTTGTTAGCAATTTGTATTTGTGTAGTATATAATAATTATGGAGGTATGTATAATGCAGTTGACTTACTGCAGCTTTTTACATTTATGTCTACATTACAAGAAGTAATTATTGTTCATTGTTTTCTGTGTACAGGTCTTCGAGCAGTCGCTCATTTATGGCATGAATTTGTTCTTGAAATGAGATATCGATGGGAAAATGACGTATTTGTACCAAGGTAAATATGGTTCTTATTGATTCATTTGTTTGTCCATCCATTCATTCATTCGTTCATTCATTCATTTGTTTGTCCATCCATTCATTCGTTCATTCATTCATTTGTTTGTCCATCCATTTGTTCGTTCATTCATTCATTTGTTTGTCCATCCATTTGTTCGTTCATTCATTCATTTGTTTGTCCATCCATTCATTCATTCGTTCATTCATTCATTTGTTTGTCCATCCATTCATTCGTTCATTCATTCATTTGTTTGTCCATCCATTCATTCATTCGTTCATTCATTTGTTTGTCCATCGATTTGTTTGTTCATTCATTCATTTGTTTGTCCATCCATTTATTTATTCATTCATTCATTTGTTTGTCCATCCATTCATTCATTCGTTCATTCATTCATTTGTTTGTCCATCCATCTCTTTATTCATTCATTCATTTGTTTGTCCATCTATTCATTTGTTCATTCATTTGTTTGTCCATCTATTCATTTGTTCATTCATTTGTTTGTCCATCCATTCGTTTGTTCATTCATTCATTTGTTTGTCCATCCATTTATTTATTCATTCATTCATTTGTTTGTCCATCCATCCATCCATTCGTTCATTCATTTGTTTGTTCATTCATTCGTTCATTTATTTATACATTCATTCGTTTGTCCATCCATTCGTTCATTCATTTATTCATTCATTTGTTTGTCCATCCATCCATCCATTCGTTCGTTCGTTTATTCATTCATTCATTTTAATTGATTACAAATTTGTCTGAAATGTTTTTCAGGTTAAAATTAGAATCTCCAAATCTTGGGTGCTGTTTAATTCATCAGAAACTACAGGTGAGATTCATTATCAACAACACTATCATTTTAAATCTGCCAGTTTCTTTTAATTCTAATTAACATGTACTAATTATATCAATTATATATCCCTTTGTCGGAGGGCTAATGCTTTAAACGTTAGTAAAGTTAAGTCAACATTTTTTAGAGTGATACAAATTTCATTATATCACCTATCGTTTGTATGTTATATAAGGTAATTTGTATCTATTGCCTTTACAGATGTTGAATTGCTGCATTGAAAGACGGCGTATCTCTAAGCTAAGAGCATCAAAGGCTGATGCCAATCCATCAAGCCCTACTGCTGACACCAGTAGCAGCTCTGAGGATGAATTTTTTGAAGCCTTAGAAGATTTGTCAGCAGGCAAAATGAATAAAAGCCCTTCTAAAGGAAAGTTAGAAGAAACACAGACTGCAGATGGGGGACTTAAACAATGTGGTGACCTGGTTTTGCTTGCTACTGGCGAACCATTATACATACCTATCACACAGGTAGGTTAGAAGGATTATAATTATGATAAGTGATGATCTCAATCTAAATCCCATTAAGTATTTTAGCACACAACTCTGCTCACTGCTGGGTTGTTGTTGTTTTTTTCGTGGAGGGAGAAAAAAGAACAGATAACCCAGAGAGAAACCCTCATGGCAAACTCAACTCACATATAATCCATCCCCGGGACGTGACTCGAACCTGGATCACAGGAGTGACAGGGGCACACCAAATGAAACCATACTCTGTAAAGCACTACATTTAGCCTGATTTCTGTAAAGCACTACATTTAGCCTGATTTCTGTAAAGCACTACATTTAGCCTGATTTCTGTAAAGCACTACATTTAGCCTGATTTCTGTAAAGCACTACATTTAGCCTGATTTATGTAAAGTACTACATTTAGCCTGATTTATGTAAAGCGCTACATTTAGCCTGATTTATGTAAAGCACTACATTTAGCCTGATTTCTGTAAAGTACTACATTTAGCCTGATTTTTGTAAAGCACTACATTTAGCCTGATTTCTGTAAAGCACTACATTTAGCCTGATTTCTGTAAAGTACTACATTTAGCCTGATTTATGCAAAGTACTACATTTAGCCTGATTTATGTAAAGCGCTACATTTAGCCTGATTTATGTAAAGCACTACATTTAGCCTGATTTATGTAAAGCGCTACATTTAGCCTGATTTATGTAAAGCACTACACTTAGCCTGATTTATGTAAAGCACTACATTTAGCCTGATTTGTGTATTAACATGCTGTATATATCATGTGTGGTTTTAGGAGCCAGCTCCCATGACAGAAGACATGCTACAGGAACATGCAGAGATTCTCACCCAGCTTGGTACAACTAAGGAAGGATCCCGTGTCAGGGCACAAATGCAAAGTGCATCACTTCTCTCAGATATGGAAGCATTCAAGGTCATTTATACATGTTTTTTTTTCTTTTCTGTTAAATCACTGTTTATTGTTACATAGAACTTTCAGTAACCCTTTCATTGTTCAATTGATTTGTTTTTCATCTGTATATTTATTCACTCATTCTTTTGTTCAATTGTTCATTCAATTGTTTATTCAATTATCCATTCATTTCGTTCATTCAATTATCCATTCATTTCGTTCATTCATTTCGTATATTCATTTCGTTCATTCATTTTGTATATTCAATTTATTTCATTCACACCTCTATCCATCAATCCATACGTTCATTTATTCAATCTTTCACTCATGCAATCAATCATTCATCCATTCATCCATTCATTCATCCATTTCTTCATTTTTTAACTATATATATCTCTTCATTTGTTTCATGACAGGCAGCCAATCCTGGTTGTTTGCTTGAAGACTTTGTACGCTGGTACTCTCCTAATGATTGGATTCTGGGTAAAGAAACCCAAGAAGAAGAAGAAGAACTAGAAAACATCAAAGAACTTAAAAAACAAGAAACATCATCACAAGATGCAAACGATGATATTAGTGGTGAGATTATCTCAAGATTTGCAACCGATATCTGCATTGTTGTACTTAAAATGTATAATTTTAAAATTGTGAAGAATGTAGCTCACGTTCTTAACAATTTAAAATTTTTATATTTTTGGCTTTATAGCTGCCGTATGCCTATCCTGGGCTCCAGAGGCTCGAGAGGGGATTGGGGAAAGGAAGAATTTTGTATTTGCAAAAGTGAGGCTGGCGATCCCCTCTCAAGCCTCTGGAACCCAGGGTACCGTATGCCAAAAGTTTGAATGATTTGAAACCTTTTCTTTAAACCTGTCAGAAAACAAATTGAAATTGTTGTTATTGACAGTGTTGAATTGTTTTGACAGAGAGTATAGAAGATGGCTGGGATGATGAAACAGAAGTAATTGAGGAGGACCTAGAGGAGGTCAAACAATCTGCAGCAGCTGAACTAATGCATGAAGTTAAAGCTGGACATGTACCTGAACTCGTCGCTAAGAGCAAGGTAATAATAGTGTATAGACTGCTTTGATTGCTTAGACTAGATAGCATGCATGCTGTATATTCCTTTGATAACGCAAGGAATACATGTATCAAATCATTTGTTAGATTTACAAACGACAAAGCAAGAAAAGAAAGGAAAGAAAAGGATATATATTGTTTTAAAAAGTTGGTGTCCCCCTTCTTGACCCCATTCTCCATTTTCATCCAGTAGTTTTCATCATGTTGTTTTAATGTGTTTTAGTGGACTGAAGAGGGTCATTTAAGTCTACGAATGCGTATCCCTGGTAACGTATGGGCCGAGGTGTGGCATAGTGCAAAGGCTGTACCAATAAGACGACAAAAAAGACTTTTTGATGAAACCAAAGAAGCAGAAAAGGTACCAAAGTGTGTTGTCAAAAGTGGTTTTATTAAATGACTAACTTGCAACTTGATGTTGATGTAATGATGATGGTGGTGGTGGTAATGGTGATTGCGATGATGATGGTGATGATGAATGTTAAAGGTCTAATTGATGATGGTAGTGGTGGTGATTTTGGTAGTGGTAAGTTGATTGTAATAAGGTTGATGATGATGATGGTGGTATTAATGATGATGATGGTATTAATGATGATGATGGTATTAATGATGATGATGGTATTAATGATGATGGTGGTATTACTAATGATGGTGGTATTAATGATGATGGTGGTATTACTGATGATGGTGGTATTAATGATGATGGTGGTATTACTGATGATGATGGTGGTATTACTGATGATGATGGTGGTATTACTGATGATGATGATGGTATTACTGATGATGGTGGTATTAATGATGATGGTGGTATTAATGATGATGATGGTATTACTGATGATGGTGGTATTAATGATGATGATGGTATTAATGATGATGGTGGTATTACTGATGATGGTGGTATTAATGATGATGATGGTATTACTGATGATGGTGGTATTACTGATGATGGTGGTATTAATGATGATGATGGTATTACTGATGATGGTGGTATTGGAGATGACATTCATGGTGATGACTGTTGAAGGTGCAATGAAGATGATTGTGGCGATTTTGAAAATGATGGTGATACAAAACTATTACTATATCGTTAACTGCTTATATTCATATGTTTATGTTTTGTCCAAAGGTTCTTCATTTCCTGACAGCCCTCAAGCCATCAGAAGTAGCATTCCATCTATTCCCAGTACTTCTCCATTCTGCTTTATTAAAGATAGAAGAAGCCGGTGGTAAAGATATACTAGCCGTTGCTTCATTGCTTGACCAGGTTACCAAGAAAGCCAGGCAACTGCATTGGATTCTACCAGATGATCTACCACATTGTGAGGTATGGTATTGGTAACGTCCGGCACGAATTGTGTATTTTACGCCATGGTAAGGGGAGTCGTTACCACACACACTCACACAAACTTAACATTACTCGAAAAACATTCAACTCAAGTATTGATCAAAGTAGGGTAACCAGAGAAACCTTAAGGGAGATACAAACACATCAAAGGCATATTCTACATGATCCATGAATTCATAGATATATTTATACAGAAAAAAAGCTAACAAATGTGCTCAAAAAGCAAATTATTTTACCAAAAAACATACATATAACAGCAATGCATTTTACTTGTAGGAACTCGTCCAACAGGTCAAACTTGCAGAACTTGTCATCGCACGTGCAAATTCTCTCCGTTTCAAATTCCAAGACGCTGTTCAATCCCAGAAGCCAAAGGTACAACAAGTTGGTGGTGAGAAGAATCTCGATGAGTTTCTAGACTCATTAATGGAGAAGCCTGAAGTGACTGTTATTGGGGCTGGGCGTGGACCAGCTGGAAGAGTTATTCATAAGCTATTTGCCAAACAGGAGGTATGTTAATGTGTTAAATATCCTTTGATTTAGCAATAAAGGGACTTATTCTATTCCTATAATTGTATACACCTATTTCAATAAATGTTGGCATGGCTAAAGGCAATTAGCGATAGGTCATTCATACAAGGGTTAGAGATCAACTTGTCTGTAAACTTGTCCTTGTTTGATACTATCAATTTATTTGTATGTTTTGATTGTTTGTAGAGCGCAAGAATGGAGCAGCCGATTCTAGAAAGAGATGTCAGTAAACAACAGGTACAGAATCAATGAAAACAATAATGATGATGATGATTATGGAAATGATGATGATGGTAAATATGACAATGATGGTGATGAGGATGATGTTGGTGATAATGATAGTGATGATAAATCTGGCAATGATGGATCAGATGATAATAATGATGAACTTGAAAATAATGGTAATAACAATGGCGATAATAATGAGGAAGTTAATGATGACATTGATGATTTCACGGATAATATAATGGAGATGAAGCATGATGATCAATGATCAATGATGCTCCTTCCCTGTAATGTATCTTTACTAATTTTCTTCTCCATTCATCAAAAGCTTAACAAATCAATAATGAATAACTTATACAATCAATACATGTCTTTTTCAGCCTTCGCCGTCGACTCCAGCGCACCAAGATTTCCCGATGGCAACAGGTCGTGAATACATTCTACGAACAACTCTCCCTCGTCCCGCGCGGTCATCAAGGGCTTGTCCACAACGAATGTATTGTGTCTTGACTGGTGAAGAATTTCGATTGGCTGGTGCATTCACAGATGACGTCACTTTCCAATAATAGAACTGCTGTCGTTATTCCTCTCTGAAAGAACCCCAAGGAGACTGGTGATGAAATTCGATTGGCTGGTGCATTCACAATTGATGTCACTTTCCAATAATAGAACTGCTGTCGTCATCCCCCTCTGAATGAAACCCAAGGAGACTGGCGATGAATTTCGATTGGCTGGTGCATTCACAGATGATGTCACTTTCCAATAATAGAACTGATGTCGTCATTCCTCTCTGAATTAACCCCAAGGAGACTGGTGATGAATTTCGATTGGCTGGTGCATTCACAGATGATGTCACTTTCCAATAATAGATGGATGTCGTCATCACGAAAATCACTTTCCCAAAAAATCAATACATCTATCGTGCACATTTACAGCCCTGTCCTTGTGCACCGGTTAACAAAGATATACAAATAATACTCAAAACAAAGGTACCTACAATCTGATTTTGTCTTGAGAGACAATAGATTCCAGTACACGACGATAGAGCCAATTTTACAGAAATTACCCAATAAAAAGTTTAGCATTTTCTAAACTTTACAATATAGACTTGAATTATATTTTAAATAGTATTTATGGAAGAGTTTTAAATAAAGTCTGATATTAACAATATGTGATGCTATCGTTGATATTTTAGTGATCAAGTTAGATCCAGGGCAGGCGTGGGGTGGTTTAGCCCTGTTACTATCTGGTCCAACCATAGGTTGAAGATTTCTTCCCCATCCGATCGAGCTATCCCGACAGAAAGGCTAACTCGCTAGTCAAACGACCAGGGAGGGAGAGGAGGGAGAGGAGGGAGGGAGAGGAGAACCAGCTAGCTCTAGACTGTAAACGGTTAAACCCTTTGCGCTTACCAAGCAATTATAATTTTACAACTTAATCTATCTCGGGGATGGAGGCGGAATCCGCGTTGATCCATGATTCCCTTCCATAGCCTTTTTGTTCATCATCATTCATGATTCAGCCTGAGATTCCTCAACTTTTATTTTTTTTTTATTTTATATATATATATATATATATAATGATTCCGCTTCCACCCCCGTATCTATCTGTCCATCTATTCAAAGTCATTTGAATATGGTAATAAATGCCCTAGGGAATTAAGAATATGTAAATGAGGTATATATAAAGGGAAGCATAAATCCCTCGGTGCCACTTCATACAAATTGACGGGAAGAGTGAGAGATTACGACCCACCCACCCAGCCCTCGAGCAAGCGGGATCAATTCAATAAACATATCCCACTCTTATCTGGGTTACCTTTGCCTGGTCCCAGGCCAGAGTACAGTGGATATCCCATACCTCATTAATATCAATACATAGGGCAGAATATTATGCTATCGTATATATTTACTTAATACAAGTACTGAGTCATGTTGCGTGATTGTCTTTGGAGCCCTGACCCCAAAAAGGTTTGCCTCTTGCGCAGCCACTCTTTGTGTCGGTAACTGGGCAGGAGAATACAAAAAGGAAGTTCGCACCGAAGTCATGCAGTGTTAAATCCATATCCAACCTCGCATTTTATTCGCTTTGGTAAAACTTTTGAATACCCCCCTCATCTTTTCCCTTCTTGGTGTATAAAAATTAATAAATAATAAAGTCAAAAATTATTTCAAAAGCTAAAAAAAAAAAAAACAAGATACCTTTGTGTTCACGGGCCACTGTTCAGAAGACAAAAAAATCTCTACGATTCAGCTGGTTATTGTTTATTTTAATAATTATTATATTTAATTACTTCCCTAGCTTCCTTCCCCCTCCCGGAGCGTCTGTTTTCACAGGCTAATAAAAAGGTAATGAATAGGCACACCCTTTCACGCAGTGTGTACCGCTGGCAGCCGGCCCAGGCTACAGGGACACAGAGCGACTTTTCAACTAATAAATGGAAACTAGTGAGTAAACTAGTATAGGCTGCGTCGGTGTTTGATATAAATGATAGGTAATATAATGAAAATTGTAAAACCGTAAAAAATGTTGACTTAACTTTACTGACGTTTCGAACTTTAGCCCTTCATCGGAGTCCTTAGCCCTTACTCCAAACAAAGGCTAAAGCTCGAAACGTCAGTAAAGTTTAATAAGTCAAGATTTTTTACGGTGTTACAAATTTCATTATATTACCTATCATATCTATAAACTTTTATCAGTTCACATTGATGAGTTGATATTGCATCAATTTATATGTCGCTACTTCTCTTTTTCCCATGTTTTCTTCTCCATCTACCCCTCCGGCCAGCCAGATTGATATTTTATAAGATTGGGCTGCCTGTGTTTTCACCAGATGAGAGGTTACCCAGAATGCAACAGCTACTGGGCACTAGTCTCCTAGTAAAACCTCGGATTTGTTCATGACAAGCTACTAGTAGCCGGCAAAAATGGCGACTTTACACGTGTACTTGTTAGGGATTTTCTTTTTAATTTTATCTTTACAAGTATTAGCAGGGTGAGTATTTAACAGTTGATAAGAGTAAATATTAGACAAGATATTTAGGCTGCAGCAAAGCTGACTATGTTGTATTTAGGCGGGATTTCTACGCTATTCTTGGCGTCCCTCGCGATGCTCCAACAAACCAAATCAAGAAAGCTTACAGAAAACTTGCTATGAAATGGCATCCTGATAAAAATCCCGATGATCCCACAGCCCAGGAGAAGTTCCAGGACATTGGATCTGCTTACGAGGTATGGATAAACTATAGCGTCTGTTTACCTTCATTTACTTGTGGCTGAATAATGAACTCACATTGCCATATAGAAATATTACTTCTAGAACAGAAGCTGAGAGACATTTACAGCGTTCAACTAGGTATCAGCGCTCAAATACTTAACACGTTTTGATATTTGAATTTAAGAAGAGCAAGAAATATTTTCATTTTGTTTGAAAAGAAAAAGTTATTTCGATTATACCCATTGACAACAACACAGAAACAGCAGCTTGCTTGAAATGCTTTAGTTTTGTGATGAATATTTTTATATCTACAAAATCTTTATCTTTATTAGACATCGTAAATCTATTTTTATCTTTTCAAAGTAAATTTTTTGAAGATTATCAGCGATTTTTTTTTTGAAGATGTTGCGGAAAGTATAATAATTGTTGTTGGTCTTATTCAGACGTGACACAAGTGTTTGCATATGATTGGCTAATTTATGAATACATTATAGGAACTTCAAATAATTCCATTCTTTTTCCTTTCATAAAGATGCTAAGTTTTTAACACATTTTCCATGTTTTACAATATTTCATCTTTTAAAAGAAGAAAATTTATTTAGTTAATCTATTTTTTCCATCACTTCAATGTAGTAAAATAGGTGCTTCAGTCTGTATTTACTAAAAGTTTACAAATATTAATTTATGTAGTATTCAAGAAAAGCTGTCAAATTATTGTTTTTATGGTAACCAATGAAATATTAGAAAATAAATAACTAATATTGTTGTAGCTAGTATAACCCTCTATTCCTAGTTACTGGGGAAGGTTTTGTTCCTGAAATCATTAAAAAAATTTTTTATTGATATATGAATTGTGATTGCTTGAAATTAATTGTCATAAACCTTGATCATCCTTTTCTAATAGCTGTAAACTTTGTGTAGACTTTCAAGTACAAACTCCTGTATTTTTTTTTTTTTCAAATATCGAAAACTAGACATAAAAAGCTGGGGCCAGTTGTACAAATGGTGAATAGGGCTATCCACCGGATAAATGCTTATCGACCGAATAAAATCTATAAAAAACCTATGCAGTGGATAACGTTTATCTGCGGATAACTTTATCCACCCTTCGTACAACCGGCCCCTGATGTTTATATAATATCTTTTGCCAGGTATTGAGTGACAAAGAAAAAAGGGGTATTTATGACCGACATGGTGAGGATGGTTTATCTAAGTCTGGCATGGGTCATGGAGACGATCCATTCTCAAGGTAATCATCATTACATGTAATATTGATGACAAGTATGATAATAATGTACACAATTATTGTGGTGATGTAATGATGATTAGTGCCAGCATAGTGATGATAATAATAGTGATGATGGTGTTGATAATAGTGATGATGTTTGCAATGATGATGGTGATATTCTTATGATCAATAACAATGTAATGATGATAACAAACGTTGAATGAAACTATAAATCTTGTTGACGTGAATTTTATAACAAAATGTGTAAAAACAAAATGATAAGTGATGATAATAATATTATGGTGTTGGTGATAATAGTGCTGATGTTTGCCATGATGATGGTGATATTCTAATGATCAATAACAATGTAATGATAATGATATACTGAAATGGTGGTGTTGGTGAAAATAGTGATGATATACTAATGTGTTTATATTCAATAGTTTCTTTGGTGGTTTTGGTTTTCACTTTGATGGTGCAGAACATTCTCACAATAGAGAAACACCACATGGCGCCACTATAACTGTTGACCTTGAGGTCACCTTAGAAGAACTGTACAATGGTAACTTTGTAGAGGTGCGTACATACACTGTATACGGTATATAATAAACCAGGGTATGTTATAGTCCAGTCTGCCAGAAAACTTTCTAGGCACAGATTGGCCTGACAAGTCATATTCGCAGACACAGAGGCTGATTAACACCCTAGGATGATCAGATGGTCCTCATAGTTCCAACATATAAACACATATGCTGACTCTATCTTAATCTTAGTAATATCAAATTAATTAACACCAAAACACATTCATTTATTTAGATATAAATTCTAAAAAGACAGAGTATTGATATCTATATATCCATAGGTATTAAGGTATAAACCAGTCACCAAGACTATACCAGGGACCAGGAAATGTAATTGCCGTCAAGAGATGCGTACAGTCCAACTTGGACCAGGTCGTTTCCAAATGTCACCTGAAGAAATCTGTGATGACTGTCCAGCTGTTACATATGTAAATAAGGAAAAACTGTTAGAGATAGAAATAGAAGAAGGCATGAAACATGAACAGGAGTATCCCTTTGTTGCTGAAGGTGAGTCTAACATACCATAATCATGTCTTTTACTCCTGGAAAAGGCTACAACTCAAAACGTCAGAGAAGTCTCTTGTTGATATTAAACACTGACATAGCATTTACCGGTACTTGTTTACTCACTAGTTCCCATTTACCTGACTCATAGATAATAACAAAGAACACCTCTTTTCCCTATGAATCAGTTTAGTACAGAGAGGTTGCCATGATATATTTTCTTGTTAGGAAGTCACTGTCTGTGTCTCTTCTAAGAATTTGTTACTGACAGCTTTGGCAAATGTTAAGGATCAGAATAAGGATTAATTGCAATCAAAGATAGTTCCTTTATTTTATCCCTTACACTAATTAGTTTATTGTATTCACTCAATACCTTGTTGTTGTTTCAGGTGAACCACACATTGATGGAGAACCTGGAGATCTTAAATTTAAAATTATTGAGCTAAGGTATAGTCTCTTGAATGTGTACTGTATAATAATCCTTTTGTTTACATGCATAATTTCAATTACAACTATAACTTTATATCATAGATGTATTTTTTTCAATAATAACGATTCTACACCCATCTTTAGTGGACTAATATCTAAAAATGCAATATTTGGTAGTTTTACTGGTTTTGCTGCATAGCAAATGTTTCTTTTAAGAGGAAAGGAGGGGAAAGTTGTTTTGGAATAGCAGTTTTTTTTGGAAAGCTACTGGTATTTGTTCCTCCTCTCCACCTCGCACAACCATATCAGATACACAGCCATCCAAAAACAACAATCCCCACAAGAGAAACACTTGCTACACATGCTATAGTTTTGTGAAAGCCAAAGGAAATTCCAATCTGTTTCAAAATGAAAAGAACCATGTATTTGTAGGATTGCATGTATTATAATGAAGTCCAGTTTAATGAGTAATTGTATTGTTTGTGTACAGACATAAGAGGTTCCAGCGTAAAGGCAATGACTTGTACACCAATGTAACTGTAACCCTGAATGATGCTCTTGTTGGTTTTGAGATGGATATACCTCACCTAGATAAACATACGGTAAACACATATTATTGAAACACAATTATATTAATATTCTCATGAATTTATCCGAAAAGCGAGAGAAAAGTGGCTCTGCAGACCCCCGATAATTACCCTGTTGAGCATAATGTGAATAGGTCAAATGTCAACAGAAATTCACAAATGCTTGTCACTGACTTAGGTGGGAAAAAACGGTTTTAAACCAGTTTACTTGATAGATAACCCATAATATTTACATCCAGAAGTTTGGATGTAATTATCGGGAGTCTGCAGAGCCATTTTTCTCTCGCTTTTCGGCGGGGGAGAAAGGTGGCTCTGTTCGCAGAGTAATAGCTGTTATAACAGTTATATGCAAATGTTTTAAACAATGGATTTGAGTCACTTAGGCAAAAACTTTGTCCAAAAGCCTGGACTTCAACTTGTGCATATATTTGTATCTATATAATAAAAAGAAAGTTACATGGCAGCTTGAAGATAAGCTAAAAAATTTCTCTTCCACTTGAAGATAAACTTCATGTCTTTGCACCACCATGTAATATTCTATATATATATATGAGTACACCTCTTGAAGATATCATAACAATAATACAACAAATTGATTATGCTGTGACAGAATCTTCAGACTTTGAGCAACAATATCTAAGCTTGCAACATTCCCTTGGAGAAATTATTACTTGAGCAAGTCTATCATCAGCCTATTCAAACACCTTTTCTTCTGAAAAATTAACTTGGTAGCTTTGCATCAACCTACAAACATTTACTAGGTTTAGTCTGCTTAGGTTCTGTTTTCTATGATCTACTTTTTGCAATAAAGAATTGCATTACTACCTCTATTAAGCAGTCACCCTTTGGGACTTTCCAAAGTGGCTGCTTAATAGAGGTTGGCCACTGAATAGAGGTATAGAATAGGTATAGGTCGGAATATATTTGGAACTTTTTTGCGACCAGATGCCCGCTTAATAGAGGTACCACTGTAGTGATTGATTGAATCCAAAAACCTTTGTTCAAAACATCACATATAAAAACCATAATACAATAATCACCAAATAATAATGTATGAGACAACAAAAGTTAATGTCATGTTTGATATTGACAGGTGCGTGTAGTTAGAGAAAAAGTAACATGGCCAGGAGCAAGAATAAAGAAGAAAGGAGAAGGAATGCCTAGTTATGAGAACAACCAACTTAAAGGAGACTTGTTTATAACTTTTGATGTGGAATTTCCCAGAGGAAATCTTTCTGATGAAGAAAGGGATGGTAAGAAACAATACAATACATACATTGTATATATAACTGTCTGAGAAAGTTTGGCAACTGTGAAAAGCCTACAAGCTTGTAGTGCAAAGGATTATGTATAAGTTCAGGAGCTGAATGCTCATTTGGCATGTCTGTTTTGTCAATTGACAAGTGTTGTAATGTGGCCATGAAATCCCTGTGAACTAGTAAAAAGTATGTACATAGGTTACCCATGTTCCCCTGTGTTACTAGCTTATAGGCGTTTAGAGTAGATTTTGTGTCACTGTGAAAAGTTAAGACACAAATGCAGGCAAGGCACATAAAACAATTCTAGAAACATCACGGTGCCGGCAAGGTATACACACAGACCATACAAAATTTGCTTTAACTTCAAGAGGGACAAAGTTTCTCAGAATGGGCATATAAAGTAGTTTTTATCTAGTTACCAGTTGTTTGAAACCAGTCACCATTAATGCT
This sequence comes from Metridium senile, assembly GCA_949775045.1. Lineage (NCBI taxonomy): Eukaryota > Metazoa > Cnidaria > Anthozoa > Actiniaria > Metridiidae > Metridium > Metridium senile. The sequence continues at coordinate 34,231,169 of OX459096.1, read as the reverse complement.
GACTTTTTTGCTTTTATGAATAGAAATCCAAAACAAGCACTAACATTTAGTATATAGGAGTTGTTTGGGCCACATCAGTGATAACTGAAGGTCTTATGAAAAGAAAAGACCAAAACAGCACTAACCCAGAATAATTTTAGTCTATTAGGCCAGGATTAGTGCTAAGGGACTTGTCAGAAATTAGCAGGGGGGAAGGGGGGGGGGGGGGTGGAAACTGGGGGAGGGTCATCACTTTTTAAGAACCTAAAAAGGGAGGGTCACAAAATAATAAACCACCAAAAATAGGGATCGTGCAAAAGAAGACACTGTGACATAGGGTAGGGTCAAGATATTATGATTCTTTACTTTGGGAGGGTCATGAAATTTTCATCACTTCATTTCAAAACTCCACCCCCCCCCCCCCCCTCCCCCCCTGCTAATTTCTGACAAGTCCCTAACCCAGGATTTAGTCTAAAGGTTTTATAAAGAGTGAAGCCAGGCAAACTATTCCCAACCTTGTATTTTTCAATCTATATTCAATCTTTTTTCAATCTATTCATCTGTATACCAGTAATGTTGTTTTTCTTTTCTCTACAGATATAACAAGAATTCTCAAACAACAATCCAGGCAAACAGTTTATAATGGTCTATAATATAACAAATCTTTTAAATGTAATTATCATGCATTTGTATACTACAACAAGTATGTTATTCTACAGAATGCCATTTTGTACAGCCACTGGTTATTTTTTACATCAAAATCTACAAAATTATAGGAACAATTTTAAGAGCAAATTTTGTAATGAGTATAATAAATGTTTGTTAATTAATTGAAATCTACATATTGTAAGACGTTTTGCTGGGGAGTTGTCCATATTGCTTATTAAACTCTCAACAAAGCTTTAATATGAACACTCTGGACTGTTATATATGTAAATGATGAAGTTAATGTTTAGTTCAACTGCAAGGCACTCTCTCAGTTGATGCTACTGATGAAAACAATACCATTTGGTTAAACGAGTATTTCTGAAGTTTACAATAAAATATCAAAATAGTTTGAGCTGAGGAGTACATTTTTCATTTCCCTGCCAACAATTTGCAAAAAGGTTATTATATTATCTTAGCAACTTTCCAGGTACCATTAGAATCATTATGCAAGGCACTCTTGAATATATTTTTTTCTTTTCTGCTGACAGTCAATCAAAGCTAATATTTATTCTGTACATGTGATGTTTTTTAATTGAGGGAAATGTCTCACTCACAATCAAGCTCATACAATGATGCAAATCACAGTAACAAGCAAATATTAATGAAACCTTATTTAATAGAAACTATATTACTACTTCTAGCCTTGGAAAACAGATTCTTTTGCTCCTCTTTCCTACACAAAACTAGTTTAGCAACAGAGAATTTCTGATTTCTCAGGCTATTCAACTACTGGTAATATTTAAATAGTAACCACCAGCCATTAGAGAGACTAAAGGCCTGTTTACACTAGCAATTTTGTCGCGCGACGAGCTGAAATTGCGATTTTATCACAGATTTGTCAACGCTACTTTGAACATGCTCGAAATTTGCTGCAACTTTCTGTCTCCTAAATTCGAGCATATTCAAAATTGTGGCGACAAAGCTGTGACAATAGCCTGCATAGCTGGCCCTGGGGGAGAGGGGCGGAGGGATTTGGGAGAGGAGGGGAGGGGGAGAGAAGGAAAAAAGGGCCTGCCCGCAAGTTTTTACATGCTTATGGCCGATGGCAACCGTAAATGCTGATTGGCTCATTATTGACAAATGATTGGCAGACACTTACATATTTGGATCCTGACGGAAAACAGTCAGTTTCATTCAGTTTCTTTGCTTGTAAATGTTTATATAAAGTTTCGGTAGTGAACGGTGAGTATTACTCAACTTTCAAGTTAAGGTAAATTCATTCGGCCAGACGACAGCTGATCTATCCGATGAAGCGGATATGCTGTTATAATATTAGGTCCAGCGAGATTTCTCGACGAGCTGGAACTCTTTCAATGTTCCTCAATCTAAGCTACATTTATTTCCACAATTTGTTCCAATGTAGAGTGGAATAATAGTTATTTTGAAGATGAAGCATCAGACTTCTCAGCTTTCTTGGTGAATGATTCAAACTGGTTTTATTGTTGTCTCACATGCAGCCGTTGATTATGCCATGAAGGTTCGAATTACAACCGTCTCTGTGTTCAAACGTAAAACCTGACTTTATTTTTACTTGAAATAAAAACAATTATCCCATGTCGTTCTTTGAATGTTAGATTTTCTATGTGGGTAATTTTTTTCACAAGAAATGGTATTCAAAGTTAAACTGCCAACGTACAGACAAGGCCAGTTAGTATCAAGCTGAGAAGTTCCAGTAAGCCCTTACTTCCGGTGCGTTATTTTTAATAGTGGGCGGTTAACTAATTAAGACAGCCTTGCAGGCAGGCTCTCCCTTCCTTCTTCCCCCCCCCTCCCCTCCCGCCTTCCCCTTTTCCAGAGAGCCAGGCTACGCAGGCTACTGTGATAAAAACATCATTGACATTGCAGCTCTTGTTGCACAACAAAATTCCTAGTGTAAACTAACTGGCCTTAAGGCAGCAACTAACTAGCTGAAGAATGCATTTGCACATTTAGTACTTATATATAATACATAATATAAAAAACATAATACAGCTATTGCATATTTTGTGTTTTTTTCATACTTTATTTGCTGTTCTATTTATTCATTTTCACATGTATTTTATGTATTTTGAAAATAATTACAATGAAATATTAATAATCTTTAATAGTTGTATTGTGTAAGTATATTAATTATTAAATCAATTCTTACGTTGATTTTAAATATTTTCAATTTGTTAATAATATATAATTTGACATTACTAAATATTCATTATAACATTATTCTTCATTTCTTACTGTCATTTTTACATGTTATTTTTAAGCTTAAAGCTGTATAATGATCCATATATATTCTTTTTTAGTATTGTATTTGTTTTGAAACATGGACAACATCAGTTTTACCTAATCAGTTTTTGTTCAGATTGAATATATCAAAATATGACAACCTCCTGTTCTTGACTGGCTAGCCTCATGTTCATATAAAAACACAATGGAGTTATCACATATATGCTAGGCTGGTCACTCAAGAACAATAGTTCAGATTGCCATATTTTGTTTTGGTGTTTGAGAGGCTAGCCACTTAAGATCATGAAATACAGCTATTCAAATGGTCCCATATTTCAAATGGTCTCATTTTGTGTATGAGACTCAAATCAGTCAAAAACAATATAGTTAAATTTATATTGGTTACCAGATTCAGTGTACTTGTAAGTATAGTAGTTTGTACAGTTTACAAAGGTAGTCAGTCTAGAAAAATGGTAATTAAGTTGGTTGCTATTAACACTTTTGTTTTGCTTCATGAAATACTTTAGAAATGTTCACTAGAGGGAAGATCACTATTGCTCCTATAAATGAACCCATCTGAGCAGTTATACCACACCAGAACAAGGCCTTTTGACCAATATTTCTCATCATGGTGAAGATGGTCACTTTGGTATAGATGATCAGGCAGCTACTGATAACACTAGCAACTACCTGCAAAACAAAACCATGTTGACAATAAGGATATGTTGTTTAGACACATTGAGGCTCTTTTGTGTGTTACTCTTCATGTCAAGAATTGTCTGGTTGAGTGTTTCCATCCTCTATCCAACTATTACAGTGCAACTGAAACCACAGCCACCCAAACACATTTTAAAATATATATTTTTTGAAATCAAACAAAAAACTTGTAGAAGGTTCTCACAGGCTAAGGTGTTTCTTATTCGATCTTGATCTTTTCTGTTCACATACAATGAAAATTACTAGCATTTTAAGCAAAAAAATTAAACATTTGTAGAGATTCTATTGTTCATATTCTCAATTGTGATTGGATAATTATGTTTTGGTGGCCTTGGTTTCTGTAGTTGCACTGTAATGACTTGTGGTCTGTCACAAATCTTGCAATTTCATTAGCTACGCTACTGTGGTATATTAGTAATGACACATGGTTGAGAAAAGCACTGGTTTTCAAATAACCTACAAGTTGGTGGATATTAAAAATGGACCTCTTATTGGCTACAGATCAAATATCCATTGAGAATATACTTACCACAAGAACAGCACCACTTGTAGAATCATGAAGAGGTGGTGATGGACTCATTGTAGCCAGTACTAGAATATAACCACTAAGAATGGTATACATGAGAGCAAAACAAGACACTTTGACACGAGAACGACATCTTATCCATACTGCTGTTAACGATGTGAGTGCACTTGCAACAGAAGACAATTTAACAGCTGAAACACCAATAAACAAGTACATTTGAATACAAGATTGTTATGAATGGTAGTGGTGGTGAACGCTAAAAGCTGAGACCTACCAAGATGCAGATGATCAAAAGTTGTCAAGGTATTTCTCAAGGTACCATTCACTATCTCTAATAGTACAATTTTTAAGCAGTACTTATACAAGGCAAGCTTCGAGATATTATTAACAAATAACCTGGAGACAGGTTGTTGCGTGGCAGAAAAGTTTCGAGGGAGCTTGCTCCTGAAACACACTCCTGCAACAGATTTGCTCCTGGAGCTTGCTGCCTCACATTTAACCAGTTTAATATGAGGGAGCAAAACCCGGGAGAAAAATGTTTGTTGTGCAACAATTTTTTTTGCATGAAATCGTTGGTACACATGAAGGAGCTTTGCTCCAGGAGCATTTGCGGGAGCGTGTTGTGGGAGCAATTCTTTGTGTGTACCAGCCTTTATGTTTTCTAACACCCCCCACCCCTTTCCATCCTCCTCTGTCTGGGTTCCCCCAATGCACAAGTTTCTTTCAGGTCTCTGTAAGGAATTTCTATTAAGGCTCTTAGTGCACTTCCACCCTACTCTCTTTACCTTTCTCTTTATAAAGTACACCTTAAAGACATTTACTGACCCTTCCCCCCATGAGATAGGTATTCAAGGGTTCCCTTCCAATTACTTACCTAGATGATATGCTTTATTGCCATAAGGTTTACAGGCGTAAACCTGTATAGAAGGAATCACGCCATTGGACAGGCAATTGATCCATGCATTAATCACAAGCAAGTAAATAAATAGTTTATACGTGCATCGGTTGTTAAGGTGATCACGTGTGGGTTTGATTAAAATCTCCTCCTCTTCATCAGAGTCGTGTATTGATGCATCCATGATCAAAGGAAGTGGCCTAACGTGTTGTTTCTTGGCAGTAGGCAGGTAGTTTAGAGCTATAAATGCAGCACCACAAGTCACCATCATCAGAAATAGAAAAATAAAAAACACATTTGGACTAAAGTTGATGTTATCGTGGATATTCGTAGAGTTATTGGTTATATTAGAACAACTGTCATCACCACCTACACCTTGGGCAAGTGCAACAAAACCAGGTATCATCGAACTCAACGTTTCACCAATCATTAAAGCAATGATATAAGGGGGAGGAAAGTTTGCCATGAACGTTAAAAATACCACAGTAGAAGTACAATCGACAGTCGCTAAACAAAATGACAAGGAAAGTAACGCCACACTATGTTTTGTATCGAAGACGACAGAAACTCTGTCCCAAAACACTGACAACAGGAGACATGATGTAGCTCCAATTATCACAATAACTATAATTACAGGCTTTTCGGTGAATGATTGAGGGGCCAGCCTCTTTCCAACGGCGTATATTAAGACTCCAACGTTGGCGAACTGGACAATGATAGTTAGGTAGGAGGGGAGATTCCATTTCTCAGGCAAACGATCGACAAACAAAGGCAGCTCAACCCATAGGCCATTTACAGTTATCCATGATCCTATACCAAACAAACATACTAACATATAGGTCAGCCAGCAGACTGGGTGTTTAGACTTCGTCTTGTTAGTTAGCATGGTTAAATCGTGATAACCTTTACAATTACGTTACCAAAATCTGTGACATAACGACGACATACATATCATGTGAGATTCTGTGGTGTTTATGTGTGTGGGGTTCCTGTTGCAAGTGTTTTTCTAACTTGGAAGGCATTCTGGGAAATACCACAGGAAACCCAAAGATCAAAAGATAATACCAATACTTTGCTCTCTTCCTATCTTCATGATACTCTCAGCCACTCGATTATTATGTTCTTCAACTCTGTTTTCGTTCCAAAAAAAACCACTTCTAAGATATATTGCTTCCTCAGATTATAAAAACATGCCGATAACAAGTAAATTTTTTCCTCCCACTTGATAAGTGCCTACTAAAATATATGTATTCATGTTATGGTTAATGCGCTATATATCACATATATACTTGCCTATGGGAGGTTTTATGGAATCTTTTTTTTGACGTCACACACTGGCCTAGGCTCGAGTCTGGCCGTCAAACTGGCCGCCTTGCACTTGTTCGCATCGATGCCAACTTTATCATGTTTTGATGAAAAAAATTGCCTAAAACGATGTTGTGATTCTCAAAAATCAGAAACAGTGGAAAAACAAAAGCACACTCTGCCACATGAATAGGACTTGAGGACATTTTATGCTACTAACGGAAAAAGAAAGAAAAATATCAACACACCATCTTCGTGAAATGAATTAGCAATGGAGAAAAAATCTTCACAAATCATAACAAAATGCCATCGGATTTTCACCGGTCATCCAAAGCAGTTAGGTAATATACATAAGTCAAATTCAAGAAGTTAATTTTGTTTGTAAAGTGAAGTAAATGTTTTTAAATTTACACGAATGTGTCTTGTACGACTGAATTTCAATATGGCGAACGTGACAAAAAGGACTTGTAGGCTTCGTGACAGACTCAAAAACTGTGTAAAAACTCAGTTTTATAATTGAGATATCAATAAATTTATTTGGAAAATAAAGTAAAATACCTAAAACTAGCTATCTTGATGTTCAAAATTTTACTTAGCATCGGCCAGCTTGTGTACACGCCACCAAAATACGTCACAAAAAAAACCTCCCATATAATTTAAACAGATAAGCATTTTTGCAGATTTATTTATGTTTATGTAAATTATATATAATAATCGTAAGAATACCTCTTTCACATAAGCCTATTGGTTTCCAGAGGGCTCCTTGCCATATTACACCATTTATTATTTGTATTTAGCTATACTGATTGCATTGTAATTTTCTTATATATACAACATTATATAATATATGTATACCTTGTAATATGGCAGAAACAATAAACAATGTTTTGGGGTTTTTTTTAATAAGAAGGGGGAGGGGGTGGGGGACTTCTACCTCAACGCACACTGTAGCGTGTGTGGGAGGGGTGGAAAGTGAGTGGGACCCCAGGGTGTGATTTACTCCCTCGCCCAAGTAGTAGATCGGCGCCCCTTTTAGGGTTCCCGTTCAAAACGGGCCTCCATGTACCTTTTGTGGTCATTTTTACATGACTTAAAGCTTAGCTGCAAAGGGGTTAAAATCTTCAACTCTTCTTTACATTTTAACAACTTTTCGTTTTAGGAGTCAATTTTAACGACCGCCGATCACCCCTACCACTACAAGGGAGAAAAAACAGTTTTAAAAAATCAGACAACATTGATCTTTTAGGCTGAATTTGATTCATGAAAGCAGACTAGGTAATATAATGTGAAAACTCAAGAACTAAACTAAACGGTGCACAAAAGACTATAATGATGTTCGTTCTTTGGCCTCGTATACACGAATCCGATCCGGCTGAAACCGCATAGAAATATTTGCGTCCACGGATTCACCCGTACACAAGAATACGCTGCAACGACTTGAATTTATAAAGTAGCGCGACTGGGCATGCGCTAATCGAGCGAGCGATCTCGTTTACCGTCATTATTTTATTATTATTACTGTTACTTACTGTTTGTTGTTCCACCAGGCACTAGTGCGTCCTGGACGAAGAAAAACGATCGTTTTAGTTGAGGTTGTGATCGAAACCGCGTTTTATACGTCTTTGTTTTGATTCAAAAGGCTCAGCCAACCGGATAAACTTGACCTTACTTCTAAGACCCCTTCTACACGGATCCGGATACTTTTGAAACCGCATACTTTTTGATGCGAATCGGCCTATCGTCCACACGAATCCAGTGAATCCGGTCACCGAAACCGCATACTTTTGAAACCGCTCTCCAGAGTGGATACTTTTGAATCCTCCGGATATGGATACTGACACGGATTCGTGTGGACACCTAAAACCGGATACTTTTGAATCCACTGACTTGCTAATTCAACATGGCGGACAAAAATGTCTTGTTGGTAACTTTAAATTCGCTCACCGAAACCGCATACTTTTACTTGAATCCTCCGGATACGCGAATTCGTGTGGACGCAAATATTTCTATGCGGTTTCAGCCGGATCGGATTCGTGTAGACGAGGCCTAAAATGGTCAACTATTGTTGTCAAAATTGCCATATTCCTTTCGTGAAGACTGGAAATAAGCGAATTTAAAGTTACCAACAAGACATTTTTGTCCGCCATGTTGAATTAGCAAGTCAGTGGATTCAAAAGTATCCGGTTTTAGGTGTCCACACGAATCCGTGTCAGTATCCATATCCGGAGGATTCAAAAGTATCCACTCTGGAGAGCGGTTTCAAAAGTATGCGGTTTCGGTGACCGGATTCACTGGATTCGTGTGGACGATAGGCCGATTCGCATCAAAAAGTATGCGGTTTCAAAAGTATCCGGATCCGTGTAGACGGGGTCTTTGTTTCAGACCCCGGATACACGGATCCGGATACTTTTGAAACCGCATACTTTTTGATGCGAATCGGCCTATCGTTCACACGAATCCAGTGAATCCGGTCACCGAAACCGCATACTTTTGAATAGGAAACGATCAACAGGATTCGTGTGGACGCAAATATTTCTATGCGGTTTCAGCCGGATCGGATTCGTGTAGAAGAGGCCTCAGTCAAACGGTGATCACAGTAGAGCTTAATTATCAGTCATTGTACTTTGATCGAGCTATGCAAACTTCCTTGTAGTTATTGTATTTTAATAACAAATATGGATAATTATACTACCGTGGGCGAGCGCACAAACGACAACTTCGCTTAGGCCTCTTCTACACGAATCCGATCCGGCTGAAACCGCATAGAAATATTTGCGTCCACACGAATCCTGTTGATCGTTTCCTATTCAAAAGTATGCGGTTTCGGTGACCGGATTCACTGGATTCGTGTGAACGATAGGCCGATTCGCATCAAAAAGTATGCGGTTTCAAAAGTATCCGGATCCGTGTAGCCGGGGTCTTAGAAGATTGATATGAAGAAGCGCGCTTCTACTGAGTATGCTAAAAGTGACAACTGACACATAAGATGCAACAACTTGATTTATTGATAGTCTTCAGATTGCATACATGAATCGTATTGGACTCTATCAATTGATCGATCCCATAGCAATTTTCTTATTTACAATATTCAGTTTCGTGTATGTGTGAGTCCATGCATTTCAATGCTTGTAAAAAATCAAATTATTGCCTATTTTCCATGCTACGTTTTCGCTCTGAATTTCTGGCTTTGACCAATTCTTCCCAAAGTTCCCTTGCGTCAGCAGCACCATATTCGCCCGCGATTCCATTATCAGCCTGTCTAGCGGCCTTTCGTTCTTCTAGACCTCGCCCTGCTTTAAAGAATGCGTCGGCTCGGTTATTGATGAGAATTGCACTGAGGCAAACGAAAAGAACAACCAGTGTTAGTCTGTTCATTATGTCTTTTAGTAATACACCAAGCCCTTCAAGATCTGCAAGATAAAAAGGCTATTGTAAACTTTTGTTTGGGGGTATTTTATAAGTGGTTTAGCATCAATACTAGATTATAACTCAAGAGGGACAAAAATCAGTTTAAAGATTAAAAGTGTTTCACATTAATATACAAACACGTAAAAGTCCTTTACAAAAACTTGATAGTCTACAGAGTGATAGTTATATTGAGTCAGCTATCCTAATGACGTTCATATTTGTCATTGAGAGACTTTAATCCTGTCTGTGATGCGAGTTTTTTTCCAACTTTCTGTAAATAGGAAGACAGTTTTTGGGAGCAATCACTTGTCATTAATGACAAAACTGAGTTGTTTTTAATATATTTTCTATAAATCATTATCATTTCCCCTTTCAATGCTTCAACGTGTTGGGTGCCTAGAATATGCCACGACAAAGGAAGGAAACCTCACAGAGTTAGGAAGTCTAGTTATATGGGCAGTATACTTCTGTATATAGGTGTTATAACCAACAGACAGTTAAAGTTTGGTGATTAGTCAGGGTGAGGGAGAGTAGCAATGAATGCATTTTGGGGATCCATCTTTTGTCCGCGTGATTGGCGAAGGTTATTTTCAAAACATTCTCTCTGTCAAATGTAGACAGTTTTTATCTCTCGTCTGTAATAGCAATATAGTTTTCCAGTTTCCAAATAAATTTTCTAAAACTGCCGTAAGTAAATTTCAACTACATAACTCAGTGAGGAGTATAGACATCTTAGAGTTCTGAATCCGTTATATGTTTTTGCAAGATGTCGCAGCAATAATTTGTTGGCTTTTACGGGTGAAGTTGCCGTTAATGTTTTAGTGACTAGTTGCAAACAGTGTACACTTTAATTGTAAGAAGTATTTCGAGGATGCGTTATATAAGGCTAGAGGCATAGTTGACACATGCAATTCCCTAATGGTCCGGAATCCGTTCAAATTGTAAATAGTTCCATTAAAAGCACTATCTACGTAAAGATAAAACTGATTTAAAAATAAAACTGCTTTTATACTTAGATAGATCCGTTTTTATTAACCCATGAATGATGTTATTATTAGACTATCCGCACCTTAACTTATACACTCTAGTTGTTTCACTGGTTAGTGATGATAGCAACTCCAATAGAATCAAACTTACTCCAATTTTGTATTCTCTAATAATATAACACTATTTCTAAATATGGACCATTTTACAGTTACGCGGTGCACGCGTGTTGCTTAAATTCTACCTGAAAGGTACTACTAGCTCTGATAAAAAGTTCACTATTTCTAAATAAGCAAAACGTTTTGCTTTCAAACTGGGAATAACAAGTAACATTTAATTTCACACCTACGTCATCTCTATACAGATGTTTCTTTTTTGTTTTCAATATAAAAGAATCAATCTATATATAAGTTTAAAAACAGGATATTTCTAACAATTAACCTATAATTTTAATTCTGAAAAATCACTATTGATTCTGTAATTCTGTAATACATTCAAATGCTGAATAGTTTCTGAACTGATGGTAACAATACAGCATGAAGATAGTAATTCGGCGAGACAATGAGACTATGATGGCTTTGAAGATTACACCTCGAAGCAAATATAGTTTAGCAGCTCATCTGCTAATAAATCACAATCCCAAGGAATATTCCTAAGCCGAATATATATGAACGGTAATCTAGAGGGAAACAGGCTTTAGGAAATATCGATTCTGATTGGTTGACATAAAGTATCTATCTGCCAATCAGAAGTCTTGAACATATGTCACCTCAGATTGGAGAGGGGAGTAATGGTTGCAGCCAATCAGTGATCAGTGTTAGGTTTCTCGAATGAGGGGCTTCAGGCGAAGGCAGTTGGACCACAAATAACGTAAATCAAGCAACAAGAAATGGCTTGATTGCTGCTTTTGTCTGTCGGAAATTGAGAACAAAGTAAATGTATGAACAACTGTTGAAAATTACTTTTGCGTTATACCCCTTTTGGCATTAATATTGAAACCAAGCCAAAAAAATTTGCACAAGAAAAGAAAATTCAAAATATTTTTTTCAAAAGAAAATAAAAATACTAAAAATCTTTTACAATTTGTTACTCCATGTAACAGAAAATTGCTGTGAGTTTTATTTTACAACAGTAGCAAAATGTACGAAAACATGACCAACAACAACTTTCAATTGCAGCAGAAAATCTAGTATAAAATTCAAGTATACTTTGCTACGTACTGATCTCAATTGAAAAACTGACTCGTGACGTTCTTTAAACTACTCCAAATTTGTCTTAAAGTAACTTTTCAAGTTGTTAATAACCTACAAAACCACTTTATGGTCCACATTATACTAGAGGGAGATTAAAAAGATTGCAATGATGGTCAACGCAACCGTAGGCTGTTAGCGATGTTTTTCACTAGCAGTGAAAACTTGCAGTTAAGCAAGCACAAACGGATTTCAAAGTTAAATTTGATTTTCATGTGATATTTCTTCTATAAACAATTAAAGTTGAGTTTTGTTTTGTTTTAACATACATCTTATTTCTTTTCCTTTTGCAGATTTGTTCACATTTTAGAATTTTATATCACAGAAGAAAAATTTGGATTTTTCATTTTAATTCTTACTGCTTTAAAGATATAAAATATATGAGCCTTTCTTCAATATAATGTAAAAACACAAAATAAAAAAACCTTTACCTTAAAATAATCAAACAATAGTTCATACGATGTCAAGATATGTGCGGTAAAAATATAGTTGTAATTGTACGTACCTTCCTTACCGAAGTCAATCTTTACTAGTTGCAGTCTTAGATCAAATGTAAAATACCAATGGTTTTTGGTCCTTATTTATATCGACACAGATCTCTTATTAACGGAAGTAGAACGTGAACAATATCCATTGATTGGCAAAAAGTACTTACGCATTGACTAAGTCTCAAAAAAACTTCCTAACACACGAAACTCCAAGCCCTTTTTAGTTCCGTCAGTTCTGATGACGTTTTGCCATGAATTGCTAGCGATATTGGAAATTGATATGGTTTTTTATTAAGACTGTGCATAGAGCCTAAGTTAGTTTTAAATATGAACTTTACTTATAGTAGGGCTGCTAAGGTACATAAAATCATAGAATTGTTCGTTTTTTGATACAAGCATGAAAGTTGGCACAAATACTTATCTCAATGTACTTAATAATTTTTGATATGGAGGCATTTGAAATATGACCTATATTTCCAGAAATGCGCGTCTAAATTCCACAGGGATCCCATCAGCATGGAAACGAGGCTGTGATAAAACTTGACTTATTTCTCGGTTTTAGATGCAGTATAAAGATGGAACTTTGGAATTAAACATCTTTGGCGTATGAAGAATCGTTCTTGAAGATTTTAAAGCGATCACGTGATTAATCACGTGATAAAATCTAAGATAAAAATTGGAGACAACAATTTTTTTATCAAATCCACAAATTATTAAAATATATTATTTCTAAATTGTTTTTATTATATTTATTTAGGTATCAAGTCATTTTGGAGTAAATTTAATTATTTATAATTAGAATTGTCATGATTTTGTATGATTTTTCGAAAATATTTAACCAATTAGTGCCCAGTCTCTACTCGATTTTCAAAATGGCGACCCCAAGGTAAAATCATGTCTTCTCTATAATAGCTGCATTTGACTCCATTTAACACGTTATTTAGCTTTTATTATAAAACATTTAAAGTCAAAAGTGTTTCATAGATGAACAAATTCAAAAAAAACTTCTTAAAGTGTTATTTTGGGGGTATTTTTTAGCTTTTTGATTGCATAATTTTATCGAACGTTAGCATGCATTATATTTATGATTTGGACAAAATAATCATCATGTATTTGAATGCAAAACACAAAATGATTTGCACAAAAACCACAGTTACAGCTTAGCCTACACACATGCTTTAATATATGAATAGATTCATCTAATAAGCAATCAGAATAAACAATCTTAATTCTTTAAAATAAAGAAGGGAAAGCAAGCATTAATTAAGGCTCATTCAACTTTGAGGGTATATAATCTTGGAGTGATATGATCTTTAGAGTGACATAGTCTGCCTTGATTTTGTTTTGTAGCAATGATCTAAATGTAGTAAGCACGTCACAGTATCAAGGTAATTCTGTCGATTGGACAATGTGTGTACTCTGTCAAGAGCAAACCAACGAGCCTTTACAGTGCCCAGCTTATTCTAAAAGAAATGACGTAGGTGCAGGGTATAAGTCACTAACCAATAGTATTAATCTGTTCAAAGCAATTGATGCAATACCTTCATTTTTTGATCCTGAAACGATTAATGATGGATCAGGAATAGAGAACACTTTGGTCAAGCATGAAGCATCGTGGCACAAGTCATGTAGGAACAAGTTTAATAACACTGAATTTAAGAGAGCTCAAAAACGCAAAATGAATGAAGAGAAAGAACAACAGCATAGTCCTGTGAAAGCTCGAAGGTCAAGTACACCTAGTACAAAGAGTACTTCAAATCAAGTCAGATGCTTTTTTTGTGAAAAAATCGACAAAATATCAGCTCTCCAAGCTGCATCAACAACTGGAATTGATACACGAGTTCGTGAATGTGCGTTGGAACTACAGGATGGTAAACTTTTGGCAAAGCTAGCTGCTGGAGACATGGTTGCTTTAGAGGCCAAGTACCATATAAATTGCCTTGTTGCATTGTACAATCGAAGAAGGCAGAATACGACGTCAAAAAGTAAACAGCCTAAGGATAAGTTGCAAGGACTAGCCTTTGCTGAATTGGTGTCCTACATTGACGAATTTTTCGAAGATACTAATGCTAATGTCCCTGTTCTTAAACTAGCCGATCTTGTCAAGTTGTACTCAACAAAACTCCAGGAGTTGGGAGTTGATGCAAGTCGTGTAAATTCTACAAGATTAAAAGATAGAATTTTGCAAGCATTTCCAAGCATGTCAGCCCATTCACAAGGACGCGATATCTTACTGGTTTTAGATCGTACCATTGGAGAAGCCATAAAAGATGTTAACAAACAAGATGATGTTGATGGCATGTATCTAGCAAAAGCCGCAAAAATAGTGCGCAATGAGATTTTAAACCAGCCTCAGTCCTTCAATGGAACATTCTCCCCTGACTGTGAAGATAGCTCTATCCCACCATCTTTAAGAGCTCTTATATGTATGATTCTAAAAGGCCCAGGTACAATAATAAGACAGATAGATCTTGAAGAAGTTAACCCAAGTCAAGCATCTAGAACAATCTCGCAGCTCATAGTCTACAACACTACTGTACGTCAAAGTAAGGCATTGGCATGTAGTTCACGTCACAACAGAAAAAGAGAAAGTCCACTGCCCATTTATGTTGGACTTAAGATTCATGGCTTGACAAGAGGACGTAATCTCATTGACACTCTTTTTAACTTAGGACTTTGTATTTCGTATGACAGAGTGCTTGGAATATCGACTGATGTTGCCAATGCTGTATGTGATCGCTTTGAAAGAGATGGGGTCGTTTGTCCCCCTGTTCTACGAAATGGCCTCTTTACCACAGCTGGGTACGACAATATTGACCACAATCCAAGCTCGACTACCTCACGTGACTCATTTCATGGCACAGCTATATCACTTATTCAGCACCCAACCAATGACAATCTTGGTACTATCCGTGAGATAAATGTTATAGATGGTTCTCGTCGACAAGACAGAAAAATCACTTCATTGCCATTACAGTTTACTGAGGTCCAACCGTTGGTTTTGCCAGAAGGAGATGTGTTTGCTTCGCCAGTAACTGGAGAGATGGATGCCGATTGTGGCATGGAACCTAGAGGATACGAGAATGATAAGCAATGGCTGAATAACATCTCTGCACTTTATGAAAAAGAAAACCTTGATGCAAAAGACAACCTCTCATGGGCTGCATTTCACGCATCTAAGCAACCTCCAACTCAACATGAACCCGCAGTTACCTCGCTGATGCCAATGTTTCAAGAATCCGCACATTCAGCGCCTATGGTTTTACACGGTATGAATATCGTCAAATCTGCAGTGCAGCTCGTAAACCCAGAACAAGTACCTGTTATAGCCATGGACCAACCTCTTTTTGCCCTTGCCAAACAAATTCAGTGGAAATGGCCGCACACGCATGGAGAAAACAAGTTTGTGATCATGTTTGGTGGTCTGCACATCGAACTGGCATCATTGAGAGCGTTGGGGAAATGGCTGGACAAAAGTGGATGGACAGTGGTGTTGACGAATGCTGACATTGCATCTCCAGGTGTGGTAGACTCTTTTGTTAGTGCAAGCCATATAACAAGAACAAGGAGAGCACATCAGATAACTTGTGCAGCTCTGCACATCCTTCAGCAGCGTGCTTACCAGATGTACATTGATACAACAGATGAAAACCCACCATTGCCTTTCCCCCATTGGAAAGATAAGCTATCTGGTAAATCTCCAAACTTTCTATACTGGTCTAGAGTGATCCAACTACAGCTTCTGTGCCTCCAATTAGTGAAAGCGTTCAGAGTTGGTGACTTCAAGTTGTACGTGGAGTCTTTAATCAAGCTAATGCCATGGATGTTTGCTCTTGACCAAACAAATTATTCACGATGGCTACCAGTACACATTCGTGACATGCAAGAGCTCCAATCCAAACATCCAGAAGTGTATGAAAAATTTGTGGAGGGATTGTTTGTTGTGCACAAATCGAGGAAACCATTTTCTTCAATGGCGTTAGATCAAGCGCATGAACAAGAAAATGCCATAGTCAAAGGCGAAGGCGGAGCTGTAGGGCTTACAGATAATGAAAGTGCTCTAAAACGCTGGATGGTGTCAGGTCCTGAGATTGCAAGAATAGTCCAGGAATTTGAGACATCAGCAACTACCTCAAATGACCAGAATCTCAAGCATCATGAGCAAACGTATAGTCAGCAGATGGCATTTAAAAATGATCTACAGTCAGTCATCAGCAGCTTTGAGGATCTTGGAAATCCATTTATGGAGGATGATGAAGAGTTGGTAGCACTTGACACCAAAGATGTCATGAGCGACGAGGTTGTTCAAACTGTCAAGAATGTCATCAACATTGGCCAGGAACAATATAAGTCTTATGTCGATACAAGACTTATAAAGAGATCAACAGCAATTACAACACCACTAAAGAAGAACAATCTGCGTTTATTCGGTTCCCAAGAGAAGGACCAACCAAAACACAAGACCAAACTTGCTGAGCTCAAGAATGATTGTGCACTATTTTCACGGCTTTACATCGCATGTCAGAGTAGGGACGGAAACTTAGAGGATTTCTTTAGACATGAAAACCAGCCATGGCCACCATCAATCGCTGACATGGGAGAACTAAGAAAGGGTCAGAAAGCAGATCTTGTGAAGTGTCTAGAGGGATACGTAAATACTCTTCAAGCCCAAAGCCCAGAAGTGGAGGTGCTAGTTATTGATGGAGCTGTGGTGGTGCAAATGCTGAGTCCTGGAACTGCACGTACGTTTCAAGAATATAGCGACAGTGTGTTCAAGCCTTTTATATTGAAAAGGCTTCAAGATGTCAAGAGAATCGATATAATTTGGGACGTATACAGAGATGATTCGATTAAGAAATGTGCAAGGGAACGAAGAGGAAAGGGAGCTCGACGTCAAGTCAAGCCATCTACTCCAATTCCCAAGAATTGGCACTCATTCTTGCGTGTCGATCAAAACAAGGAAGAACTGTTTCATCTTCTCTCAGAGCAACTGATTCATACAGATGAAGCTGTATTGGTTGACAAAGAAATTCGTAGTACACATGAAGAGAGTGTTCTTTCTTATGGAAGTGATGGTCAATTATCCAATATTATGCCTTGCACACATGAGGAAGCAGACACAAGAATCCTGTTACATGTTCATGATGCCTCGCTCTGTGGTTACACACGTATTATGATAAGGACAATTGATACTGATGTCGTCGTACTTGCACTATCTATTTTTCCTTGGATTGCAGCAGATGAACTCTGGGTTGCGTTTGGTGTGGGGAAGCATTTCAGATATCTTCCAATTCACGACATTGCCACAAAGCTGGGGATTGATAGATGTAAAGCACTCCCTCTATTTCATGCTATGACCGGTTGTGATACAGGTAATCACTATTGCACTTTTTATACCTTTGTGCTGATGTGAATTCTGTTTAATATACATATATATCTCTCTACAGTGTCATTCTTCGCAGGACGAGGAAAAAAGACTGCCTGGGAGATCTGGAATTTATATCCAGAACTCACTACTGCGCTAGTGAATTTGTCAACGCCCTCGCCAACCTTACGTGATGTAGATGGATCGTTAGCAGTCCTTGAAAGGTTTGTTGTGCTTCTCTATGACAAGACCAGCGTACTCTCAGGAGTGAACGAAGCAAGACAGTCTCTATTTGCCAAGAAAAGTAGAAAAATTGATGGAATACCACCAACTCAAGCTGCTCTTAAGCAACACATTTTACGAGCATTGTACCAAGGCGCTCAAATATGGGGACAATCTCTGTTAAAGAAACCAACTATACAGAGTCCAGAGCAATGGGGTTGGAAGAAAGACGACAATGTATGGAAACCACTGTGGACAACACTGGCCCAGGCCAAAGACAGCTGCTACGAGCTCATTCATTGTGGGTGTAAGAAGGGGTGCAAAGGGAGATGTAAGTGCCTCAAGGCAAACCTAGACTGCACTGCTCTATGTAATTGTGGAGGCCAATGCCAGTAGAACTCTTAATTTTGCCAAGGTATGGTCAAAATTCAGATTTCCCATCAAAAATAACAAACATCAATTTAATTAATTTTAATTTTGTTTTTATTTTTAGATCACATTGCTTAGTCACGTGATTAATTACGTGATCGCTTTAGAATCGTCAAGAACAATTCTTCATACGCCAAAGATGTCTAATTCCAAAGTTTCATCTACAAACTGCATCTAATATCGAGAAAAAGTCAAGTTTTTTTTACAGCCTCGTTTCCATGCTCATGGGATCCCTGTGGAATTTAGACATGCGCATTTCTTGAAATGTAGGTCATATTTCAAATGCCTCCATATCAAAAATTATTAAGTACATTGAGATAAGTATTTGTGCAAACTTTTATGCTTGTATCAAAAAACGAACAATTTTTATCCTTAACAGCCCTACTATTAAGGGGTTTGTGACAGTTGACATGCATAGGAAATGCAGTTTTTTTATGATTCTATCAGTCAAAATTCGGTACAGTAAAACCTCACCTCGGTTCCTGCTCTTATCGCTTTAGACACTTCTCCAAAGAAGACACTCCGTAAAGTAGTTGTTGTGAAAGATGAAAGAACAACCACTTTTCTTTAACTATAGATATCGGCTTAGTATATATATAGCACGCCGCTATTTAAGATTCAGGGTCATCAAATTTTAAAATGAAAATGATCAAATGTACAATGTTTATGTTCAATCATTGGTGTAACGCACGCTTTGATTTCCTCCGGCTCCTGTAATAAACTTTTCAATAGTTGAAAAGCAGTCCACGTGTAATAAAAAAACCTTTACAATATCCCTATTTCTTATGAGTGTTAATTGTTTTTTGTATGAAGTTGTGTAGATAAACTTTGAATTATTAAAGACAAGTCAAATTAAACTTTTTTTCAATTGATAAATAAGGTGGGGGAAACGGAATAGAGCCGCCATGTTTGGTCATCTTGTCGCGTGCAGAAAGCAATTTCATAATAAAATCATTAAAAATTCATCAAATAGAGAAAAGGTCAAAATACGACATGTATTTAATAAACAATACTCGCGCTCTAAATAACTGTGGTAATACAGAAATCACCCAACATTCAATTGACGACAATGTGAAAAGTATATTTCGTCGTTTACAGCAGTGTATTGGTCTTATATTAAGAAATGATTAAGCCATAACCATATCACTTCCATGTAGCCTTTGCCGAAACGACCGGCCAAAATTCACTTTATAATGATAACAAAGATGTTTATTTTCGGCATTGTATCAAATGCGGGTGATGGCCAAAAAGATAATTAAATAAAAAGTAAAAAGGATTTGAACGGCTATAGTTATAACATTGTGCGGCTTTTAATTTGTACAATATCACATTTCCCTCAGGATGTGGACTTCAACTTTATCAAAACTTTGAGCCTTTTTGTGCTATTTTTATTGAAAGTGAGGTAGGAAAAACTTCAAAGTAGCTTGTATTGTATACACAGTAGCAAGATTTAATCATTTATCCTGACAAAAAGTTGACCGAAATTCCAACATACGTGGATGTTCTTTGTGATAGGAATTTTCTCTTCTTCCTTTCTTGCATTTTTCTTGTTCCATCTCTCAATCACTCAATACTAAAACGAAATACATTTGTCACTAAGCTCACCGGAAAACTATCTATCATTACTAGTTCTCTACTTAACGTTTTTACTTTTACTCTTTTAAGACTGAAGTGATCACTTTTTTCATTGAAGATATTGTTCGTGCCATTAGTGAATATACGAAAAATATGTACTTCGCGGTGGCGATCGCCTTGCATGGCCAGTATTAGAAAAGACACACAAGAAGCATTAAGCTTTTTTAATAGGCCAAACTACCGAGAATTAACCCCACAAATAATAAAGATTTTTGTTTTAATAAAAAAAAAATCGCAGTTATTGTTGATCTCCTAGAGTGTTTTCTGATTGACTTGACTTCCGACAATGTCGCTTTATTGTTTTCTCTCACGGGATTCCAACTAACCCTTTTCACAATCTGATAACAGTAATTGTAAACAACTCTTGATATGTTTGTTCTTGTGATCACAAGCTGATACTATAGACACTTCTAAATACGATTCTATTCGATTCTAAATTGGTTCTTTCGCGCCATTACAAGAAACGTCAAAGTCAGTGTAGAGTAAGTGAACAATGTTAAAGCACTTGAAGAGCATTTCCGTCGGGCCTTCAGGGATTAACGACCTTATTTGATCCAATAAACGTAGAAACATTGCCAAGTCTATAAAAAATGGTGTTCTGCCGTTTTATTACAGCCTATCATTACTGACGAGCCCTCAGGCATAACATTACTTGTGGTCAGCGGAAACTAATGACAACTAATGGAAATCTATTTTGTTTTCATTCTTTTTCTTTCCTTTTTCTCTCCTTTTTCTGTTCTGTTCTGTTCTGTTCTGTTCTGTTCTGTTCTCAGTTCTGTTTTGTTCTGTTCTGTTCTGTTCTGTTCTGTTCTGTTCTGTTCTGTTCTGTTCTGTTCTGTTCTGTTCTGTTCTGTTCTGTTCTGTTCTGTTCTGTTCTGTTCTCAGTTCTGTTCTGTTCTGTTCTGTTCTGTTCTGTTCTGTTCTGTTCTGTTCTGTTCTGTTCTGTTCTGTTCTGTTCTGTTCTGTTCTGTTCTGTTCTGTTCTGTTCTGTTCTGTTCTGTTCTGTTCTGTTCTGTTCTGTTCTGTTCTGTTCTGTTCTGTTCTGTTCTGTTCTGTTCTGTTCTGTTCTGTTCTGTTCTGTTCTGTTCTGTTCTGTTCTGTTCTGTTCTGTTCTGTTCTGTTCTGTTCTGTTCTGTTCTGTTCTGTTCTGTTCTGTTCTGTTCTGTTCTGTTCTGTTCTGTTCTGTTCTGTTCTGTTCTGTTCTGTTCTCAGTTCTGTTTTGTTCTGTTTTGTTCTGTTCTCTTTTCTTTTTTTCATTTTTGGAGTGAAAATATCCCTTGCTATAAACTGAGACAAGACCATCCAATTTTTCAACTTTTGAACTATGATAAGTAAAAATACTTAAAGGAAAACTGACCAATTTGAATTCAGTACGAAATGAGTATGCATGCATTCCACTTTTATTAAGTAAAAAAATAATTTTGCATTAAGATTTATTCACTAAAGATTTCTTATCACTGAAAGTAGTTCAAGCCGAGTAACTATGGATACATCAATAATAATTTAGCTACGTATGCTTAAGTAAAGCATGTTATTGAGTTGTAACTGAGTTTGTGCTCTGTCATGGCGCGTTAATGCTCGCTCTATATACAGTATTCGACTCATAAATTTATCATCAGTTTACTTTGATACTCAGTAGACTGCGTAGCAGCTCTCTCTCATTCTCTCTACCTTCCTGCCCCCTCCCCTAGAAAGTCGCTACGCTAGATACTCAGTGGCTGTTTAAAGTATCTTATATTAATTTGCAGCATATCATATACCGTATCGTATAATTTCTATTGATATAATGTTTTATAAATATTTGAGTAGAAATTGCTCAGCTGGGTGCCTTTTTTAATTTGCTGTGTATTTTCTATCAATGGAGGGCGTGAAGGAAATAATTTGTTATTTATTGCTTTATTCATTTCTTAGCAAATGATTATTAATTATTAAGTTTATTACACATGGACTCTGCAACATCGAGGACTGTATGTAAAAACATGAGTGGGAAGTAGCGTGGGTGACATCTAGGCCTGTAGGCCAACTGGGGTGATATTCTCATTTAATCTTCTAGCTCGCCATATTCGTAATATGTAGTAGTTACAATATTACACCTATCGTATTCTATTCAAGTGATTTCCAATTGACGGATCTAATAAATAATAAAAACTACTTTAAAGATGCGATATACGAATGCGCAATACATGATGGCTGTCATGTTTGTCTCCGGTGTTATATCGTCTATGAAACTTGTATGTGCGTACGTAAGCTGGAACTGAGTCAGTTTGTCGAAAATTGCTCGTAAAAGTATTAGCTTTACCTTACTTATCAAGACCTTTCAAGTAGTTTGAGTAACGGATTCTTTTCTGGCTATTATATATTATATTATATTTATCTAGATTATATATCTAGAATATCTAGAAAGTGAATGAAAAGTTGTTTATACAATACTTAGTTTTATTTCTGTTGTTTGAGTGAATAGCAATTGTTTGTTTTGACAGTAATACTGAGGTAGACATTACCTCCTGTATATTGATGTACAAGGGGAGGTCCCGAAGTCGGTATTATAGTGATAATATCAATCAAGTTCCATGACCAACTGATTGATTTTTAGTCAATTTGTGATAGCAGCAAACTGTCTCTATAGTACACTAGACATTACTAACATGCTCGCTGTTTGGATAACTATACCATGAGCCCCTTCGTGCATTGTGACGCACTTTGAACTTAACTGTGACGTTCATTTTTCTCTATATATTTTCTATTTCCTAGTTTTTCAATCTTGCTTTCCTTTCTTTTTTCTTCCTTTTTTCCTCTTCTGTCTTTTCAAAGAAGCCCATGTTTCAAATATTTATTTGTAAACAAAAATATAACGAAAATATTTTTCTTTCAGCCGTTTTTAATCCCTTTTTACTGTCCTTGTAAAGCCGGGTGTGTTTCAATATCTTTTATATTAGTCTTGCTTTTCTCTTTTCATTTCTTTTTTCCCTTCTCCATTACTTTCTTTACCTCTATATTTGAGTCAAAGCACCGGTACACACTACAAAAGTCCGTGGCGCAATACTTCTTGATACGTAAATTTCCAAGTCAGTTTTAAAACTGAGTACTTACACTAAGTTAAGTAAGCTGTCTTTGTAGCTTATCGAGTTTTATTTCACATTGCATGTCATCGTCATTTAACATTTCATAAGTCGTGCTGCACCTAACGCAAGATAATAACTCGAGGATTTGCAGTCCACGAGTTACAAATAACTATTTCTTGTGTTGCCACACAGTGGACCTTTTATACCTTGAAGATCGATATATATCTGCATGATTGCATGGAAGATGTAGACAATAGTTTGCACTTAGTATAAAAGCATCATAAAAATCTACAATGTATTCGGGATTTTGCTGAAACTAACGCCAGTCATTTTACTAAATCTCGCCTGGAGCATGATATATAGACTCAAAAATGCACTAAAACACTTGAAATCATCTCACTAGATTATCCTTCCTTCCTCAGATTATTCTCTCCAACGTGGTTATCACGCTATAGAGCCGTGATGAAGACACACTGCCTTTTCATGCCGTTTTATTCTGGTTTTCTCCTTTATCAGGATAATCACGGAGTGACTTTGTACGTTTGATGTGTTTTTCTTTTTCATTTCAAGCTTTGACTTTTTTTTATATAGCTACTTAATTAAATGCTGTTCTCTGCCTTTTTCTTCATATTACTGATATTTGTCACTTTATTAAAATGTTTATCCTTTGCACTTCTTGTGATAGACTAATGTCTAAAACTACATGATAAAGCCTGGTTGATACGCAGTTGGGCTTTGCTTATTAGGCGTACTTTTCTCAGCTCATGCACACATATAGTCAAGAAGTCTGTGTCTGTTGCTTATGCTTATGTTGCTAGTGTGAACCAGGCTTTGGGATATCTGGACGACTACTTTATGGAATAAAATGTCATTTTATATGAGAAAATAATCAGTTCCCTGATAGTAGAGGCTAGTTTTCTCTCTCCAGTATACGGTGGAAAACATCTGTTTACCCATTCCTATCATTTATTCACATATCCATCCATCCATCCACCATCCATTCATTTATTCATTTATTCGACCGATTAAGCCATGCCTGTGTAACCCTGCCCTACGGTGATTTGACTTGGATTGACGATGTCCTAAAGGACCGAAATACTGCTTCCGAATCAATTTGTGACGATAATGATGATGATAGTTATCAGAAGCTCATCAGTAACCATGTATGAACTTCTCAGTATAGTTATATGTGAGGGGCTAATCGTTTTTATGATCACACTCGGTTGGCTTTGTATACTGACAAAATACAACGCCTTCGTGAACTTCGTGTATTGTTCCCATCAAATCCTACTGGAATATGTTTTCAACTTAGGAAGTGATTATGACTTTGCAATAAAGTCGAAATATTCTATACATCTTGTCACCTTATTGTCCGCTACAACAACCCAAAACTAGATTTTGCTACGATGATTTCGTATATAGGAACATAGTTGAATATATATTACTAACTATATATATGATAGGAAGCATGCATATGTTAATCTAAACCTGCCGTAAACAAGCTATAGTTTTTGTATCTTCCGAGACTACAGTTTCCGCACAAAGAATAAAAAAACATTAGTTATACATTAGGAATCTAGTAGATTTGTTATTATTGATCGTACAAAGGATGAACTAGAATATATACGTGCTACTGACTGATGGATTAACCATGTGCGCCAGCCTGACCTTACTATCACACTGAAACCATGGCCAATACACCACACCACTATCACAAATATTGACTAGTTGTATTACTAACAATCATAAGAATAGTCAGACATTTAGACTCATCTCACAGATGTACTATAGCGACCCAATATGAAAATAGCATATTGTTTTCCCTGCTAGAAGACATGCTACTAATACAATCCCCCCAGCTATCCTACCCCCTGTTATCCCCGGTAGTTGCCTATGCAAGCACTGAGGGGGAATCGAACTTATTATTACAATTTAAATTAATAGTTTTAACATTTCCTTTTTGATATTGTCGAAGCTCCTCGTTCCATATCAAATCCGCATGGCGGAAAGGGACGGTTGAGGAGAGAGAAGTGAGCTGATTTGTAATACTCAATCATTTGGAAAAACGCCGACATTCATTCTTATTTGAAAGGTTTCATGCACTGACTGATTGAAGTTATGATTAAAAAGTTTTCTGAAGTTTGTTTGTACCTTTTGTTTTTGTTCGTTACGACGAAGTCTTTTCCTGTCACAATGAAACTGCAATGAAACTGCAATGTAACCGCCTGTCCCGGCTGCATTTATTCGCTTGGCTAACACGGCTTCAGTATCAAACATCTCTACGTGTGGTAGGCTTATTCAATACTATTTAACCAGTTTTGTCCCCCATGAAGATTTTTAGATCAAATGCCAGTCTAAGCAAAACGAATTTACAGTGTTTTTAACACATATTTGCCCATTTTAGATTTTTTTTCTAGTGCAACCTAGCACAGGCAAGACAGAGTTGATTTACAAAATCCCAAGCAGTAGCTCTACATGAGCCGGCCCTATAAGGAGGGAACTTTTTTTATAAAAAAATTGTTTACATAATGGATAGATAGTAGAAGTGCCATGGATAATTAGTAATAAAACTATTTTCAAACTCATCTATAAAATTTACTCAAAAATACACCTTTTTTTTTCATTTCTTTTACTTCCGGCTACCTAGTCCCCTTGGCCTCCCCTGACAATTACATTTATCACGTGACTTTTCAAGTAGAACCGGTCGCCATCTTGGAATACCTCGGAGCTTCCTGTAGAGTGTACTACTGAAAAAAGCTAAATACTTCTACTTGGCACGATGATTCTCCTAGAATTAAACAACAGAATCATTGAGGAAGTACTGACGGCTCGTTTTGCTGGGTAAGTTATTT
Organism: Metridium senile; assembly: GCA_949775045.1. Taxonomy (NCBI): domain Eukaryota; kingdom Metazoa; phylum Cnidaria; class Anthozoa; order Actiniaria; family Metridiidae; genus Metridium; species Metridium senile. Next base: position 34,205,142 of record OX459096.1, on the reverse strand, counting down.
TCTTATTATCAGAAATGTCATGATTTGTGAATATTTTGGAGATTGACTTCCTTAGTACACACCTCTTTATAAGTCGCTGAGGCACAAGTTTGCACGACTAAAATTTCTTATTTTGGTTTTTAATTTATGGTACTCATAATCACTATATTTTCTTTATTTTACAGAGGCAAATTTGAATCAGTGGATGTTACAGTTGCAGGTTTGTGGAACCGTGTTTACCAAAGTGAAATATGCTTGAAGGTCTTACACTGCAGGAAATCTGACATCAAAATATGTAGACTCTAATATAGTGTGTAATACCGTTAGATATAATTGGAGTGTTCATAAACACTTGAAGATAGTCACAAGTGATAAATGAAGTTGAAATAATGCTGATAAAACATCATTTGGTAGTACGAATTTATAGTTAACTTTGAAACTTTGTTTGTTAGACTTTGATGGTGTGCAGTTTCATATCTCTAACCCAAATGGCGAAAAATCTAAACTCATGGTAAGAGATAGTTATGAATGATAGGTAATGTAATGAAATTTGTAACACCGTAAAAAATGTTGACTTAACTTTACTGACATTTCGAGCTTTTGACTTTTGTCGAAGGGTGTTACAAATTTAATTATATTACCAATCGTTATATCAAACACTGATGCAGCCTATACTAGTTTACTCGCTAGTTTCCATTTATAGTTATGAATGACTATTAGGTTTATTTGTATGTAAATACAATTACCTATATACCCAATGAAAATAAAGTATCAGAGTGAATAGAAAAATGTGATAAATTATAGACCAAATCGAAATATGGCGGCCTGCAATTGTTCTTGACTGACTAGAGCCTCGTGTTCATGATGTAATACAATGGAGTTTTAACATGAATGAGAGGCTAGTGAGTCAATAACAATAGTTATTCAAATTGGTCGCCATATTTCGATTCGGTGTATGAACTGAGATATTTGTAGTTTAAACAACAACACTAAGTTAGTCTATGCTAATCATAATATTAATCACATGAAAGCTTTTGGTTTATGTTGTATCATTGTTTCTTACAGTACCTGTAATTCTAAAGAAATCAATGATTCACTCTCCATTAATTAATCTATTGTTCTTTCCCTCATTCTTTTCTATCACTTTCTGATTGGTTTGTCACTTTTCCCGCTTCATATTTACACTTGGTACCTCTCTTAGTCTATCTCTTTTATTCATTCATAAATTATTATTGATATAATGTAAAATGCTAAACTAGGGTCCTGTTGATAACAGTAGATATTTCTTATGTCTCTGAAAGGACCTACCCTCTTTAAGGTGTTTCCCAGTAGTTTTTTTCTAATGACCACACTTCCCATCTTCATTTGGCAAATTAATAATCTTTCCCTGATCTGATCAAGATGTATTTTGCACCAGATACAAAGCATAGAGTTGAAATTTACATCAATTGAAACTTCCATCTTTGCTTTATTTCTGGTGCAAAATACATCTTGATCAGATCAGGGAAAGTTTATCAATTCGCTAAATGAAAAATGGGTAGTGTTGTCAATAAAAAACTACTGGGAAACACCTTAAATTAAGGTATCTAACTAACTTGTAGTCCATGCTCTTTTTACTGTGAATGCCTACCGGTATTTACAAAAAGATAATTTAATGGTAATATTGGTACTTATGATGACGAGGAGGAAGTTAATGTTTCCCTTCTGCCTTTAGGTCAGTATAACTATGAAGTTCTACAAGGATCTTCAACAACATGGTGCTGATGAGGTGAGTTTAATATATTATAATATTTTTATGAGGGGCCATGTTGCCTTGGAGGGAGGGGGGGGGGGGGTGTCTGGTATGCTTGTCATATCTCTAGGGGTAAAAATCAGTGATTCGTTTTGACATGTTCTTTGCTTTTGTACATTAAATGCTGTTAAAATCATGTTTGTTATAGAAAACACCATTCAAGCTATATGTTTTTTAAAGTTTATGCAACAATATATAAATAAGAACTACAATAATGGTGTTATCTAGCACAAACATCACATGTTGTTCATGTAATTCTTGATATGATCACTGATACATTTCATACATCTATACTTTCTTATTCTCATTGTTATTCCATTCTCAGTTCTAAGTGGTTATATATAATAATAAACTTGTTTGAAAAATAATTGTTGTCAAGTGTTGATCAATTTTTGTTTTTTCAGCTGTTGAAAAAGATCTATGGAGATTATATGACAGACCCTGAGCAAGGTAAAATACTCATATTATAAATTGTATCTCTTGTTTGTCCAATGCAGGTTTACACTAACCCACAAGTCAATCCAGGTGTACAAGAGTTTGTTTAATTATTAATGTTTGTTGTATTCTAGGATATGATGTATCTCTTGTTTTTGACCTGGAAAACCTCCCTGCTGACAAAGAGAAAGGTACTTAAAAATAGATGTTATTTTGTGAGGGTAGATACATTTTCACCTATTGCCCAATAGTTTTCATAATGGCCATCAGATAAGAATCCCAACTGGCTGGAAGGCAAACCAGTTGGCTATTTACAAGCATGGTGGTCAGAGTCAAACATGGACCTCACATTACCAGATTGCGAGACCAATGCTCTGACCACTCGACCATGCTGTCTCCTAACATGACACTGTCTTGACACTATTACTTATTATAATAACAAACAGACAGCATCAACAAACAACAACAACATTAAAAAAAGCAATTACAAAATTAACAAAAAATGCAATCAATAAGAACTCAAAAAACAAAAATCATGAATTTGAGGACACCAACAGCTGTGTTTATTCACAGAATGTCTTTGTAATGACAAACTCTCTGGTAGAGGCTTTTCAATTCTTCAAGAAATGCTGAAAGTTTATATGCCATATATCCTGTTTTATGCTGTGTCATGTGATTCTTGGAAACTAAACCCCTTTATTGTCAAAAAAGCAACTAATGTTTTATGGTGTTAATTTGCAGAGGAATTAATCAAGAAGGTGTCTTTGTTGAAAAGAAACTGTTTTGCATCTGTGTTTGAAAAGTATTTTGATTTCCAAGCCCAAGGATCAGGTGGAGAAAAACATGCAGTCATCCACTTTAGAGATGACGAGTCTTTGTAAGTTCTTTGGAGAATTAATTATAATTATTATTATAGACCAAAGCCAAAACTTAGTAGCCGCACCTTTATAGTGCACGGAAATGAGGCTTATTATGCAAACAGAGGAAAAACATTCTGTCGCTAAGGACAAAACTACAACTTCATTGACATCATTTTATAGTCGTTTTTCCACCTTTTTCTTTTGTAAAATACTAGAATTTTCAACTAAATTACCGCTTTCTATGTTATATTTTACAATAGTCAGCCTTTTTTCAATTTTTAGTAGCATTTTATTACGTTTTTGACCTTTACACTGCTCGACTTCACGCCTTTCTGAGATGAAATTATGGAGGAGAAAAGCGATTCAAAGTCAGGTAAATTCATCTTTTTAACTAATTAAAAAAAATTTAGCCCATTTTAAGCCATACATGCGACTTCAGATCAAATTTTTAGTTAATTTTCTATCATTTTGTTGGATATTTTTGTTCAAGTCGACCTCGAGATTTGTAGACTTTTTGCTGCCATTAGCTATCACAACCACCTTAGAGCAAAAAAGAGAGATAGTTTTATAAAAAATGGATAACTATTTTGCTGATTTTGTTCATTGTGAAATGTATAGAGAAACGGCAGTGAAAAAAAGGTCTTTATATTCAGAAGGGTGTCCATGGAAAGTGAGTAACTGCGATTCTTATAACCATAGTATGAGCAATGAAGCCCTGTCGAAAAAGGTACATGGAATGTTTTATTTGTTTCTTTCATCTGTAAAGAATTGTAAAAATAAAAAGCATTAACAATTGAAATTAAAGGTTTATAGTGCTAGCAAGCGATTCGTAACCAGATTGACAGCAAAAATGTCAACATATCTCGATGCCGTAGCGAGGTCAATTTTAACAAAAATATCCAACAAAATGATAAAAAATTAACTAAAAATTCGATCTGAAGTTGTATGTATGGCTAAAAATGGGCTAAATTTTTTTCAATTAGTTAAAAAGATGAATTTACCTGATTTACCTGGGCATGAAGTCGAGCAGTGTAAAGGTCAAAAACGTAATAAAATGCTACTAAAAATTGAAAAAAGGCTGACTATTGTAAAATATAACATAGAAAGTGGTAATTTAGTTGAAAATTCTAGTATTTTACAAAAGAAAAAGGTGGAAAAATGACTATAAAAAATTAATGCTGTCAATGAAGTTGTAGTTTTGTCCTTAGCGACGGAATGTTTTTCCTCTGTTTGCATAATAAGCCTCATTTCCGTGCGCAAAAAGGCGCGGCTGCTAAGTTTTGGCTTTGGTCTATAGTTAAGTCCCTGAAATCATATAAAATATAGCACTCAACTCACATGTTGATTTTTGGTGGGGGGACAAAATTAAATTGAACTGTAAAATCGTTATGGCTTGGTTGAGAATGTCACATTTAAGCCATTTCCAAGCCTGGACCTTCACCTGAGGCGAGAGATAGTAGATCTTGTAAGAAAAAGTACAGTGGAACCCCGTTAATCCGGCCACCGAAGGGACAGTCCAAAGTGGCCATATTAACAAGGTGGCAGTATTAAGCGGGTAAATTTTATAGAAAATGTATGGACATGCATTTCATCAGGACCTAAAAAACTGGCTGTAATAACGTTGTGGCTGTATTAAGCAGGTGGCCATAAGGCGGGATTCCACTGTACCATTGCTGAAGGTCTTCAAATGGATATCTTTTCCTGTAAACTATAATTGCTGTATTTCTTCCTGAGTTATGCATGTTGGAAAAATAAATGGAAATTATTGTTAAGAAGCCATTTTAATAAATGCAAAAAGCACACTTCTTAAATTCTATAACTGGTTTTAAATGATAGGTATGTACAGGCAACAGAGGACCGTGTAACTGCCGTCTTCAGTACTGTCTTTAAAGATGATGATGATGTCATTATTGGCAAGGTGTTTTTGCAGGTAACATCATTAAGTCGTTTGTGTTTATTGAACTCTATTGTATCTACCAACATTAGAGTCACTGCCCATCATGATATAGATGCACTTGGCTGTACCTCTACAACCTTTCTTTAATAATTTATCTCTCTCATCAATTTACAATTATGGCTACGTTTACGAATCTTTGTGTATGTGGATATAATCTTGACAAATTTTAATGATACTTTAGGAATTCAAAGAGGGCCGTCGTGCTAGTCAAACTGCTCCACAAGTCTTGTTCAGTCACAAGGAACCACCACGAGAACTTGAAGGAACAAATGCTAAAACAGGAGATAATATTGCCTATGTTACTTTTGGTAGGTACTAATAGTCTTGATAATAATAATGCAGTGTTTTAGGAGCATTATTTTATCTAAAGCTCTTACATAAATCAAACAATAAAACTATTGGAAAAGAAAAGTTTTGAGTTTGGATTTAAATGATGTAATTCATTGATGATGAATCTATTTGTAATTGAAGGATAAATGATAAACTGATTGGCTGTGAGTTACAGTAAATGATTGATTGGTTACTTGGGTTACCTGTGGAATGCCTGTGCCTAAAAATTCAGGTCATTTAAAATGTCTTTGTCATATTTGCTCCATGCAAAATCATTGTTTTCCACTATGAAATACTGCTGAAGGATGATAATCTGATTCTCATATAAAGCTGAATATACACCTAATTCAAAAAAGGTTGACGGAGCGAACGGCGATTGGCGATTGAAATTCGTATTGTCCACAGTCGTGGACAATACGAATTTCAATCGCCAATCGCCGTTCGCCCCGTCAACCTTTTTTGAATTAGGTGTATATTTAACTGGCTGATTAACAATGATATTGCAAAAATTCAATTTCTTTTGTTGGATTTTTATACTATTGGCAGAAATTATGTCTTTGTATAGATTGTTGCTTTGATTCATTTATTTATTATTTCTTAAATTTTGTGTGATTGATAACAAGTACACTTTTTTATTCAGTTCTTGAGCCAAGGCACACCAACCCTAAAGCTAGAGAAAATACTATCAACTTGATCCATACATTCAGAAATTATCTACATTACCACATCAAGTGTTCAAAGGTATAAAACACTAATTTTATTATTTCTCTTAAAGTTATCATTTGTCATAAGTGCCCCATTTAACTTTTAGTTGTATAATGAGTAATAGAATAGAATAGAATAGAATAGAATAGAATAGAATAGAATAGAATAGAATAGAATAGAATAGAATAGAATAGAATAGAATAGAATAGAATAGAATAGAATAGAATAGAATAGAATAGAATAGAATAGAATAGAATAGAATAGAATAGAATAGAATAGAATAGAATAGAAATTATGAAATCTATGTTCGCAATATATTGGGCATTTAAAGCAAATCTTGATATGATAATTATTTAAATGTTAATGTATTTTTGGAAGACAGTGTTGCTGACATACATGTAGAACCTTGCTCATGAAGCAGCTACTAAAATCATTTGCAAGTGCCAGACAAGCCTCGCTCTGACTCATGGTGCTTTTGTTTTATTAAATCAAAGTGAGGCTTGCCAGGCATTTGCTGATGATTAGTGGCTTCACGAGAAAGGCCTATTGACTGTATAAGTTTTATATATGTGTAAAAATATATGTTAGGTAATATAATGAAATTTGTAACACCATAAAAAATGTTGACTTAACTTTACTGATGTTTCCAGCCTTAGCCCTTCGTCGGAGTAAAGCTTTACAAATTTCATTTTATTACCTATCATTTATATCAAACACCGACGCAGCTTATACTAGTTTACTTGCTAGTTTCCATTTAAAAATATATGTGTTTGTTGTATGTCAGGCATACCTTCACTCTCGTATGAGAGCAAGAACAACTGAATTCATCAAAGTGTTGAATAGAGCAAGACCTGAAAAGGTTACTGAAAAGAAGACCATTACGTGAGTAGATTACTTTATGCAGTCATTACTTTACTAGTACCTTGAGACAAGGGATATTGAATTCCCTTGGTATACAACACAGTTATCCTGACACAATCCATTGAATCAAATGGACAGCTAACAGAACGGCTCATTCTTGAGTTTCACTGAGAGTATTTTTAAATGTTTATTATAGATTGAGTCATTTATTTTCTTAGTCGAGGAATACTTGTGCTTTTAATAAAATCCTTAAATTGTCACTTATTACCTAAACGTTTGTCTTACATAAGATATATTTTCATTTTTTTAGGGGCAAGACATTTGTACGACAGTGAAGTTTCAAGAGGATATCTTCTGGCATTGTCAAACCATTTTTATAATTATAGTTTATAAATTGTGATAGTCCTTCAAATTTAAATATCAGTATCAATCATAAAAAATACACTCATTTCATTGCCATGCTTTTTGTAGTACCAAAAACGACACTATTTGCACATTCTTTCTGGTTTGTATAACTTGTATAACTTAAACAGTAATTTGGGGGGGGGGGGGGGGGGGGGTCTATTGGCCTTAAAATAGTTTACACATGGAGAGGTAGACGAGACATGTTATTGCAATTGTCCTGGAAACCAAGGGTATAATAAAATTGATCATAATTTTTTTTTTTAACTTTGAAATGAGTATATTTTGAATGGAATGAAATAATTCATAAATCAAAAGATATAAGCTAGGCACAGGCCAAACTCGAAAGCCTGGTTCACACTAGCGACATATGCATGAGCATTATATGCAGACTCAGTGAAGCATTTCTCGAAAAGGTGTGAGAAAAGACAAATGCGGCTAATGAGCAAAAACCAACTGCGTCTGCGTATGTTGGTTGTGCTTATGCTTTTGTCTCTAGTGTGAACCAGGCTTAAACAAATAGATATCTTCTAGTTTGTAAAAACACTTATTTCAAATACATGTGTGTTCTTTATTTTGATGTGTACCAGTATGTCTCAGATCTATGTGTATTGTAATCAGTCACTTGTCATTCTGGACAATAGTATATGGATCTAGCAGGTTTTTGTGATCCCCTAGCCTGATGACACTAACATATAGTCGGTCCTAATCCAGCTGAACTGTTATAATTAAAGTATAATGAAACAATAAAATATTTTTGTTTATAACCAACCATTGTTATAAGAACAAAGAAAATTAAAAAAACATACTGTGTTATTGTTTGGCAAATTAGCAACACAATACCAACACTGGTAAACACTAAATCACGCATTGAGTCCCTGAATGAATCCTGTGTGATTGGGATCCCTGTGTTGTTGTCGCGCGCCTGTGTAATGACGGCGTTCTCAATCTGCGAACTAGACTAAAATGAAGTTTAACAGTACTCGTGGTGAAGTTTGTGGTGTATCATTTGAACAGGGAATCTTCATTGGTTATGCAAGCGATGGCGGACTACTTATGCCTGAATGTATTCCCCAGCTGGATTTGAAGACAATCAACCTATGGAAAGACCTATCTTACGTGGATCTTGCTGTCGAGGTTTTGTCTCTGTTTATATCGGAAAATGAAATTATGAAAACACAACTTAAAGGTGAGTGATTGTAGCAATTAAAATGCTTCATAATATTAAAGACTACTTTTTCTGGAAGAAATAGCGCTAGCCATTTATCGTTGATAGCAATTAAACAAACGACAAACTCCTTATGTATGCGCTATAATTAAGCTTGTTAAAAATGGCCGCCGGTCTCAGCTCGCTCGACTGCGAGGTTCTAGGATCTATATTCACTATTACATGTAATGACCTTGCCTCTTGGTAATAGAGACCTAAATCCAAATTTTAGATTACGTGTAAATTGCAAAACTCCACCGGAAAATGGCAAATAAACCCAATGGGGGACGTGGCCTAGCTAGACGGCTTCCTGTTCGTGCATGTTGTATTTGTTTGGGATTTGTTTGAGTGGAGTGCGCGACGATGCATGGGATTCCTTTGGCGCACGCTATTTTTCGAAAACTCGTGCGGTGTCCAAGGGGGTAGAACTTTGAAAAATTCTTCAGTGAGAAATTCGAGTGCAATTACAGAGATGACATTATTTTTCAATAATTTATGGCGCTCATCATGCAGTAAAAAAGTGTAAAAAAGTAAAAATTATATTGATTTCTGCGTTTTATCCATTTTATGTTTGTGGTGTATCTCTCAAGGCCAAAAATTGTTTGATGGTCAACCGTCCAGCAAACGGTTTCGCCCAAAGGGCTCTGGCTCAATCCAAATAAGGATGTTTTCTGATTGGCTGAGTGTTTTTTAAATAAGTACCGCTAGTTGAATCTCATAAAAGTCAACCGATTTGTGATTGGATGAAAAAACATTGGAGGATAGAGAAATCCCAAAATAGTTAATCTTACCCTGCCCTGACACATGAATTTTTGACAACTTGATGAACTTTAAAAAAATGTTTCTTGGCGTAAAAAAAAAGAAAACAAATAAACACAACTCAAACGGCTTTGGAAAGAAAATTTATTTCAAATGATTTAATTGTCAAGAAAAGCTTATTTATTGGTTTAGTAGTTTTAGAGATGTTATTTTTTTGTGTGAAAGTGTTTGATGAAGTGTTCGATTTTGTTGAATGGCAAATGTGCATGGGTGAACTCATGGGTGAAACTGACAAATTGTTATTTGCTAAGTAGGTAATGAATAAAGTACTACATTTAAGTCAACTGACAAGAACTGATGATCGCCAGAAGACCTTTTCTAAAGATATTTTATATGATGTTTTCTTTCTTCTGAATAAAGGCACAACAAATAGAACAGTGATCGCTATTTTGCTGTTTCTAACATTTTGTATATTGACAGTGAAACACCTCCACCTTTGACCTTTTTGATTGTGGAAAAATGACATGTTTACAATTTGCTGTGCACTGATTGGCTCAAAAAAGTACAAATGGAAAGGAATGCTGTAAATGTTGTGTATAAGGGACTTGTGTATGAGCAGTCATTTGTGGGGAGTGAAGCAATATATGACAACACTAAAAATGGCTGAAAGGAAGACTTAATGCCTATTTATATCATTCTTGCCATTACTATATTCTATGGCAAATCCATAAAATATATAGCTTTTCTGATTTTACAGATATTAATGTTTTGTAATTTTATAGATATTGTTTTGTAATTTTACGATATTGTTTTGTAATTTTACGATATTGTTTTGTAATTTTACGATATTGTTTTGTAATTTTACAGATATTGTTTTGTAATTTTATAGATATTGTTTTGTAATTTTACAATATTGTTTTGTTATAATTTGACAGATATTGTTTTGTAATTTTACAGATATTGTTTTGTAATTTTATAGATATTGTTTTGTAATTTTACAATATTGTTTTGTTATAATTTGACAGATATTGTTTTGTAATTTGACAGATATTGTTTTGTAATTTTATAGATATTGTTTTGTAATTTTACGATATTGTTTTGTTATAATTTGACAGATATTGTTTTGTAATTTGACAGATATTGTTGTGAAAGCATATGGCGAGGATTTCATATGTCCAGTCAAACACATTACTGACAATCTTCACATCTTTGAACTGTTCCATGGCAAGACCAAAGCATTTAAGGACATCCCTTTGACTTTAGTAGCTCAATTTCTGGAATTCTTCCTCGAGAAGCAAAGGAAACATATAACATTATTAGTGGGAACTTCAGGAGACACTGGCAGCGCAGCTATTGAAAGTGTCCGGAAGTCAAAACACATTGATATTATTGTCCTTTTCCCGCAAGGTTGCTGTACAAGGGTCCAAGAACTACAAATGACTACTGTACTAGATAAAGGTGTTCATGTGTACTCTGTGGAGGGTTCATCTGATGATCTTGATGTGCCTGTTAAAGCCTGTTCTGTTGACAAAGAATTTGTTGACAAATATAACATTGGTAGTGTTAATTCGATCAATATTGGCAGGATTTTAGCACAAATTGTATATTATTTCTATGCTTATTTTAAAGCCTGTAAGAAGGCTGGAGAAACAGTAAAGATTGTTGTACCAACTGGAGCAATGGGAAATATCACTGGTAAGCATCTACTTTCACAATCGCAATATTCGCTTATATTAATTACTGAAATCTCAAGTTATACATAATGTCAATATATCAGCTTTATTATGTAAACTTGCCAAATAAAATATTGTTCAAAGTTGAAAAAAATATCCTGCATAGCCCTGAGGGCAAACAAAATTGCTTATGGTCTTAAATATCTCATGGTCTGTCTTTAATTATATATACAGGTAGTCTCAATATATAAGATCTTATCCAGGCGATGAGCATATCATCTCTTGACCATTGTTTGGGCACCCTGTGCTCTCACCCCCTTTTTGTATTACATGTAGCCCAGTGATTATAGGATGACATTGTTGATCACATTTACTTTTATCAGTAATCATGTGACAAATAAGGTATACTTTGACAGTAAATCTATTGATCTCATTAGCTGGCTGCATTGCAAGCAAGATGGGACTACCTATCATACTTGAAGCAGCAGTGAATGACAACAACTGCGTCTTCAAAGCAATCACTACTGGGACCCATACTCACAGCTCAACAAGTATGAAAACCTGGTCACCTGCAATGGACATACAGGTGGGAACAAAATGATGGTGATGGTGATGATGATAGTGGTGATAGTAATGATGATGTGATGGTGATAATGATGATAGTAATGATGATGGTGATGATGATGGTGATGATGATGATGATTTTGATGATAGTGGTGATGATGATGATGATGATGGCAGAAATCTTGTCTGCTTACACTGGCCCTGCACACGGTGTTGGTGTACAAGTGTAAATGCCCTCATTTTTAGCCCAAAAGGAGTTTCCTTTTTGCAGTATCTCGTTTATTTTATTCACAAACACTGTGTATTTTACATAAAAAGAGAGCCTACATTATCAAGGTTTCGATTGATATGGTTTATTTCAGCAAAAGAAAGTTAGATGAAAAGATGTGAATTAAAACGATTGACTGCCTCAACTAAAAATCTTGGGTTTTTTCGCAAAGAGTAGGGGTACAAACCTACAGTATATGTGGAGGACCTATCTGACTGATGTAAATCAGCAGTTAACATCAATCCGTTAGGTCCTCTACATATTTGTACTGTAGATTTGTAAGTACTATGAGTACTATGAGCTTTGTAATAGCGCTATAAATGAGGCATATTATTATTATAAATAATTATTGATGATAAAGACATTGATGAAAATATGACAATGACTAGTGATTTGCTAATAATGACGATCATAGTAATGGTGAAGACAAAATGGTGCAGCTGATGATAATGATTATATCAGGACCTTGGGTGTGTTCATCTATTCTAAACTTTATTTAATGTGAATGCTCTTTCTTGTTCTAGTGTCCGTACAATCTAGAAAGAGTTTTTTACTTGTATTCTGACATGAACACCACCCTTGTGACGTCATTGATGAAGACCTATGAACATAAAGGAACTGTAGATATACCCATTGAACTTAGAGAAAAGGTATTTAGTTGTTGATAAGACATACACAGAAATTTGACAAAATTATTGGTATGTTGGAGACAATGATGATGGCAAAAGTGGTAAGGAGGTGGTCACAATAATAGCGGTGGTGGTGATAATGATAGTGGTGTTGGTGGTGATGAAGATGATGATGATAGTGGTGGTGGTTGGTGGTGGTGGTGAATATGGTGATGATGGTTGTGTTGATGGTAGTGATGATGATGGTGGTGGTGGTAGTATGATAGTTGGTGGTGATGATGGCGGTGGTGGTGATGAAGATGATGATGGTGATAATAACAATGATTATTATCATAATAATTTCTAGATCGCAAAAACTGTGACATCTGACTGGGTTTGTCAAGATGAAGTACTTGTCACCATGAAGAAGATATGGGATTCCTATAACTATGCTGTATGCCCACATACTGCAGTCGGTGTTACAGTTGCACTTCGTGACAGGTATTACATGACTAGTTCATTCTGTTTGCTGCTATAGTCATAAATTGCGGTCAGGGACACCTAGAACCTGGGGGGGAGGGGACTCCGGGGAAAAAGGACCGGGGATGTTCGTCGGAAATTTTCCAAAATACCCCTAAAAGATACCAGAAGTCTTTTAAAAAGGGCGTGGCTGGATGAATTTTACCCCCTAAGAGATACCACATTAATTAATAATATGAATATACGAACCAGAAGCGAATATCGATGAGCTCTTCTCTCCTTTTTCGACACCCTTAAGATATACCAGAAATGCTAATTTTCAAAAATTCGCATTTGACACCCTAAAAGATACCAAATCGATGATTTTTACACCTAAGAGATACGACGAGCATCCCCGGTACTTTTTCCCCGGAGTCCCCCCCCCCCCGGGACCAAGAAAGAACCAGTCTGTGCAAGTGGCTCAATATGAAACATAACATGAAACAGAATGTTCTTCATTTAGTTTTCAGTATTCTGAAGCTCTTCGTTTTCAACCACGTGAATGTGCTTGAATGACGTACATGTTTAATATAGCATACATAGAACACTATGGTTTTGGATAACATGCATATGCTTGCATCCCCTATTGTTCACTGCAGCCACACCGTACATACGTTTGCTATGCCAACTGGTTATAACAACTCTTGCTATCACCTACGTAGTGAACACCTAAGTAGTGCTAACCTTTATATTTTACTCAAATTACAGAAGAAATGTCACCGAAAGGGAGGCGTGTGTCTGCATAGCGACAGCAAGTCCTGCCAAGTTCATCGATGCAGTAAAAGCAGCCAACGTTGACTACACGCTGCCTCCAGAAATTGTTAAGTTGGAAAACATGCCAACAAGATATGAACAGATGAAGAAAGGAGAAAATTGGGAAGAAATTCTACGAAGAAAAATTATTTCTATTGGGAACAGCTGCAATGAATAGTGCATGACAATGTTGCTAATGTGACATTGTGTAGTGTGATAATAATATTAGAATGTTAGAGGTAGTGAGTGGACTAGGAGATATGAACATCACGTGCTTATTTACAGCCCTGACTCTAAAGTCCGAGTATAATGATAAAAAAAAGTATGAAGGCAGGGATCAAATCCTGTCCTTGGAACGTTTTAAAATGTTTTTAAACAATCATTTATTTTAAAATTAAATTTAGAAGAATCACAATTATTTTAAAATCTGAGAATAAGAGGTAATGGGATAAATATGAATAAAAAGTCAACATTTGGTCCGTTTGGTAGATACATACACCTGTATGTTTCGTGTCCTGTGGTGAGTGAAATATATACACCTATTCAAAAATCTTTGTCGCAGTCAAAGCTACAGTCCACGGAGACTAGACCTAGATAAACTAATATGATAATATCTCTCACAACAAATCTAAAGTTTGTTTTGCAATTGTGCCAAAATGGATGGTCTTGCTCTTACCCCTTTAATATGAAGAAACCACAGTAGTTTAGCACTTTTTTACGCTGATTATAGAGCCCACAACACTAGCTTTATATAGCGCACTTTCCATGTGAATATGTTCAAATGCGCTTGATGATGTCTATTATTTTATTCAGACGATTCATAATCACGAGAGTGAGTAGTTATTACATGTGTTAGAAGTCTCGTGACGGCCAGAGTTTGCTGCAGGAACCCTCCGATTGAATCTCCTTCAGTCGGGTAAGACGTGTAACATTTTCCAGATAAAATTAAGAATGTCTTCTTCCCTCTCAGCTACTTTAATATCCTGAGTATTGGTCCGGAAGGGGCACGAACCCAGACCTCCATGAGAACTGACACTCTTCGAACTGAGCCAAGCAAGATGTGTTGACTACATTGCAAAACTTACAGAGATATTAGCGAATCCACTACAAACAGAAATGAGAAAAAAACAAAACAAAAAAAACAGCAACTTGGTATGGAAATCACCTGAGGGGGTGGAAGGGGTTAAATTGGCCAAAAGCTATACGTTTCGCGCGCAAATAGTAAACTTCACGTGTACAAATATCCTTGTGAAGACGCATGTATCGTCATCTGCGCAGCCTTGTATAGTGAGCACCGAGTCACAATACTGTGGTCTTTGAATAAATTGGAAAGGTGCCAAGGTGCCGATGCAATGGCTCTTTTCTCACTTAGAACTTTTTTCAAGGCCATAATATGGTAACATAGCGCTCATTTTCGATGGTTACTCAAAATGCATATGAATTGCAAGAGGGTCCTGAAAGGGTAAAATGGGAGCTGGGATTGGCCTTATTTTTGACTGGGAAATGGGATTGGATGCACTGGGACTGGGATTTACAGATAAAAGAACAAGAGAAAATGGGATTGAAAACTTGCGCAAAACTGCATGATGGGATTGTGATTTTTGACTGGGATTTGGTCCAAACATAAACTGGGATTCGAGTAGTAAGGTAGGACTATGTTTAAGCAGGCAGTTAATTTATGCACGGACAAAATTGGGAGGGGAGGGGTGGTAAGCAACCAGGCCAATGTTTCATTAATACATGAACGGGGTCTGGTTGCTTACCACCCCCCCTCCAGCAACCAGGGTAGGTTAATTTATTCATGAAAAAGTCCATGGGGAGGGGTGGTTGCGCGCCAGAAGAGTAGTCACCCAGGGAGTTCAAAATTTTTTTATTTTACTAAAATGAATTGACCTCGACACGAATCGAACGCGTACGTTAGATTGTACTAGTTAAACTCAAGCCAACTGAGCAAACATGTACTTTACAATTCATATTTTAAACCCTTGTTATAGTGTACACAATTGTCAAGCCTTCTTTTGTTTTTAGTGTAAACAAACCAGCTAAAAATAGAGGAGTTGAATAATTATCGACAAAATCACGCAAGCGATATAGTGTATTATTCTGTCTCAGTCATTGTTATTAATAAGATATGGGAACGCAACTCCGACCGGAGCCTTCTCCGGCACGAAGTAGCGGAGGGCAAAATAGTCTGCCCCTGCACCCCGGCTGAACTCTGGGCGGGAGGGTGGGCGCGATGTCCACTTCGGTCTTCGACTGATTGACCAAGTAATGCATGCAAGGCGTCGTTTTAATTTATACCCACCCCGAACCAATCAGAGTCGTTTATTTTCCCGCCAGAGACCATTTCTTCGTGGGAATGTGTTATAAATAACATTCCTTCAACATAATATACATATTCAATGACTTTGCATAGTGTATTATTCTGTCTCAGTCATTGTTATTAATAAGATATGGGAACGCAACTCCTCCCTTCGTTCTCTCACCCTTAGGACGCAAAGACATGACTAATCCTCAATGAACACAATACTTATTTATTTATTTATCACTTGAATTATATCGTAATCACCCTTGTTCTTCCCAATCCTTATACATCAAAATCCCCGTAAATCAAACCAGCCTAGCTAAGGAAATGCCCTTGCAAAACCCTTTAACTGGTCCATAAATCTATATCCAAAACCCACACTACTGTCCAAGTTAGCCAGTTTGGCTGTCGGTCCTGCAGGATTAACCACTTGTCCTACCTTTATATAATGCAATGCTGTCTTACTACTTTTCCAGCCCACATGGTCCTTAATTACACCAACTAATGCCATTGAAATGGCTGCTCCGCTCCTAAAGCCATGCAGGGTGAATTTGTTCATTAGATAGAGAACCCTTTATATCTGTCACGTAAGCATTTAACCTAGCCTGCGCTGCCAGTGGTTCAAGCGCTCTTGTGGTTATCAAACCCTCCTTCGATAACGCAAAGTACCCCGTCAAAACATCCACTGACAAAGATCTACAAATGTTGAAATATAAATCTAAACCGCGTGAACTGGGTATACAATACTGTTTGAGCCCATCTTAAGTGCAAAAACATTTGAGTTGCCAATCAACCAGAAGGGTGGAAAACATATGGATTACACAGGTCCAGGCATTCGATCTTGAAGGCACAACTACGTAGACAACTCAGGAACGTTACCCTTAGACAGTATATCCTCTACGGGCAAGAAGGTAGCACCTCCCCCTGGACAGGGATCCCATCCATAGATAACATATGGTCAAAGTTACGATCAGCAAACTCCCATTGAGTAATCATAAACCTGGGGCAAACCTCTACTCGACGTCGTTTGCTCTATATAATGGAACAAAGAAAAACTAATCACTATCACTAATCCCGTGATAAAACACTGAAATGCCCCCCAAAAGGATGGGATCCCTGACCAGGAGGGAGTAACTACCACGCCCACGTGAAAGCGGAACGCAACACAAGCAGCCCAGATGAGAGGCGAGCCTATGCGAGTTACTCTCCCTAATCCAGGACGAAAAAAGTTATCAACCCGAAGATAAAACAAATAAAATAACAACCGAAAGAAGTTAATTTAATAACATTCAAACAATTCAGCTAGAAGCAAACCATTCATTGATTTCAATTTTTTACAAATCCGATGAAATAAGACAGTCTATCGGCGAGGGCCCTGTCCCCTTGCTTGCCCTCTTCCTTGCTCCCCTCTCATGCGAGCATAACAGTTCCTCTGGTAATGGCCAAAACCATTGCAATAATAGCATTAAGCTTGAACTCTGATATGGCTTCAATCTTATCATTCCCCGCGATGAGTCACGATCCCTTTTAGCCAGAGTTGCCTTGTCAACCTGTGACAACCTCTTGAAGACCTCCTCTTGGTCTTTATTCCCAAGCAAACCCGCTATAAAATACTTGAACTGTTCGTCAGGGACGGTCATTTTCTCTCTGATAAACGTTAGTCACGCTCACGGACTCTTTCAATTATACTTTCCAACAAAAAACAAAAAAACATAAACTACAGTCACGTTCACGGACTCCTTTATTTATGCTTTTAAACAAACCCGTAAGCATTTCGCTTTACATACCATAAACTATACAGTCACGCTCACGGACTACTTCAATGATACTCTCCAACAAAAACCGTAAGCATTTTACTTTACAGACCATAAACCACAGTCACGTTCACGTTCACGGACTACTTCCTTTATACTTTTAGACAAGCACCATAATCATTTCGCTTTACATACCATAAACTACAGTCACGTTCACGGACTACTTCATTTATACTTTTAGACAAGCACCATAATCATTTCGCTTTAAATACCATAAACTACAGTCACGTTCACGGACTACTTCATTTATACTTTTAGACAAGCACCATACTCATTTCGCTTTACATACCATAAACTACAGTCACGTTCACGGACTACTTCATTTATACTTTTAAACAAGCACCATAATCATTTCGCTTTACAGACCATAAACCACAGTCACGTTCACGGACTACTTCATTTATACTTTTAAACAAGCACCATAATCATTTCGCTTTACATACCATAAACTACAGTCACGTTCACGGACTACTTCATTTATATACTTTCACACAAACACCATAATCATTTCGCTTTGTACAAATCATTAACTACAGTCACGTTCACGGACTCCTTTATTTTTTACTTTCGACAAACAAACCCGTAAGCATTTTACTTTAAACTCCATAAAACTGCAGTCACGTTCACGGACTCTTCCCTTTGGACTTTTAAACAAAAAACACAACCGCGAAAAAAACAATTATCCTAAACTAAGCATCAAATGAAAGATCACTTCGTCTAAACTTACTTCGGGTCGAGCCTCAGCATGCTCGCCTCAACCTCTGGAGGAATCACTGCAGGATTTTGAGCTTGAACTGGCGGATTCGCATTAACTAAAGCTTCAACAGCGCCAGGATCCGGCAAAGGAACTTGGTTATCATCCATCTCAAAAACGTTCAGCCGGGGTGCAGAAAACAACACTTGAGCGATGTCCACTTCGGTCTTCGACTGATTGACCAAGTAATGCATGCAAGGCGTCGTTTTAATTTATACCCACCCCGAACCAATCAGAGTCGTTTATTTTCCCGCCAGAGACCATTTCTTCGTGGGAATGTGTTATAAATAACATTCCTTCAACATAATATACATATTCAATGACTTTGCATAGATACATATTCTCTTCAAAATGTTATCATTTTTTTCTTCTAAAGAATAGAGAGCAGAAACACTGTTTACAAATTTATATTGTAGTTTGCCTAATACAGTTGAGAGTTTTGTTGCTGCTGTTTTGTTTGTCTGTAGAATCAATGAAGAACACAGGTTGAGTTTTGACATTTTATTTAGATTTTGTATTTTGTTTTTGTACAAGTGCATAGGAAATGTTTGTCGCATAAATTAAACAGTTTGTACTTTGCCACCAGAAATATAAGCCTTGTATATTGCATAATGTTCGGCGTTGATGTCGCTGTGTTGGCGCCGCCATTCTTCATAAAGGGTGAGAGCGAGGGATAGTAGAATAATCATTTAGAAAAGGTAGATGCCTCTTTCGGAACCGTAAGGGGTATTGTAGGGTAGCACACGCAATATTTGGTCTTCTTGAACACCAGCGTCACGTTGTTTCTGTTCTATAGCTTCAGCGGTGGCGCCCCAAGGAATGCGTTCTTTATCAGTTGGGCCAGCTAGTCATGTATTTGGAGGCCTTCCAAACATTTCACTGTTAGGGAGCCTGGGGATAGAAGGCACGCCCAGAGTAAGATTCTCGGGAGATACAGTCATCCATTTTGGACGCTTGGGTGGCGGTGGGGTGTCAACCTCATCGGTTCCAACACGAAGATCTTTGTTCTTAAAAGCTTCATATTCCTCAGCCATGGATTTGGCAATCTTGTCATCATCGCACCATCGGAAATAATTGCAAGGGTGATTAGGAAACCCCACAGCACAGGATAGGAAGCAGCGCTCTTTGTTGTTCTCTGAATTCGACATGGCCATTTTTGCGTAGATTTTATGCTCGTCACATTTGGGGTGAAATTTTGGCGGGACACTGTACATGTTTTCGTGAACATGATGGCAGTTTTGAAGCAGCATATTAAACGTACATCCTAATGGCGTCTGTTCAAGCAGCTTTTTTTTCTCATCCTTTCCTTTACATGCAGCCAGTTTTTTAAAGATTTGTTTAAAATCTACGTCCAATCCACACTTTGTCCACGTTTCATCTTTTTTGTTTTTGAACGTTTTCACAGGTACGCCGCAAAAACATACATATTGTTGGGCCATAACTGCTGCTGTTAAGAAAAAAAATGATGAAAAAAAAACCCAGCTTCTTATATACTAGTGAAAAAGAGGCGGCGCAAATGTCACGTTAAATCAAGGGCTTCATCTTTAAATTTGCCAATTTTGTTAGCGATGATTCGCTTAGCCAATTGCTTTAAAAATGCATTCACCATCCAATCCAGAAGTTCTTTGTTTTCCTTATTTCTACGTATAATATACGTAAAAATAAAGAGCATGATAATCGTAGTGACTAGTACTAACATCGTGAAAGAAATGATGGAATAGATATTTATTCTTTAGTTATATACTTAACACATGTACAAATGATGTTTTTCTAAAAAAACAATAAATGTTCCTACAATGTCAACTTCACAGTTGGTCATTTCACAGTATACAGCAGGTAGCATGAGTGTTTCAATTACGTTTCCCGCTCTTGATAGAACAGTATTTATTTTTTCTTTCAAATGTGCATCAGGGCGGTTATGTTCTTTGTTATCTACGTTATAAGCTTGAATCAGGCGGTTTCCAGTATTTGTAAGGGCCATAATTTGTTTACGATGGCTTTCAATGCAGTTACATTCAGTCTCCATGCCTACGAAAATCAGATTTATATATTACTGCTAGTTCTATATTGATCTTGATAAATTGATATGATTAACGTCTTGAATAAAGTGCGTAATAGTTATTCTTTCATTTCTAAATTGCAGCAGTACTATTCCAAGATCCCATAATGCCTATATCCAATAGATTAAATAATTAATATATATTCCATCCTATTTTTTTTCATAAACACACAAACAAGTCCACCAATTGTCTGTACAGTTTGGGCAGAAATAGTAAGGTTGATCTGGTGGTGGTGTATAGCAAAGATCACATGGGGGTATTTCAACGGTATGTCCAACATTAGGTGGTGGTAAATACATAGTAATAACATGTCCACATTTAAGTCGTTGAAGTCCAAGTCTACCTCTTGGGGTGATTAACTTGTTCATGCTAAAAAACAATATCGTCTTTTGGTATAGGACTAGCATAAAGGTTGACTTTAAATTTTTTAAATTTTTTAACAAAATCTTGAAAAATAAGATATTGAAGGCGATCACCATAAGACAATTCAAGCTTGTGTGTACGGTAAAAAGCTATGATTTCTTTAGCATTATCGTAAAAAACATATCCAGACCGATTAAAATCTTCTATAATGGCCATTGCTCATTCAACGGTTTGATTAAAATCATCAACTTGGCAAACTGCTCGAGTATGTTCAGGAATATGTTTGAATAATCGATAATCCAAAAGACAATTTTCTTTAGCACCGATAATTTCATAATACAGTCTTAATACTTGAACAATATCTCGGGTTGTTTTTCGATAAGCATTCATAGAACAATTTTGAGAAGACATAGTTACCTCTTTTTCTCAATAGTGGAAGTCGTCAAAGGTAGTTCTAGTCGTGGAAGATGATAAAATGATTGATAAAATGTTCCAATGGGAATACAGTTTATATACATTTGAAATTCAAATTCAATGTGAACTGACTTCTCAAAGAAATTTGCGTGTACTGTCAAATGGTCCATTCACTAATAGTATTCATTCAAACAGAAAGTATTTGCACACGTGTGTTTGACGTGTGTTTGTATGGAAAAAAAACCTCGAACTAACGATATTCGATAGAACGACATCCTTGATTTTACGATATAAATCTATTGCCCCAAGCGCTAATTTTACCTTGATACAACGATATAACTGGTTCTGGCTTCTGTTCTGTAAATGAAAAGCGACAAACATTACTTGAAAAAGAGCCATTGCGCACGCTCAAAGCATTGACGTCACTACGTGCATCATTCTCGTACCCAGACTAATGCACTAGTCAATTGAAACCCCCGCCCCCCGACCCCCGGGAAATACCGGGGAATTTAACGTTTGGGTAGTGTTAAAATCAGACATTTCCCCTGGTATTCGGGGGCACATTCACTGTTAAAGCCCCCGCTATTGTGGCCCCGCTATTTTGGTCTAGTAGTAAATAACAAAACAAACACATTTCACTCCAACTCCAATTTCCTGTGCCACGTATAGCTAATCTTTGTGTGTTCCATTCTGATTCACAAATATTTAATGTCCAATATTTTCAGGGGCGTCAGTTGGGTTTCATAATGTCAACGACAGGGGGATTAGCTA
The DNA here is from genome assembly GCA_949775045.1 of Metridium senile. Taxonomy (NCBI): domain Eukaryota; kingdom Metazoa; phylum Cnidaria; class Anthozoa; order Actiniaria; family Metridiidae; genus Metridium; species Metridium senile. The sequence goes on along the minus strand of OX459096.1, from coordinate 34,182,989 downwards.
GTTGCACTCGCTAAAAGCCATGTCTTGACATGGCTTGAAAAATTAAGACTTCCGGTCATTTTTCCTTTGTTAACGGCGACATTCCTTGGATGCCGTACAACTTTCTAGCTAGCTATTAAACGAAAAGCCGTTCACACTGGTAATTTACTGTTTAGCTAGCTAAATGGTGCCTCATTTTAGCTAGCTAACAAGTCCTAGTCTGAACGGGCCCTAAGTATAAAATGAACGGCAATGCTTGTAAATAGTGGTTTTATTTGCACTTTTGACAAAGATTAACGGGTTAGCTCAGTTGGGAGAGCACGGCCTGTTAACCGGGAAGTTATGGAGAGCCCTTTGTGCCAAAAATACAAATCGCTAGTGCTAAAACACCAATCGAAAGCGCTGACTACAAATCGCTAGTGCTAAAATACCAATCGAAAGCGCTGACTACAAATCGCTAGTGCTAAAATACCAATCGAAAGCGCTGACTACAAATCGCTAGTGCTAAAATACCAATCGAAAGCGCTGACTACAAATCGCTAGTGGTAAAACTACCAAACGAAAGCGCTGACTACAAATCGCTAGTGCTAAAACTACCAATCGAAAGCGCTGACTACAAATCGCTAGTGCTAAAACTACCAATCGAAAGCGCTGACTAAAAATCGCTAGTGCTAAAACTACCAATCGAAAGCGGTGACTACAAATCGCTAGTGCTAAAATACCAATCGAAAGCGCTGACTACACTCGCTAGTGCTAAAATACCAATCGAAAGCGCTGACTGCAAATCGCTAGTGCTGGCGCTGAAAAAAAATTGGGCGCTATTATCGATTACTTATCGATTACTTATTTTACTAAGACGCTTTCTGATTGGCCCCTTTACTTTATTTACTACAGGCAACCCAATATGCAAGTCGACATTTTGAACCAACATGGCGGACAAAGTTAAGTCTTTTTTCGAGACAGTTGAATCCATATTACAGCAGTGTAATATTTGAAGGAACACAAGGGTTTTATTTAAAAAAGGGTCATGTGCAAATGCATTGACCTGTATGTAAATAGAAAAAATAAATGCCGTTATCAAATGGATAAGTATTTAGGCCAATGCTAAATGACATGCTAAAAAGCAGGTATTTTTTTAATAAATATATATGTAATTCTTAATTGCTTATGTAGAAGTGTTTCTTTATGTTGTAGGTGGTGTAATTCTCATTTTAATGCGAGAAATATCTGGTGTTATTTTAATATACATTGAGTTCATAAAGTGTTTAATGCAAGGGCGATATGTATGAACCGACTGTAAGTGTGGAGCAAACGGAGGTATGATACTAATGGTAAAAGAAATTAATAAAAGAAAAGTAAATAAAATGTAAAAATAAAAAGTAAAAATAAAAAGTAAAAATAATGTGAAAATAATAGCAATTATAAACAACGATATGCATAGAAGAAAGTGTGCAGCAAACGGTGGTATGATAATGGTAAAAGAAATTAATAAAAGAAAAGTAAATAAAATGTAAAAAAAATTAAACAAAAAGTGAAAATAATAGCAATTATAAATTAACAACGATATGTATAGAAGAAGGCGCAAAGTGAACTCGAGTTCGTGTGGAAATACGTGACTTCAAAGTGGTATTCAAAGATCAATAGCCAATCGATAATAGCGCCCCATTTTTTTTTTGCACTTTCACCAGCGAATGATATGTTCAGCGCCAGCAACAACAACATGCAAAAGCGGTTGTTAGATAGCACTAGCGATTTGTAGTCAGCGCTTTCGATTGGCATTTTAGCACTAGCGATTTGTGGTCAGCGCTTTCGATTGGTAGTTTTAGCACTAGCGATTTGTAGACAGCGCTTTCGATTGGTATTTTTAGCACTAGCGATTTGTATTTTTGGCACAAAGGGCTCTCCATAGGAAGTCGGGGGTTCAAACCCCAGCCAGACCATCACTCAGGGTCTTAAAATAATTGAGGAGAATGTTATAACTTTTTATTTATTTCGGTTTATTATAATTGTTAGGCTTCGCGTCCTCTCGGATAAGGACGTTAAATCGGAGGTCCCGTCTCGCCACTCACACACTGACCATTAATCGGGGGAACAAGAAAAACTAAAAGAACGACTGAGGACGCAGGTCACGATCATCCTCAGTGAAAGGCCTACACTTACACTAATATATACTAATTACTAACAACTAACTATAATGTGTAAAGCGCATTTGAATATATACACATAGAAAGTGCGCTATATAAATGCATTATCATTATCAAAGCCATTTTTCCTAAGGGGCAGCTCTGAGGCCCACACAGGAGAGATAATACCACATTATATCACACACTTTGCTGTCACAGCAATCCAAACTCTGCATGATTACAGAGGCAAAATTTCTCAGGATCATCTACAAACAAAATTAACCAAAACAAATTAATGTAAGATATATCAATAATGGCAAAATATCATGGATAAAATCTTCAACATTCGTGATTTGTTTTCATTAAAAGTACGCATGTTGACTCACGTACCTTTCGTTTTTCCATTCTAGCAAAGGATCGGAATATTAATATCATCCACACCTAGAATACCGATGTTAGAATACCAATGCTTTCTGGGTATTTTCCAAGATGGCCGACCTCTAGTTTCCAGGCCCTTACATATTCAAACGAGCGTTAAAATCCCCGCTCGCTGCCCCGCTGCGAAGACAATTAGTTAAAATCCCGACCCCCCGGTGCAATATTGCTGTAAAAGCACGTTAAAAACGCGTCACGTCCCCGTTCAGTGCCCCGCTAGTCCCGGGGGTCGGGGGGCGGGGGTTTCAATTGACTAGTGCATAACTCGGTCGTTCATCTCAAAATGGCGGATAAACGGAGTAGATATGAAAGCATCGAAAAAAGCGTTAGGAAGTTGTGTTCTAACTCCACCTTGAACTGCTATAACTTATTTTATGCATATTTAGGACTATGAGGAATGTATGAAGGTATGTTTTGTTTTTCGTGAAGCGCATTTTGAGACAATTACAGGCATTGTTTGTTATCGATAAATTCAGTACCAGAATTGAATTGCTGACATTTAAAACTTTCTTCTCGAATTCTCTACTTCTTTCCTGCTGTTGAGGCAAGTAAAATTTTACTGACGTTGCGACTTTAATGAAGTGTATCTATATTTAAATCTTATTTCTTGTAATCTTGAGTTTTTCAAATTTTATTTGCCATTCAAGAATTAATAAAGATTTATTATTATTATTATCTGATCTGTTGTTTGAAGCAAGGAATCTCCGAACATGTGATTGAAACTAAGGTTTATAAATTATTGTAAATCATTCCCACATTTATATCATGAATATATGATTGTAAAACATTCATATACCTAGACTTAATAAAAATGATATATTAATAAAAATGATTTCAATGCATTCTGTAGTGGATATATTGTGAGCTTTTACACTGTAATTTTGACTCTATTATAAAGCTATTATATTTGCCTTGGCTTTTCAAAATAATCTAATACTGAATTGAAGGGTTTTCTTAAATGTAAGGTGTTTATAATTTCCCAGGTTATAATGTACATGATGTACAAGGGGTCAATTGATGCAGAAGCACTATTTGTAGATATGATAACATGTTGTGATAATAATAACAATGGCAATCAGATAACTACACTTACAATAGTTGAAGTTGTCTTATTTCAGTTGTATATCAAGTACATTTTATTCTGGTTAGATATCAAAAATCATTTATGCAATTCATTTGTCATCTCACTTTTCTCATATTAACCTGTTTTAGATGATTTAGGCTATTTTAGGGACACAAAAACTGTTCAAAATATCATTTCTGCATCATAAAAATTATATTTTATTGAAATATTCATGATAATATTGCAATGCAGACAAATTGTCAATAAGTTAAATTTTCTATTTATTTATTTGTCACAAATATATAAATGTAGTTGAAATAAAATAAAACAAGAAGCAGTTAATGATAAAATTTCTAAAACTAATTTTGTGACAGGTAGAAGCTACAGGACTTTTGTCCCTATTGACAGACTTCTATAAATTTAAAAATAATAATTATATTAATAAGTCTAAGTATATAATCTATAAAATAGGGTTCAATAGTCAAGTAAAGAGTTTTATTTTTTATTTTATTTAACAATTCGCCAAGGCGGGTAAGATTACAAAAGAACAACGTCCCCTACTAGGTAAAATTAATGAGGTTTGTACTGTGACAGTTGATTGTGATAGTAGTATAAAAGAAATTTGCAATCCTCTTTATATTCCTTTCATATATAATACTATGTGTTTGTGTGAATACCCGACTGTAACCTGTTGTCAGCCAGTAGTACCTAGTTATGTCCTTTTAATTAAAATTGGATTAAAATTGTTATTTTTGCAAAACAATGATATAATCTAAATATTTATTGTTATTTCAAGCAATTGAACAATCTTATTATCTGCCATCTAATCAGTTTTACCTATCCAAGCACCAGCATAGTTATGTATGTATGCTATTTAATTATCATTTAGGGCCTAGATGAAAATAACTTATGTAATTCTAGTTACCCTACTAAAATAAAGTGCTTTTTTGTTATTATGATTATAATAAGGTATGATTAAATGTCAAGTTTGTAATTCTCAGACTAAGACCTTGATCAGTAGGTAAAAAGAAAAGAGAAAACACCTGTGGTATTGTTATTGCTTTTTGAAATATACATTCCTTATTGGTTTGGTACTACTTAAATGATACAAACTATTACATCACATTCTATTGTGGCTGCAGTATGAACCCAGTACAATGAAGAACTCAAATATTCAGTTCAGATTAAAACCCAACAATGTAACTGTACTGTAAAAACAAGATGTCATGGATGTAATATTTTACCCTTATTGATATCATTACTAGAGTGCAATAATTTTATTCAACACAGCAAATATTTCAACAGTACTTCTAATTACAGCACAAAGCCCGAAAGTATGACCGGCGATAATTTATTGATATTTTCTCTACATCTTTTTAATTAACTCCTCTAGATTAAATGTCAACATTTCTCACTGTGAATCACAAGACAAGAATGATGTCAATCTTCAGATGAATTTTGAGGTTAAAATAGCTAGAATGAAGTCCATTTGAATCCAAAGCACCTACAGACAAACATGTCAAAAGAATGTGAATAAATTATCTGCGGTCACACTTTTGGGCTTTGCACTGTAAAAAGATGCTGTGGGTTTGTGATAATGATTTAGTTAAATACACATGAAATGAGGAATGGAAATGAGAAGTAGAATAGACTTTTACTGCATTCCTTTCATCCTATTATTTTATTTGAATAATGCAGAGCTCCGTTTCATGTATATTGAAATACTGGAAGTAGCTTTGATACCATCCACCATACTGCAGAGCCACATTTTTCAAACCAACTACATTGAAGAAATGCAAATGTACAACAAAGTGAAGGACATCAACCTGAAAAGCTGGCAACCAATTATCATGCAGTCTGTGATCAGCAAAGGGATTGCAGGCAAGGCCACTGACAGTGGGTTAACATTACAGCATGCCCAAATAGCATTCAACAGATCAGGGACAGAGGGCCTTGAGTCTATTTTCACTGAAACTACAGAGGGAGGAAAGCCAAGAGTTACATAAAGCAAAAAAAAAATCATTGAAAAATTAGTTATTTATCTTACAGACAGAAAAATGTAGTCTTTGTTGATAGAATCTCAACTAATTCTTCAATACTCAATCATTAGTATCAATATTAATTGTAATCCTGTGTATAGATTAAAACCAAATAAATAAAAACAAGAATTGAAAATATAAACAACACACACAAGACGAATTTTAAAAACTCGTACTCGTACTCAAATCAGGCTATTATCATGACCGTATATGTAAGCTCTACTATAAACAACATTATTCCATAAATAAGCTATCTAGCACAAGCTTTTTAAAAACAAAATAGCATTTCTGATGCATGCATGCACAGCTATAAGCTTAATAGACCTTAATAGTATTACTTGCTTACCTTTCATGTTGTTCATCATAATTCATCATGATCCTGTAGCAACAAAAACTAATTGCGCCCATCCAAGTAGACCTTAAATATGCTAAGTCACTATCAGAAAGGAATCTGTAGGTTTTTACATAAATAAAAGTGACTTTGTAGGTGTTTTCTGGCGAGTTTTCTCCGTTACCTGCAGAGCTGATAAATTGATTCGATTGCAAAATATTTTACTTTACTACGGCTCGTTTCATTGGCAGAATTTGAACCAATCAATGCTCGCGTTAAAAAAACCGGAAGTGCAAAAGCAAACGGTTGGCGGAAACTGACTTTCAAATCAAAATAAACCAGTAATTTTGCGCGGGACTCTATATTTTTCTTAACCTCATCTGAAAGATCAGGTGAAAATCTTTCTTTTGACGAAGTTTGAAAAAATCGTGATGACTTTTTGATATAAAAAAGCGATGCTAAGTGGTTTGGGCTTTCGCTTTGGAAAGTCGTAAAGAACACAATGCGTTTTGTTCAAAAAGAATTGCCTTTAGAAAGAAACATTTAATCAGGGCGTAGCAACGACAGATGATCGTACATACAATTGAATGCAGTTACGATTTCAAATGGTCCTGTTAACAAGATAAATAAACCTGTTTTCTATCTAAAGAAAATAGGGGGGTAGGGGTCGGGGGCCCTTTCATAGGGTATTGTATAAATAGAAGAGAAAACACACTGCCGAGTACCGATGAACCATTGAAGCCCTACTTCAAGTAACTTGCGCATCAAAAGACAATGTCTGAACAAGAACAAGATCAGCAACCGACCACCAGCGTCCAAGTTGAAGACCCAGTAGCCACCAACCAAGAAGATGTAAGTGAGCCAGGTTTATTTTACATATACAAAGAGAAAGAAAAAATGAATTATTGAGAGCGCTGATTTTAAGGTCTAGGTACATTGCTACCTACAAAGAAAAATGCAAAAAGAGAGGGCTTTTTGCCAAATACGATGACGGAAAAAAATAGAACTGACCTTGCGATATACTTGTCTTTAGGCATCCGCCGGCACCAACAACCAAGACGAGAGAGCATCTAACAATAGAAGAATAGGAGTTGATGATGGTGAATTAGTTGACGAAGAGGTAAATAGAATTGCCAATTTAGAAATGGCTTCACGTATATGCAGACGCTATTTTTATAGAATGAGATATTACAAAAAAGATGAATTAGAGAATAGAAAAAAAAAATTAGAAGAAATGGCATCAGAACAAGCATATCAAGTATATTTGAAACATCTTAAGAGTGGTCAATGAAAATTTAAATGATTATTTGTGTTTTGTTATTTAGGCTAATTTTATATACTTTTACCTCTTATTGAGAATGGAGACGAACCGCCCCCAAAAAAGTTGAAGAAAGGTGAAAAAGAAGAGACGAAAGAAGAGGATGACATTACGGTATGTGGTGTTTGTTACCTAAATGCCAAGATCCACACAGTGGCTATAGCACCATGTTGTAATCAATCTATCCATGGTGTATGCATATTGAAATATTTAGACACCAAATTTAGTGAAAATACCCCGGGGGGTGTACTCCCTTTGTCGAAGTGGTAGGGGTGATCGGCGTACCTTTTAGGGTTAAAAATATTTCCTGTACGTACCTTTTAGGGTTCTGGCTCAAAAACAAGTTACGCAACATGATTCTGTACCTGTAAGGGTCATTTTTACTCTGCTTTGTTGCTAAAAGTCGGGCTAAAAGTAAGTTTGGCTGGCAAGAACATCGCACAGCCGTACCTTTTAGGGGTTGAAATCAACAAGGCTTTAACAGTTATTTTTATCTGTGCGTACCTTTTAGGGGTCGTTTCCAAAACCTCCGCCGATCACCCCTACTACTTAGACAAAGGGAGAACCCCCCCCCCGGGGAAAATACAGTAGATTGCCCCTTTTGCCGATGTGAGCTTTGTGTTACCCCTGATTATGTTCCTTCACGGTGTATATCAAAATATCGATATGGATTACATATGAAGTTAAATAGAATATGTTACGAAGAGTTTTATAATGAAACGATTCGTAAAAATCATGATAAATATAGTACAGCTATTATATACACGTTTAAACACAAAAATTAATACTTATCTCTCATATGTTTCCAGAGATATCTTGAATCCATTGTAGATGATTTACACGAAAGATACTCTACAAATGAAAAATTACATAGAATAGTAATATGTTTTTTTATCAATCAGAAACAATATATCACATGTTTTGATTTAACTCTAATGGTAAAAATAATTACCTAAAAAAAATGATCAACAAAAGGATTCAAAGTTGTAATGAGCTAATACAAAACAATTTTAATCTAAAAAAATTATCTACTATTTGAATTGGATAGGTTAAAAAATACGCCGAAATGTTATGAGCTTGGCACCTGAATAATTATTACACATTTTTATTAGAGCATGAAATTTGGGTCTATCCAAAGTCATTAAATCATCCAATTCAACAGTTATTAAGAGATTATGATGTAGCTGAAGTTAATAGAAATTTGTTATTGATGTTAGGACAAAAAAAAAAAAACCGAATTACCAGTGTAGCTTGGGGCGCTAAATCTTGTATAGACGAGTGGTTTGTAATAGCTTTAAATTAGATTGCCCAATATGACGGTATACTAGGCCTATATCCGACGGAGAAATAATGCTTATTTTTTCTGATACCGCGTAAATCTAGTGAGATATACATTAACCTAAGTCATGAAAGAGAGAAATTAAATTTAATTACTAGAATATTACGTAGTATACAAGAGGATAGGATATAAATATAATTATTGCTATCGATCGTGTAATAAGTAAAGTAAGTTGTAACTATTACGTAATTAAACAATTTATTTCATAATTTATACCTGTTAGTCCATATTCAGAAGCACGTGTATCTTAGAATAGACACCAAGGGGCAATATTTATCCAAGTTTGAAAGAATAGTGTGTCTTTTTCATCAAGAAAAACGAACGATTATGTGGCCGCCATTTTGAATCACCTCAAACTGATGACCCTGGGGAGTACCCTAGGGATAGTGGTTAAAGCACAGGAAGCCCATTTTTATCTTGACTGCCTCGAAATCTCGACATACTTCATTAGTCAGTGTATTTATCTTGCTTTTTTTCGTTCTTTCTTGTTAATCACAGCCCTCATATTCTATTATTCGTTATAATGAAGGGTTTTATTAGTATTTTCAAGGTTTTATGTCATTGTTTGTGTCAAAATGGGATACTTGAATGAGATGCAATTAACTCCATACTCTCTGATTTACACTTGAGAACGTTTCACAGACGTTTTCTGAATTAGGTGTTTATAAGCTTCAATCAGGATAAATATTATCAACTTATATATTCGCTGATTCAAATCATCGTTTGTCTAATTTAATTACATAATACAAAATTTGCTTTTGATTCACACAAAAAAAAGTAATCAAAAAAAACATGGCCACTATTTTCTTCAAAATTCAATTTAATTCAAAATCACTCAGAAATCATCTCAACATTTCAACAACCTCTGCTTCAGATCTTTTTACCTGTCTCTTAAAAATGTAGGCATAAAACAAAAGACATCATTATAAATTACTAAATTGCCGTGAAACGCCATGCCCTTATTTAGTGCGTATACATATCTTTTTATAATTTATCGATTATTTTACAACATTTCCATTCTTTCTCTCTTTCAAACTTAGAAAGACTGCGGATGCTTTCGGAAAAGTAGTACGCACATGCGCTTTATAAGCGCCTCATTTTTGTAGATAATGTATGGTCTGAAATACAATAAAATATATGATCCGAATGCTGGAAAGTTGTGGAATGATTGAAGGGGCCCTGTGATGATTGTAAAAGACATCGATCAATCTCCTACTGTTACCCTTTCTTTGTGGGGACATGCATCAAACAAACCATTGGAGGAAAATAGAGAATTAAAGCGTATTATGTCGAGTCAATCGTATATGAAGCGTATATTAGATATTTTTGATGTACAAAATAAGAAAGCTGGTCCTTTTGAGTCCTTTTGGTACAAGTTAGCTACAAAAGGGTACTTACATCTTAACCAGTGTCGATCGCATGACATCTAGGGCGTACTAGTGTGTAACATGGAAGCCCAAGTCCCTTTTTATAGGCGCAGACCGCTTACCCATCAGGAATTGCGGTATATAAAGATAAAAGCAATTTTGATGCCTGTTACGCTCCCTTGTATGAATAAACTAGACGCTCTAGGAGCGTGAAGTCGGGCTAGTCATAAAATCAAAACAGGAGGCTAAACAATTCTACGTTGGGCTTCCTGTGTTCGTCCCAAAGCATCATGGGGTCTATACGCGGCATGACAGATAGATAGATACATACATACATACATACATACATACATACATACATACATACATACATAAATAGATACATAGATTGACTAAAAGGTAAACCTAGAGTCGGGCCCTCTAGCCCGGCTAATTAACTACCCTATACATAAGAAGTGTAATGCATGGTTTTTTTATTTGTTTGTAGAAAGCAAGAAACATGGCTTCGTCCATGTATTTTAAAAAGATCAAGCGTACCATGTATAAGCGGTCTGTTCAATTTCGAACACGTATGATTGAATATAAATTTGTTTCAAAATCGGCACTTGAACGCAATGAAGAAATGGTAGATCAGCATGATCCAGAGACTGGTAGACAGTGGATTGAATCTTTGATTGAGGAAGTCATGGCGGTGATTTGGAAAAGAGACAACATTCACCCTAGTGATAGAGTGGCCATGTCCTTGTACGGTGGCGATTTGAATTATCCTGTAACATTACCATTATACCCATACCACTCCGCAAGCCGTCAGCGAGCAAGATTAATGGAGGAAGTGAGCAAAATTCAACAATCCAAGCGTGAATGGTTGTTAGGAATATCTCTAGAAATCAATGTTATCATTGTAGAAGATTTAAGAGCCAACGGACGGCGCATGAAAAACAATAAGATGACCACTACATTATTTGACAACGCCTTAGCGCGTGGGTTGATCGCACAAGCGCGCTCACAACAATCTGATTTGAATTTGACGTCAGACGTGCGGGCAATGGTAACTCGATATGCAAATTTAAACGGTCTAGACGCAGCTCTACCTCAAGAGGAGGATGACTGGATGACTTACCTGAATCAATGGTGTTCGCTTCATCCTGAAGTCAATGTTATGGTCTTGCACTTGCCTGGGGGGATGAACACCCCTCATTCTATCAAGTGGAAAAGCTGTACTTCATCTTTGCATCATAGTTTAGTACTTTGGTATGATGAAGGTCAAGGACGATTGTATGAAGTACGTTTCCCTCAACTGATGTATGGCGGTAACTATGCAATGTGTATGCTGTGTGCTTCTGTCTACAAAAAAGGACGCCATCATGAATGCCCTGAAAAGACAACTCAGCATCAGTATCAGGTCGGTAAGAAGCGTCCTCATTATCGTTGTACAGAAAAAGAAAAGGCCAGAAAGAAAAGTAGAAGAAGTGATGATGAAGAATTCAACTGCTTGGGTCGTGCCTTGTACCACGCCTTGTCTGAATGGGGTTGGGAAGTAAGTGTAAACAAGCCATTGGATGATTGGTATGAAGAAATGAGTATGGGGGAGACTTGGAATGAACCTGCTGGACTGGATATGGTGAAAAAATGGAGTGAACGGATTAATGAAGAATATGGATGTCCTGAAAGTGAGGATACTTGGTTTGAAATTGTAGTGTATGACGAGAAGCTTCATCGTATCTTGGGGCGGTATGGTGGAGGGACGAAACTTCTATTTCTAAACTACTGTAGAAACCACTTTACTTGGATTCGATCCATGCCTGGGTGGATCGGAAGCAACTATTTTTGCAACATGTGCATGAAGGGGTACAGCGACAAAGAAAACCACAAATGTACAAAATCATGTGTACGATGTGGTGACAATCAAATTCATAAACGATCCAGTTACCTCATACACGATATTTCTTGTGACGACTGCGGGGGAGCGTTCGGGTCTCAAGCATGTTACCGTACTCATAAAGAAAGAAGAATAAAAGGGAACCTGATTTACACTCAATGTGAACGGCGGTACCAATGCTCGCAATGTCATGTGATGGTAGATCGGTTAGTCAGCCGAAAAATGAAGAAAGACCCACAGCATCCTATTCACTACCATTTAGCACCCATGACTAATCACCAATGCTTTCAATACAATTGTACTACCTGTGGAGATAAAGAAGTGATCAGTGGAGTACACCAATGTTATGTCAAGGGCTGTGGCGAAATTTCTACCAACGACGACGATCGAGATGTCAAAGAAAGAAGAATGCGCTTGGCCTTTTTTGATTTTGAAACCCAGTGCTTGGAAGCCAACCATATTGTGAACAAAGTGGTTGTGCTCTTGGTATGTGAAGAGTGCCAAGATCATATTGAAGACTATGCAACCCGAGGCTGTACTGGAGCCTGTGGGCGTCGTCGACTGTGGACCTTTGAGACCATTGAAGCGTTTGTAGACTGGCTACTAGGGAAACATCATCTCAAGTGGACCGAGTACACGTTTCTAGCTCACAACTTTAAAGGGTACGACTCTTACCCTATTTTAGAAGAATGCGTCAAACGTAATGTGAAACCAAAGTGTGTCTACCAAGGAGCCAAGGTATTGACTATGACCGTGGAGAACATCACGTTTAAAGATTCTCTTTGTTTTATTCCTATGGCTTTACGTCAATTTCCCACTACCTTTGGTACCTCGGGGGGTCGTAAGGGGTTCTTTCCTCATTTCTTTAACACCAAAGCCAATGCCAACTACGTGGGACCTTACCCAGACTTACCTTACTATGGATATGATGAAATGGGGGATGCCAATGCACGTCAAGAATTGAAAGATTGGTGGGAAACTCGGCAAGGCAAGATCATGAACTTTCAGCAGGAATTGGAAGATTATTGCATTCAAGATGTTTTGGTCATGATGCGTGGATGCCTTAAATATCGCGAATTGTATGTGTCGCTGTTTGGAGTGGATCCCTTTTCTGAATGTGTGACACTAGCCTCAACCTGCCTGAAAGTGTTTACCAAGAATTACTTGACTCCAAAAACATTAGGAGTTGTCCCTCCTAGTGGGTATCGCCACCACGATATATACTCTGCTGAAGCTTTGGAATGGCTTTACTCTTTCAATAAACCCAACCTCCAATCAGCCATGTCCCCACAAGGCGAGGCCACCATTCTAGGTGCTAAAGTAGATGGGTACGATCCCACCACCCGCACAATCTATCAATACCATGGTTGCTTTTGGCACGGTTGTGAAGTATGTTACAAAGACGGTTACTTTTACAACAACTATTTGGGGACAACGATGCTGGCTTTGTTTCATAAGACTCAACTACGAACTCGTGCTTTACGACAGGCGGGGTATCATGTAGTGGAAATGTGGAGTCATGCTTGGGATGTCGAGCGTGTACGGCATCCTGACCCACCCCGGTCTGTGACTCAACATATGCCTTTGAATCCACGTCAAGCATTGTGTGGCTGGCGAACCAATGCTATACAAATGTATGCCTTTTGTAACGATCAATCCCAACCTCTCCGTAACGGTGACGTGGATTTGATATTACAAGGACTGACCACCCCCGTCCACCGTATTCGCTACATCGATGTGGTGTCCTTGTATCCTACAGTGATGAAACAAGAAAAGTTTCCAGTCGGGCACCCCGTCATAGTAACACTCAACAATATGCCCCCCTTGCACGATTGCATCTCAAATATTGAAAACGACTCTTGGTTTGGGATTGTCAAATGCGACGTGATCCCTCCTAGAAATTTGTACTTCCCTGTCCTCCCTACGATTATGAACCATCGTCTTATGTTTGGATTGTGTCGAACCTGTATGCTGGATGAAAGCCGAGACCTATGCCATCACAGCGACGAGGAGCGGATGTTGGTCGATGGTGTATGGACCACCTTTGAATTAAAAAAGGCAATGGAAAAGGGGTACCAGCTACAATCAGTTCATGAAGTATGGTATTATGAAGAAACCAGTGATCAACTGTTTGCCGAATACATTAATCAAAATTTAAAGATTAAAATGGAAGCCTCGGGCTGGCCATCACGATGTGTTACCGACGATGAAAAGACGGTGTATAGAGAGGAAGTCTATCAACGTGAAGGAATTTGGCTGGACTGGGATAAAGTAAAACATAACCCAGGTCTACGCAGTGTGGCCAAACTGAATTTGAATTCCTTATGGGGCAAGTTTGGGCAGAATACAGGCAAATCGCAAACCGAATACGTCAACACCCCGGAGCGTTACTTTGAGTTGATTTACAGTGATGCTCTACAAGTGAATCATGTGATGCTTTTAGCTGGAGGAGAAATGGCACAAGTCACTTACACTGAATTTAAAGAGTCCGTGGCACCACTCTCGTATGGTAATGTTGTGCTGGCCAGCTGTGTTACGTCACACGCGCGCCTGCGCCTGTACGCCATGTTGGACCAGCTTCAAGAAAGAGTTGTATACCATGACACTGATTCAATCATTTATGTCACTCCAAACGAGGGAGATGCTGAAATTGCAACAGGGTCATGTTTGGGACAATGGGAAGACGAATGTAAAAATCCTACTCAAGATTGGTTAGAAGAGTTTGTGTCGTTGGGGCCCAAGACGTATGCCTACCGTACTCATCAAGGGAAAACCGTTGTCAAGTGTAAAGGAATTACATTCATCCCATCGGTGAAAGATCAAATTCATTTGCACTCTATGAAACGGCTATTGGTTCACGAAGATGATAAAGAAACGGTATCGTATTCTCGCAAGATTGTGAGAGATTCTCTACATAAGCAGCTGCACACGGTCTCCATGGACAAACGTGTTCGGTTGGTCTATACTAAACGTCAAAAGCAAGGAGTTCATACGCGTCCGTTTGGTTATTAAAAGGTTGGAGATGGGTAACCTTTTACCCAGTTGTTTGAAACCCGCAGCAGAGGAACAAGATGGAATCCATGTTGCTTCCAAAATCGAAGGGCAAAATAGATGCTGCATGTCATCCTGTTGTGGAGGACAACTCATCTTGCAAGGTACAATTAGGAGGAGGAACAAGAAAAATAAAGAAGAAAATCCCTGCGCAGACGCTGAAGAAACAAAAGTGGACGAAGGAGTGGTATAAGCCAGGCGGTGAGCATCCTCAGGCCTTAGCAGGACTTAGTTCATTTATTCAACCTGAAAAAAACCCCAAAGCAAAAAAAGAAAAAGAACAATGGTTGGAAAATCAGGACACGTTCCAGATTCATAAACCTGCGCGTAAACATTATCCTAGACGTCCATTTGTAGTGTATGCTTTAGATGAACAGTGGCAGGCGGACTTGTGTGATTTAACCTGGCATAAAGCTAAAAACGGTGGCCATGGTTGGGTGCTTGTGGTGGTTGACGTTTTATCTCGAAAATGTTGGATGGCTGCGCTTAAACAAAAGTCGGGAGCAGAAACCGCACGAGGTTTAAAAGAAGTGTTTGACCGCGTGCAAGAAGAAAAGTCGGATCATACCCTACCACGATTCATCTATGCGGACAAAGGCACTGAATTTTACAACCATAACATCAAGACACTATTAAGCACCTACCCCATTCCTCCTCAACTTCAGTCAGGGTTTTCAACAACCAAGGCAGCCATTGCAGAACGGTTGATACGAACCCTAAAAACGAAATTGTGGAGACATTTTCATGCTTCAGGAACGTATGAGTGGGTGGATACTCTTCCCCAAATTGTAGATTCGTACAACCACACCAAACACCGATCCATAAAGCGTCCTCCCATAACAGTCCACCGTGGTAATGAAGAAGAAGTGTGGAAGACACTTTACGGAAAACGCCAACAATATAGAGATAAATACAGCCAAGCGTCTGCTGAAAAAAAAGAATTGTATTTTAAATTTAAAATAGGCAATGTGGTGCGAATCAGTAAACAAGCTGTCCTATTTCGTAAAGGGTATCTACCACAATGGACAGAAGAATGGTTTAAAGTGCGTGCACGAGATGAAGGACCACCACCGTACTACAGATTGGAAGAGTATCAAGGGGTGGATGGAAAGCCACCCGAAATTTTAACCGGGACGTTTTACGAACCAGAGATGCAGTTGGTATCTCAAGAGTATATAAAGGAGGCACGATTTCGTATTGAATCCATTTTGAAACGCCGTCCTGACCCAAACAACAAGAAACGCACTCAAGTCTTTGTAAAGTACAAAGGGTGGCCCGACCATTACAACCAATGGATTGACGAAAGCCAAGTAGAATCGTTATCATGACGGATTTACAACGAGAACAACGTCAGCAGTTTGTGCTTTGGGTGACTAGCGAGAAATCTTCAATCTATCAGCGGACTTATAACAACCGTCCTGATAATTTTGTCATTGAGCTACCTAAAGGGTGGCGCTTACCTAAAACATGGTCTGTACAAGTCATCAGTGCCACAGCGTCAGAGGTGGATAGTACTAAAACTAAAGGAGATTTAATGGTCTACTCGGATTTTGTGGAATATGGATTAGTAGGACATGGTATGTTTCCACTCCTAGATCGTATTACTTATACGGGGTCATCAGACATTCGTCATCAAGAATTGTGGTTCCCCCTTATACGGACAGTGAATGGCCAATACTTTGACAAAATAAGATTTAAAATCGGCGATGGTAACGGGCGTGCACCAGTTTGGCTATCCCCATCAACACCCACAATACTAGCGCTTCAGTTTACCCCACAAAGCGACGGTTATAGTGAAAAAGTCATGGACCAAACATTTGTCTCCAACCAATCAAGAGTCTACTTCCCAGAAAACAAGGCTACCAAGTTTACAGCGGTGCTCCCAGCTCAACAAAACTTACAGGACATTAATAAGTGGCGCGTGGGGTGTACAAAAATTACCATACCCCCCGCCATGGCCGTCACCAAATTATCCCAATCAGAATGGGTGGTTCATTTAGAGCCCAGTTTTGCTATCCCCGCATCGGCACAGACCAGCATCACGATAGGAAAATTTAAAAATTACAGTGAATTAATATTAGAGTTCAATACAAAAATGAAATCTATAATTACTTCATGGTTTCCAGCCGACAAAGAGCAAGCAGGAGTTGGTGGGTCTTCAAGCACGGACCGGGAACTACAGTATTATGATGCAATTGATGACCAAAATTATTCGACTGAAGCGAGTCTGGATAAACTAAAAAATGGTGTTGGTTTAGACATGGATGAACTGTCCACTTTCACCTCTCATTTTGTATT
Organism: Metridium senile; assembly: GCA_949775045.1. Lineage (NCBI taxonomy): Eukaryota > Metazoa > Cnidaria > Anthozoa > Actiniaria > Metridiidae > Metridium > Metridium senile. The sequence continues at coordinate 34,165,767 of OX459096.1, read as the reverse complement.
CAGAGGTTCATCTACGGATAACACTAAGTTTCAAGTATCCACCATTGCATCCAATTCACCAGATGCGTCCTTTACAACCCTTGAAAATGACCATGGACTGTTTAGGCGTCTAGGGTTTTCTTACTACCAAACAACAACTGAAATGAACAGCAAAGGCCTTGTGTTGCATTTTTACGCTCAGGACCCTCCCTTTGTTGGAGAGTCAAACGAGGTGTTTCTTCTTGGATGCAAAATGAAACTATCAACAACAAAAAACTTAATCAACATTCATACTAGTTTTTTCAATAACGACGGCCGTGATCATTCTGTCACTCTATCATTACCTGAAGGAATGTACGACGTATTAGGGATGAACAAACAAGGGGTTCCACAGCATGAAAGACAAAATGAACAAATTTATTTATCGACGCTTGTAAAGCAAGGGCATGTCTTTCCCCATGACCTATCCAACAAAAAAACACTAATACGGAATGTGGCCAGCGTGGTTCAAGAGTGTTCTGTCAATCCCGCCGCCATTCCAGTCAATTCGGACACCAATTATATTGAAATCCAACAACGCTCACCCTCGGTCGAACCACTTAGCAAACTGGCTCATCTGACGTGTAGTCTTGTGAACTTTCAACAAATTGGAGATCGCCGCTTACCCCTTATGGAAGTCATTTCCATGTCTTCAACTTCTGCAGGAGCAGCCCATCAAGTTAAACAATATGTGTTTGAGCCCAAACACATCAAGTACTACCCTCTAGTAAAGTCCACATTTCAAAACATTACCTTTGAGATAAAGGAAGAAGAAGGCGGATCAATACCCTTTGTCGACGATGGAATTGCTACCATCACTGTACGATTCAAAAAATTATAAAACATTCCTGTTGTGACATTACCTTTCATTTCTATGACTGCTACCATCATGTCTATACCCATCTACGTGCCTCAGACAGGAGGCAATATTCCTATCTACGATCCTTCACAAACAGAGGGCGCTTCTATACCCTATATTTATCAACCAAGGCAACGTGGGGCTGGTGGCTTCAGAAATATGGGAAATCAAGTCGTACGACTAGGACGTCATGCCTTAGAAAAGGTTAAAGAAAAAGCTGTGGAACGCGGTACAGAAGCTTTAAAAAATGTAACCCAGGATGTGATAGAAGGAAAAGATTTGACACAAGCCGTCCAAGACGAAGGACTCAAGATGCGTGTGGATCTAAAGCGTAAGGCGAACGCTGCTGCAGATAGAGTCAACACAGTCAAGAGAATGAAGAAAGGCGCATTCAATAAAAATGTAATTAATGCTTTATTTGATTAAAAAACGTGTATCCCTCTTTACATGTGTCTTTATAGGGAGGGAGGTAATATGACTTGAGGAAAGGGAGCCTGTGATCTTTGTAAATCTTCAGGGAAAACATCACATGTTATGCTTAGATGTTTGGGAGTACTAGGAAAAAAATTAAACACGGCTGGGCGGTAGGGAACACTAAAAATATATTGAAGTGCCTTTTTGACCCAAACGGGGTTACCAGGAAACGCTTGTGACAACAATTTAACTAATTGAGTTTGATCTCTCGGGTTGTTGAACAAAACTAAAATATGGGCATTCAGTGAAATGGTTCTCATATTTTTTGGAAATATGTTTTGCACCAGTAAGGCGATACTAATGTTCATGTGGTGGGATCCTTTTGTAAACCATTGTGACACTTGTCTAGATTGTCCTTCTATTTCAGACATTAAATCATCAATGATAATTAATCCTGGTTCTTTATGTTTGAAATATTTATATGGGTCGTCTGGAAGCCCACGCACCCAGATGATGTCGTCTCCAAATTCCTTTTTCATTTCTTCATAAGTGCCTTGCTAGATACCAAACACATACAAAACCCGAGTGACCGAAGGGTCAAAAATCCACTGACGTGCGCGAATAAGGGTACGCACCCATTGGGTTTTACCACATTTTGTAGGACCCCCTACCATAATGTTACACGGGTGTTCCCATCGATGGAATCTAACGGGTTGAACTTGATCCACATTCATACTGTTTTTGCAAATTTAATTCGTCGTGCTTTGGTTTTTGGAACTCTTGTCTTTCGCTTCTTTTTTAGTAAGGCTTTTGAAACTGAATCCTGATCTACGTTGTTATGACGGTCTGGTGTATCCGGTGTGTCTGATGTATCTGATGTGCCACCGTCATTTGATGGTGCTGGCGAGGGAGAACTGCTTATATCGTTGCCTGAGCGTGTCATCAGATCATGGACAGCTTGTAATTCTTTTTCTATTCTTGTTTGACTAGCGTGTGTATAGTATTCGTGATTCATTTCCTCCAATTGACGACGGTAGTCCATTAAACCATTTTCACTCATTGCATTTAGTTCCTTATCCTTAGGTCGCACCCATGATACCAATGTGGTTGCGAAAGTAAACGCTTTTCTTAACTCGACGGGGAATTCGTATTCTCTTTTCATGTAAAGTAATCTAAGATCTCTAAGTGCGTTGTAGTTAACCCATCTTTCTTGTTGTGTCATTTGTTTCATTTCCTCTTCTGATAGGGGAAGTATTTTTGATTGTCCATCCCATTGATCAACGGGTTTTGGGGGATCTGTAGTAGTATCACCCATATTCGCCACAAGTTTCGCCAGTTCAGCTGTGGTTGTAGTGTCATAACTTGTTGATGGTTCTTGAGGTGGTTCTTGAGGTGGTTCTTGAAGTGGTTCTTGAGGTGGTTTTTGAGGTGGTGTTTTAGGTGGTGTTTTACTTGAGTTATATACTTCTTCAAATAGCATATCGTTCTCATAAAGGGTGGCATTTACAGGAACATGATCTACGACCAAGAGCGATATAGGATTCATAGCTAGAACAGGATCTTTGGCATAGCGTTCCAAGGTACGGACTGCTATAAGCTGAGGATGTTTCCAAACTGAAGGCTGAAAACAATAAAGTCGTCTGCGTCCCATCGCCACTATAAAATAGATCAATGTAACCCTATGAGCTCATTTTATAATTCAACATGGACAAGAAACAATCCATGTTCCTTAGGCATTTGGCGAATGCACCAAAATCTCAAATTGTTCCTACGTTACGTTCAGCAAAAACTGAACAATGGAAATGTATTCATGACCTTTGCCAACGTGCCTTAAACGGTGAATTTTCTCCAGTTTCATTACCTAAGCAAACCAAACGTTGGTTCAAAGGTGTGGCTTCTAACAAACATAAAAATCCTGCAACCTTACGACGGTCCGTACTTCAACGTGGTGGGAGTAAAGCTGAATTAATCGGATCCGCTCTTAAAGCTCTGGCCAAAGTAGCTGCCCCAGCTATTAAAAAAGCGGGGAAAGCAGTACTCCAGAAAGCAGCCTCTTCTGCTATAGAATCTGGTTCTGAAAAAATAATGGAAAAAATAAAAAGCAAAAAAACTATAAAACCAGAGCCTAAAGAAACTGATGCCACACTTTCAGACGACCCTTCTGTGGAAGAACTACTCCATCATAAGTTTTAAACATGCCGAAACGACGCCGTCAACGCCGTCAGCGTACTAATAAAGTTTATGCCAAAAAAGGCAGCGGATTAAGAGGGCTTGTTGGGACAGCTGTTCCTAACTATGGAAATGTGTTACATCCGTTTCACATCAAGTTTGAACGCCCCCTTCCACGGTTCAATTCACCTTCTGTTATTCAACCCATGCGGCAGCGTTCAGCTATAAAAATGAATTACACGTCACCAAATGTGGGGGGAGTCGACGTGAATATAAAAGGAAAACCCATTGCATTATATTCTAAAGGGCGAAAAGTGGTCAAGCGCTAAGCATGGGGAAACATACTATGGTAGAATTTGCGGAAATTATGAAAGACAAACCTTATTCGTCAAGATTCAAGTGGCATCCGGATATTCTTAAAGACATGAAGTACCGTGTAGCGTGTCTTGCCTCTGGTCTACCCTTGTATCAAACCCGATGGCATGATGAAGTCGTGAAGCAGCTCAAAATCATCGGTCGTGGTCAAAAATGGCCGCAGTACTTTTTTGATGAAGAACAACAACTTCACTACGACTTCATCTCTTCGGCTTGTAGGAAAATCTATGGAATCCGTCCAATGCAGGTAAAGGCACCAGTCCTATTGCCAACAAAAATGAAAGTAAATCTAGAAAATGAAGGAAGTAAACGAATGTACGGGAATGACTACCTCTACATCAATGATCAACTTGTTGTCGACGATAAGGGTGCTTGTCCTATTAAAGTAAAAGATATGAAAAAAAAAAGAAATATAGACGAGACCTATTAAATCATCTCTTTAAAGAATACCTCCATGAGAATGAGCAAATGCAGCATGAAGATGAACCTACTGATGATCTTGATCTACTTGATGGTTATCTAGCTTATGACGATGATGATCTACCGCAAACGCCTGAGGGTCTGGATATCTCCTATGTTCCCGAGCGTGGTGTGATTGAAGATGAGGAAGAACGCAATCTGAGAAATAACCTCATTATTGATGAATCAGAATGGAGTGGTCATTAGAGTCTATCACTGCATCTTTCAATTTCTCATAAAAAGAAACGCGCTTTGTACCTCTGACGCATTACACCATGGCTTCACATCAAGACATTGCTTATTTGGTGCCTAAACGTTATTGGGAGCGCATTCAAAGTGAACTAAATGCAAACAAGTCAGATCAATCAGGTGGTGGAGTTTCAGGACTTAATGCTGATGGAAACGTCAACGCCAACGACTTGTTAAGTACTATGGCCGTCAACTTATCTTTAACCCAAAATCCAAAAGCACCTTTTGTAAAACATGCAGATATGATGTTAAAAATGGCGCTTGATAACCCTAAGTTAACGGCTGCAGAAAAGGTACGATTCATGGAGGCCTACGGTCGGGCTTATGACAATCAAAGACAATCCGCTCTAGCACCGGCATCCACTCCTGTACCTGCTACACATGCTACGCCTGCTACACCGGATAAATCACCTAGGCCTACACCGAAACCAAGACAACTACCTGTCACGCCTCAACGTCCTGTTGTACAGCCTTTGTCTCCACCACCTTCTTATAGACCAAGAACCTCCATTACGCCCAAGACGGCCAGAACCTCTGCACAACAACTAGTCAAACTACGAGAACAAATATTAAACATTCATAGTAGTCCAAACCTTAGTGAAGCTACAAAAACATCCTATATAAATAAATTAGCTGATAGTGCAGGCTTAACACCTAGAACTGTTAAACAACTTCGAAGTCGTAAAATTAAAACAAAAGCCCGATAAAAAAGAATGTTGTCTTTTTTTTCTTCATTTCACTCTTCATCATCATGCCTAAAGGAGCTGACTCCATTGCAGCTGCGGCTGCCCCCGTGGCAGAAAAAGCTTACAAGGGGTCCGTTATGGATTTATTCCGAACTGACCCTGTAGATGTTACCTGTGAAAAATCTCGCTATGAAACTTTTACTCAGCGTCAAGCTGTCACCAATCCATTGGAGATTGTTGTGGATAAGTCCAGCTCATGGCGAGATATGAAAAAAACAGTCTTAGAATTTGATATTGAATTCACACAAGCTGACGGCACTACCCTTCTTCAACCTGCTGCACGAGTTGCACCCGTCAATAACATAGCACATTCTCTCATCCGTCAAATACAAGTTCAAATCAACAATATTCCCGTCAACAGTGCCATCTCAGATTATTACTATTTGGAAGCCTACACAGACCGACTCATTAACTACTCCAAATCAGAAAAGGAGCAAATGTCTATTGAAGGATGGTATGAGGACACCCCAGGACGTTTTAATGTCGTCAACCCCCTTCCTCATTTAGACCCTGCCTATGCCTTGGGTGGTGCTAATGCACCTGCTGATGATGCTAATAATCCCACAAGTGCTGAACTCAATCCGGGTGATGCATGGATGCTCGGCCTTCAGAGTCAAGATCGTATGCTTCAAAATCATGGGGCTACTAAACGACATAATATTTGTTGTCAAGGAAGAGCCGTCAAGTTTATGATTGAACCTGTGATTCCAATCTTTAGTTCAGGGCGCTTCTTACCTCCTGGATGCGAGATCAAGTTCCGTATCTACTGGAATACCCCTGACATGGTTCTCATGTCTGACGCTACTGATACAACCTTAGGGAACCGCGAGCCTACGTTTCATCTTGTACCCTACACAGCCAAGCTTCACATCAAACAGGTTCATGTTCAAGATGATGTTCATGTTGCTATGGAAAAAGAACAATTAGTCAACCAACGCATTGCAATCTTCCCTCACTTTGAAACTCGTACTGTCACTCACACTGTTGTGAATGGCCGACGCGAAGCTAACATTTACAATATCTACAATGGGAAAATTCCTAACTACATGATGGTCATGTTTGTACGAGGACAAGCTATGACAGGTCACTATCAGCAAGCATTCACCAATTTCGAGGATGTGAATCAATCTTCTATTGAAGATGAAGATGACTTCCGCTCAGGTTGTCGAAACGTCAGACATCAACACCATCAGTCTTTCTCAAGACTACACCACCCCGGACGATCATGCCTCATCTACAATCTTCTATTCGTGTCACTAGAGATGGAGAGGAACTGCCCTATGAACGACTAGATTTGCAAAAGGGTCATTACCGTGAGATAGGATATAACACTCTGCTCCGTTTCTCTGGTCAAGGAATTGGATCTGCCCCTATAGGTATCAGTCGTGAATCTTATGTTGGTGGAAACTACCTACTTCAGTACAACTTCAACCCAGACGGTGAACAAAACTACAACTACGACTACGAAAGAAATACTGGAAACGTTAATCTGGGTGTTGAATTTTCTCAAGCTACAGAAAACAACATTACCATCATTGTTATCGGTTACTTTGAGCAGCAAGGCTGGTTGGATGGGAACAAAGTCTTTACTCTACGTTATACCTACTAATCATGACCTCCCCAAGGATTCAACTTCACACTCAACAGCTCAATATCATTGCCACTCAATCTAAAAACTATCACAAACGAGCTGACTACACCTACCACGGAACCCAAGGATCTGATCAAGCTTTGGCTCTTTTAAAGCAGTATAAAATCAACCCACCCTCGCGCCCTTGGGGTATGATCTTCAATATCGATCCCATCTCCAAACCAGGACAACATTGGGTTGCACTGTACGCCACCGAACATTCTAAAACCAGGATTGAAATCATGGATTCTTTTGGGTCCGATCAAATGAAACAAAGCTATGTTCATCATCCTATTCTCTCGGAGATTTTAAACTATGTGGACGTGGTTCGTATGCCTAGATTGCAAAGTCACCACACGTATGTGTGTGGACACTATTGTCTAGCCTATCTGTATGCTAGAACAAAAGGACGATCGTTTTCTCATTTTGTAAAATCCTTTAATAAAAAAAACCATCGTGGGAATGATACTACTGTTTTTAAGTTTGTGAAAAAAGTTATGATTCCCAAGATGGTTAGAAGTAAACAAAATGGTGGTGTAAAGGAACAAGGATGCAAGTGTCCGTGTAAATGTATATTTAAGTTACGACAATAAAATTCTTTATACGTCAACTGTTTTTTTATTTTTACAATACAAAAGGTAATCCTCCTTTGGTTCTCAGCGGTGCTGTGCGTCCTCTGCGACGTTGACGTAGGCCTGATCCTTTTTGACCCAACACTTTTTTAACTTGACCCTTGATAAACGGCTTGGCGGCATTCAGCTGTCCGTTTAGAAAATTTCGCGCTGTGGCGCTCTTTACTTTACTTTTAATCACCTTTCTTAGCATCCCATCTGCCTTGTTTAACACGACGTTTGCTATACCGCTCCCTGCAGAACCTCGTACTTTATTTAGCATCCCAGATGCAAAACTTTTAAACCCTGCTCCACGTTGATGCCGTCTTCTTCTCCGTCCCATGGTTGCTATTAAAATGTTTTAAAATGATGTGCACAATGCTTTTTGTATCATTTTATTCAACATGCCTGGTCAGAAGGGAGGTCGTCGCCGCCGTAAAAGAAGAAAACAACGTGGGGGATTAGTTCTCCCGCGCAGTAAGATGTCTTATTACGGCCCTAGTCAAAGAAGAATGAGGAGAATTATAGGCATAGCCCCGCCGCCGCTAGGCCGAAGACAAACAGGAGGGTTTCTTCCCCTGTTAGCTCTTATTCCTGCTGCTGTTGCCGCTGCTAAAGCTGCTGCTTTAGGCGCTGCAGGTGCTGCTGCTGGGTACGGTGTTAAAGCAGGCTTGGATGCTGCTACCAAATAAATAATTTTGAACCTATATTTTCATGCTAATCATGTCTCGCTGTCAACGTGGTGGGTTCTATGCAGCTACCGAACTTTATAAATTAAAGCAAGATGAACAACGACAACGTGGAGGGCAAAGAAGAAAGACTGGACCCTATCCTGGACTTCCGTTTAGAAAGACTCGATTGAGAACAAACTTTAACTATGCCCGACTAAAACAAAACGGTCGACAAAAACAAAAAGGTGGCGCTGTTGCAAAAAGAAGACACCAACGTGGAACTGTACCCTACGTTCAAGAACAAATTGCCGAAGGTTTAAGTTCCCTTATTTCTGGACCTGCACCTGGATGGGGAACGGCTGCATTAAAGGATAAAACCAATTTAAGACAATTAATTTTAAATAACAAGACCTCGTGGTGTAATGGTTAGCATGTCTGGCTACAGACCAGAGGGTACGCGTTCGATTCGTGTCGAGGTCAATTCTTTTTAACAAAATAAAATTTTGCTGAACTCCCTGTGTGACTACTCTTCTGGCGCGCAACCACCCCTCCCCATGGACTTTTTCATGAATAAATTAACCTACCCTGGTTGCTGGAGGGGGGGTGGTAAGCAACCAGACCCCGTTCATGTATTAATGAAACATTGGCCTGGTTGCTTACCACCCCTCCCCTCCCAATTTTGTCCGTGCATAAATTAACTACCTGCTTAAACATAGTCCTACCTTATTACTGATTCGGACCCCCCTTCAGGTCCCTCTTGCTAGAATGCTAACCGTAACCGTTGATGCATGTATTTGCGTGGCCGAAATATCAAATGAACAGAAGAAGAATTTGGACCAATTAATACATGAAATCGATTTTAATTGGTGGTCACGTGACCTACGGCACTCGGGAAAAATTCCTTTTTATGTTGAAAGGTTATGAACACCAACCATTTTTGCATATGTTTGAAGGTGTTTATTGATTCCAATCAATTAGCAACTCACAGATTATACTATTCTTAAAAGTGGCGTGAAATGTTATCGAACACACTCACATTTATGACTAATACTAATTCGTAGCCCCATGTACGAGTCCATAATTCTAATAAAAAAATCTATTAATATATACATAGCTAACCAGTTTATTTATGCCATGGATTGTTTTAACAACCTGTTAGGTAGCCCACAGGTAGCCTTTTGAAACGGCAACTTTTTCGATGCGGATTGACCTTTCAATCACACGGCGAACACCATAGATAAATCGACATCTTTTTAAATACGCTCTCGAGTAAAACGTTAATTTTGAATACACTGTGAATGTGGCATCGTATGAACGGTCGAATCAATTCGTAACTTTCTGAATACCATTAGTCAAACTATTAAGCTATCTTTCCCCTGGTGTCCCGTGTATTGACGAAACCTTTGAGAGGAGTCCTAGCTTAGCCTGTGTTACATCCGGAATTTTCTTCGTAAAATCCGAAGAAAATCCCGGAAGTCACGCAGCCTATCCTAGCTAGACACTAGGATCCATGTATCCGAATCAATCCGGATAAGACGTACAGGCGAATATGATACACTACGTGTGGTGTATTAGTTTTCAAATCCGCATTGAAAAAGTTGCGTATTGTAAAAAAAGCTTGCACCGCACAACTACCAATAGTTAGCTTATTCTTTTATCATGTGACCCGTATTTTGCCCGGCGCGCGTTCTTTAGAAAACCTTCGGAAAAGGTCATGTGATGGGGTCCGTACGGCTTTTGTACCTGGTCCTTCCAAACACGTACGGACCCGCTACTCGAAATGGCTTCTTCAATCAATCAAACTAAATTAAAGAGTGGGTCATATGATAAAAAACTTATTGACCGAGTTAGGTCGGGCCGCACGGGAAAATATTTGGCTCTTTTTCATTTGTGCGGACCTCGCGCAGTACGGCCCTCCCACTCAGTCAATAAGTACTTAGTATTTACGAGTAATGCAAGATCGTTTTTTCGTCAATTTGGAAACAAGAAAAAAAGGAAAGCCAAAAAAACGCATGAAAAAAGGTGGTTCGGGTTATGAGGATATCTCATATCTCATGCAATCAGACATATCCTTCAAATAAATTGACTACAGTGTACTTTATTCAGTTAGCTATAACAAAACTATATAAAAGTAAATTTTAAAATACCTAAAAACTTGACCCCTCAAAGTCATATCTTTGATTTGATTGGATAAGAGTCACGTGCCAATCAAAACCAGATTCCGGAGAAAACGGATTTTGAATTTGCTGATTAAAAACAAAAAATAATAAAATCACAAATGAATGAATGAAAACTGAAGCAAATTACAGGCATTTTTCTTGTGACGAGAGAAGTGATGTCAGATATTTTGGAAAAAGTGGATAGAGGGTTATTGCTGCAACCCAAAAGCGACCACATCTAAACATTACTCTACTTATGGGTACTCGGAAAAAAATGTCTAAAGAGTCAGAAGTACAAAATGCCTGTGAAAAGTCCTGCAGTTTATAAAAAAATTATTAACTAAAAATGACATTACATAATGACATTACATTAAATAACAAAAGCTAACTGTCACTAATTGATTACTTTGATAGAGTACAAACACTAAAAGTGTGCAACATAAATACCACTAAATACTGCTAAATTATGCAAATTCTTTTGTTCTCTATTGTTTAATCAACACTATTTAGTGGTAAATAGTACAAAGTATTGCACACTTTTAGTGTTTGTACTCTATTATTATACTGCATGTTTATCTAGTTTATATTTCTACCTAACTATTTTCTACATTGATAAAAATTATTTCCCCTTATCCAATTCAATTCCTTTTATCCTATTATGTATATGGATAAAATTAATAAGTGAAAATTTGTGTTTAATACTACTGATATTAATTAATATTATTAAATTATTATTAAAAGCAGAGCACAGTTGTTTGAAGCATAACTAGATAGTGTAGATTCTAGTTTAACAGAAAAAGAGCTGAATTAATCTTGGGTTAGTGCTAATTCGGCTTCAAACCACTGTGCTGCTCAAAACCTTATTAACTGCATGGTTTCTACAAACTGGTTAATCTGGTTTCTGCAAACTGGTTAGTATGTTTTCTACAACCAGTTTAGTCTGGTTTAATTCTTCATTGGTAATCCTAGATTAGCAATAATCAAGAAATTATTGAACAAAATAGTCCTTGGCTTAGATGTATTGGTCAATGAACTTTACAAATCTTTGCGTAAAAGCCAATTCTTTAACCAAATGAAAATATATAGTAATTTCTTTGATTCTTTGCTTTTCTTTCAGTTTAGTATTACAGCACATGCAGCACAATTACTATGATACACTAATATACAATAGCAGTAATTACGACTTCTTATAGTGAGTTATGTCATTTATAGTATACACCTGGCTAAACAAGGAAAAGCACTGCTTCATTGCAATGTCTTCAATATATACATTATTTTCATTTTTCCATATATTGAATTCACAAAGAAACTATAAAATTAGTGTTGCATGCTTGACAGTCAACTGTCTTTTTACAGATACTCCATTGAGGGCACTACCTATAGGAAACTGGAAAGGGATTCCATGTACAGATGTCAACTGTCACTCTACTACTGGAAAAACTGTGGACAAGACATCCATCCAAATATATATCATGTAACAGATAGTTTGGTGTTACAGAGCGTTTCTTTCTATTGGTTTCATTCATTCAATGTTATTTGTTCTGTCTTTGGTATCTAGACCATAGGTTGTGCTTTCATTGCAGTTTATAATTCATAATACACGTGGAAAGTAAGTTTGTGTCCTCTATTGCAAAGATATAAGATTCTAGTCTTTTACCACATCAGTTCATGGAAAAACAACAACTGCAACAATGTACAAACACTGATCATGCAGAGTTTGGAGTTGAAAGAGTGTCCTTGTACTAAAATGACAGTTGACATTCATAAGCAATACATGCAACAATACATGCAAAAATACATAGTTTGTTTCTTGTTTAGTCAGGTAATAAGCGAGTACAAATTCATGACTTAAATATTGGAAAAGAACTATAAGTACATGATGGCATCCTGGTTGAAATGTTGGACCTTCTTACAGTTATAATACAAAATAACGTACACCACCACCAACATTATGACAGCTCAAACAGGATGCCATACCATTTGATTTGTTGTTAATTATTGTTAGCCATGCTAACCTTGGTTAAGAGTCATTTTACACCCAATAAACCTGTGATCCCTGGCTGAAAGGATTAGTTGACGTGGTTCTTGGACTAGCTACAGGAGAACCAGTGTGCCGACTTGCCAATGATGCAAAATCATCTTCTTCAGGTACTGCAGGTATAGGACTGCCCCAAGCATTTTGATTTGTTTGTTGTGTTGGTAGTGATTTGTTCATGTCTGTTGTCCAAGTCCCTGATATTCCACTATTTTGTGTTGTTCCAAAGGGATTGTGAGTTGTCAAAAGCCCTTGGTTGCCACCGTTTGCCTTGTTCATATTTTCTGCAGTCTGAAGCCACTGTTCAGCATCTGATGGTGTACGCTTTAATTGAGAGACTGGCGGAGACCATGGATTTGGCGCAGGATGACCAAATGATTGTGTTGTATTCACTGTAGTAGTCTGTAATCCATTATACATTGGAGAAGACATTGAAGACGCTTGCACAAGTCCAGGGCTTGCAACTTGTGGTGAAGACTGGAGAGGTAAAAAGGGTGCTGGGTAATTCCCTGGTACTTGCTGTTGTTGTTGTGGTTGATTACCATGTATATTCAGAGCATCAACAGTTTGTGGTAGCTTTGGTGGTTGTGATTCTTCTAGTAATGTTTCATAACCTTTTGGGTTATCCGCTCTCAAAGGTCCTAATGACATTGGAGTCGATTTATATCTAAGTGACATATGACGAGTAAATGGTGAAGGATTAAAAGGTTGAGGTCTGGCTCTTGCAACAGAGGGTGGAGGCTTCAAAACTGGTTGTACAACAGGTTGGACAGGTTGAACTGGTTGGACAGGTTGAACTGGTTGGACAGGTTGAGGAGGTGAAGCAGCAGCAGCAGCAGCAGCAGCAGCAGCAGGGACTGTTTGTGTAGGTCCATTCATAGTGCTTGTAGAAACAGCAGTTGGTGTAGAGATAGTTTCAGGGGATGTAGATGCCAGTTGTTTTAAGGTCTGTTGCTGTGTCTGTGATGGTGGTGGTGTTGATACTGCTGCTGTTTCAGATGATGCTGGTGGAGTTGCTGGCTGTCTATCTAGTGGCCATGGTGGCGTTTCCTGGTAAATATATCAATAAGGTATCAATAAGAAAGCACCTTTACTTGAATAACTTTCATTGCTAGTGTAATTTATTGTGTTTTTTTTTTTGTAAACATATACTGCCTTAACAGGTTTATCACAAAATAAAAGTTCTTAAGTGAATGTCATATTGTCTGAATAGTGAGGAGTGCTACAGCATAACTTAACTGTACTATTATATTCATAAGAACACATGGTGATAGTAAATGAAAAATAAGGAAGGAAAAAGCTTTGATATAAATATTCTTTAAATACAGTAATAGCCCACTTATAAGAACCTGGGTTTTAAGAACCTGTTCGGTTAAAATGTTCATTTTAAGCCCCTTCCAGATAAGGACCTATTAAGGTTTAAGTACCATTTATATAAGAAGCTTATAAGAACCTATTTAGGCTAAAATAAAAATTTGGGTTCTTATATGTGGGCTATTACTGTATACTTTAGCTTTACCTCTTTGCCATCCTTCGTCTTTGCAGCTTGCTGTATTGCTTGCGATTTCTGCTTTCTTTGCAGACATGCAGTAAATGCACATCCAACGGCATGACTAAGTCGTTCACCCTAAACAAATAACATCAACATTTATTTTCAATATGATTCCTACATACCAAGACATTTTTAATTAAATAACACAGTACAGTGGAACCCTGTTAATCTGGACACCAAAGGGACAGTATTAACGGGGTGGCCATATTAAGCGGGTAAATTTTATAGAAAATGTATGGGCATGCATTTCATTGGGACCTAAAAAACTGGCCGCAATAACGAGGTGGCCGTATTAAGGGGGTAAATTTTATAGAAAATGTATGGGCATGCATTTCATTGGGACCTAAAAACCTGGCTGCAATAATGGGGTGGTTGTATTAAGGGGGAAAATTTTATAGAAAATGTATGGGCATGCATTCATTGGGACCTAAAAAACTGGCTGCAATAACGGGGTGGCCGTATTAAGGGGGTAAATTTTATAGAAAATGTATGGGCATGCATTTCATTGGGACCTAAAAAACTGGCCGCAATAACGAGGTGGCCGTAAGGCGGGGTTCCACTGTAACTGTTTGTGGATTTGGTTTATAAATAAACTATCTTGTTTGTTGTCAAATAAGTACATTTGAGGCATTTTTAATTAGCACTTGTCATCAATAAGTTCGTTTTCAATTCCCCTGGAATCAATGACATGTTACAGTGCGACGCACCTTACCTTTTGAAATGTTCAAAGGGAAGACAATAGTGAAGTTTATAAGTGTCTGAAAAACCACCCAGGATGTTTAAATTTGAATAGGTGTAGCAAATAATTTGAAAAGACAAACTTTTGAAGGCTAATTCTAACTTGTACAAAACTAATTGGGTGTCCACGGTAAGGCGCATTATATTTTTAAAAGTATAAATGTGCTGCAACAGTTGTGACAATAGCTCTTCCAGAGGTATCGCCATGAGCGTAACATGAAAACGAGGCTCTCGGGCCAAGATTTGCTTCGCTAGCAAAGAGTTTACTGCAAATCAATACATCATCGCATCATTTTGATAGATATATTCGATATAGAAAGTTATTTCTGCCTCCACAACTATGGTCAACTATTACAGAGTCTGTAAAGAAGTTCTAAAGTAGAATATAGTGGTTTGTCATGTCATTTACTACAACTATCGAACAAGAAGCCACTCGCTGAACGACTCATCAAAATACGTCGACATTCTTACTTCTTACTCCAAGCCAACATACGCAGTCTGAATGCTTTATTAAACCACTTGGAAGCCAGATAATTTGTCAGAAACGAGGATGTACTTCTGTTGCTTCTTATTTCTTGAGTAGATCATCAATCTTCCTTTAACTATAGTTATCGCTGGTTCTAGCTATTCATCGTAAGTCTCAACAGCTTCATGACTTTTAGTTTCGAAAAAATATTGATTTACAACTAAATGTAATCCTTTTTAGAGTTTCGTCAGGACTAGATTGTTTTTTTTTTTTTTTACATAAGAATAAGAGGTATGAAGAGTTCTTGTTGAAGCCGTCTTGAACTGTAATACGTTTATGTTGTAATACGCATTGCCCGGTAACAATGCTTTTTTCGACTTTTTCTACTGTTGACACGGACTTTGTTTGTGCATAGTTTGCGGTTTTCCAGGATTCTGTTCTTCAATTAGTTTAATAAAGCATTCAGATTTGAAATGTTTGCTTTAAATCTACGGGAATGTCTGGTAGCCGGATTGTACTCTCGACTATATTGACGAGTCATTCAGCGAGTGACTTCTTGTTCAATAATTGTAGTAAATGCCATGATAAACCACTGTATTCTACTTTAGAACTTCTGTTCATGCATCCAAAGACTCGGCAGTGGTTGGCCATAGTTGGGAATGCAGAAATAACGTTCTATATCAAATATATTTATCAAAATGATGCGATGATGTGTTGATTTGCAGTAAACTCTTTGCTAGCGAAGCAAATCTTGGCCCGAGAGCCTCGTTTTCATGTTACGCTCATGGCGATACCGCTGGATTGTGGGAGCGGCGTGTACATCTACGATAAGAGCTATTGGGTTCTGTTTTATTATTTCAAAAATGGTGGATTCAATGTTGTTGTATTCTGTCTACTTACAGTATCTCTTGTTGCAATAAAACAGTGACACATCCATCTTCTTGTTGTTCCTTCTCTGCATATATATGAAAATACTCTTTCATCTGAAGGATCAGGAGTACAAAAAGATACTTTTTCTATGGTCTGGTCAATGACGAGAGACTGAAAGATAATTGAAGGTATATCAGAATAAGTTGAAGAAAAACATTGCGGAGAACAATAGTAAAGGAATTTGAAATATTGGAAGTGTAGTAGCATTAGTGTAAATAGTCATTTAGCATGCACTTACAGTTTTAATTTGAAGAATGATGCATATTCAGATATTGATGTTTGTATCAGAGTTTGTTGTGAGATAAGTTTGTTGTAAGATTGTTTTGTTGAAGTCAGAATCCTATATTTATTACAGAAGTCATGGGGCTAAGACCGCAGCAAAGGACAGAAATTGATTATGGATGTGTTGATGTCTAATGTGTACCAAGCTCAATAAGAATAGTTGTGGTGGGGTAATTTAAGAATATGTTAATCACAATACTTTATAATGTGTTACACCTTTTTAAAAATAGGTTAGTGTGAAAGATGTTAACACCTGTCCAAACGGGATTGTAGTTACACATGCATATACAAAATATGTTTTTCTGGATTATTATATTCCATGATCTCTTCTTAAATTGGTCTGAGATTGTTCAAAGTGAATTTGTTTGAATTCTGCCACCCTAGATAGATGCTTACAATCAATATTTAAAATTAAAAATTAAATTTTATTGTAATTTACATCTCTAAAAGCAAGGGAAAGCTAAGCATAGATATACACTACAAAACTGTCAGAGTTAGACTGATTTTATCATACACAGAAAAATCCTTACCAGTCTTCTATTGTAATTACACTTCATATAAGAGACAATTATATACCACAAACTACAGTTCACTTTGGTATTTTTAATCAATAGTAATTTGCTTCATCATTCAAAATATGGTGACCAATTTGAATAACTGTTCTTGTTGGCTGACTTCCATACATGTGAAAACTCTATTGTGTTACAATGTGAACCCAAGGTTGGCCAACAAAGGACAATAGCAGGCCACCTTTATTGATTAAGACTATAAATACACTTCCAAGTGTCATATACTTTTGTTGATTCATTTATAACTTCTATTTTTAAATATGTAGTGTGTTCTAAATGACATCTGTTTTTTACAGTGAACACCTGACACTGCTAGGATCAAGAAAAATGTTTATTAGTGGTAACGGATAATAGACATTTTAGGGGTGTTACTAAACAGAGTAACAGAGTAAGGAGTAACAAGTACACCGAGTAACGAGAAACCGAGTAACATTAAAATTTTTAAACATAGATTTTTCAAAAATGAAAAATAATGTTAATAACGTTACATTAATAATGTTACGAAATGAAAAAGAAATGAAAATGTCATATATTTTTACTTGATAAAGCGATCTTGAACAACAACAAATTCTACGGTATGCTGTTGATACTGAATGAAAATATTAATCTTCTTAATCAAAGATTTTTTAGTGGAGATGTTATAATTTTAGGGTAGGTATAGTCTGAGTTAGTTCTGTCATTGACTGACAAACAGTCAGTTGATGCACGTGTCAAGTCGTGTTTATCACTTCGTACAACAACTAATTTAATTCATTTATTCGTCGTTGGCTACGGTTTGCTGTTGATACTGAATGAAATAGAAAGGATTAAAACAAAAGGAGCATTCTTAATCAAAAATTGTACTCGAAAATGTTATAATTTGATGGTAGGCCAAGTCAGCTGGTTTTGAAAAGCTGTCAGTATCATTACGCACCATTACGCAGCCGGTCAGCGTCTTGCAATTGCATCTTTACAGTGCAACTACTGAAACCAGGGCCACCCAAACAAATGTCAAAATATTAACAAATAATGAAATTTATTAGCATTTTAAGCAAAAAAGTCAAACATTTGTAGAGATACTATTGGTTATATTCTCGATCGCGATTGGATAATCATGTTTTGGTGGCCCGGTTTCAGGAGTCGCACTGTAATGAAAATACATGAGTTTTAATCGCTTTATCGAGTAAAAATATATGACATTTTCATTTTGTTTTCATTTCATAAGCCTATTATTAACATTAATTATTTTTCATTTTTGAAAATCTATGTTTAAAAATTTTCATGTTACTCGGTTTTAGTTCTCGTTACTCGGATTACTCCGCTACTCTGTTTAGTAACACCCGACATTTTATTTAAAACTTTGGGAAAACATTTTGACCAATAGTATAATTTTTTTTCTCTGATGATGTGTGTGAGCCTGCACTATCTATTACCATTGTCAAAATGTTATTTCAGAAAATATCCTTGCTAACAATATTATTAACAAAAAAGCTTATAAAGTGTTACAAAAAAGAGAAATTAGCTCTATTAAAAATATTTTCATTTAAAATACTTTCAAACAGCCAAATGACTGCAAAAGAATGGACCTGCTGTTTTCCTTTTGCACTTTAGGACAAAAGCACACTTTCACAAACAAATACAAAAGATGATTCTGTTGACAGGAAATATTACACTCCCAGACAGTATGCGCCTGAATGATTACATTGGGAAATTTAGTTTCACAAATTGTTCCAAAATGTTAAGCAAAAAGTTGTTACATGTAATTGACAGAGTAAAATCATTATTTCTGATCATGATATCACTTATCTAGATAAAGGAATATTTTGTTACTTTAATAATGTTATCATTGAATTGATAACATGGTATTGTGCAATATTACAATGTAGATTCAATCAACGTTGAATTGAATTGATACACCCATTACATACATTTTTAAATACATTAAAATTGATGCTTAAATGTTCCGTGATCTAGAAGATTTTCATTAATAGGGTTCTCAGCAACAACTCTTGAAAAAAACCTTTATCAACGAGAAAGATCAAGTTCTTCTTGAAAAATCACACATATGGTTTATGAAGGTAGACATTTAGTACTCTAAACATGGTATGTATCGAATCGTTGGAAGTAGTAATCAAAAGGTCATTGATTTTAAACCTTTATTATAGTAGAATAACTTTTAGGATTTGGATTGAAGTCAGCATTCAAAGTTGCATCCAGGTTAAAGAAAGCTTGACCTAGCTTATGTTTACTCTAACACTCATTGCAATACTTGATAGGAAATCTCAACTCGGATTTAGCAAAAAGTTAGAATATATAAAGATTTTCAAAAATAAGATTACAACAAATCGTATTTCTGTGTGATCCGTTTCCTTAATCATTTGAATCATAAAAACAGCTTTTTTTATAAGATTAAATTTATGTATGGTCGTTATCAGGCAGAGATCAATCAAATCAGTGAATATAAAACTTGAACAGTTGAATACAAAACTAGAATCCTTGAATACTATAGTACGAAACTTGTAATGGTATGCTATCGAGTACCTAGTTCCTACAAAATATTCTCGTTTATCTTTTATTTAAGTAACCAATAAAACACATAGGATCTATGCTAAAGCTAGTGTGATTAATATTCAACACCAACAACTGAGGAGTGTAAAATAGATGGCAGAAACCATAGTGTGCAATATAATATAGTACAAGATATGTACCTACCTTGGTTTCCTCGTCTACGACTCGAATACAATCCGATGTCACTAGTAATGTCATTCGTTTTTTCTTATGAATACCAGCCTACGTGTAACAGAAAGTGTTGAAACAGTTGAAATAGAATAACACTTTTTTACAAATAATTACACATACTTCAAGTCGGACTTATCAACAAGTTGAAATCTATGTTGCCTTCGGCTTCGTTTGCCCAGATTTAGCGAAAGTGAAAGTGTTGTTAGCCATAATTCAATACATCCCCGTTAGACATTCACAAGTCCACCAATAACCTTGTTTCAGCGAGAACGGAAAACAAAAATAGTAACTACACTTACATCTTTCATCCGGCGAAAGGCTTCGGCACAGACCTGGGTTCCTCGTGACTCGGTGACTTCGATCGATCCTGCATACTAGAAACCCAACAAACATTATCAATATCACCAAATATCCATGCGAACTAGAGGCTAAATGCTGAACAAAACAGTAAGGTTTACAGCTGTGTGGTTTATTGCTTGTGCTAGTACAGAAGTGGCAAAATAAAGCCATTCTAGAGACAGACCTTGACTGGAAAGCTTACACCTCCATTACGAACTTTGTAACTATCGTTTTCCCAAACTTGAGGTCGATGGCTCTCTGGAATATGGCGCCGTGAGCTCCTCATACTTAAACTACGCTTTAGACGCTTCATTGTGGATTAAAAAAGGACTGAATCAAAAGGTATAGGATGAAATACTAAAGAGATTCTCCTCTCTTTAAGGAATGTATAATTATCATTGAATTATCGATCTGCAATTTCGTGCTTTCAATCTCTACAACTGCGCAAGCGTGAACCATTATAATGTATGTTAATATATGCAAATCATTTTTGTGGATGTGTTGGCCGTCTATATTTATCGATTACAGCACGTCTTGGTCCAATATGGGTTTCCTCAGAATAAACATGTGAATATTGATGATTAGCTATGATTTCCTTTGCGATTATTACTGATTTATCTTTGTTTGATATCAGCTCTAGCTTGATGCCATTATCGAACTGTGTTTGTTTTTCTCTTTTCGTCCTTGACAGGTACAAATAATTGACTTATGAATCTTTCCGATGTTTATGTCAGGTATAGTCAATAACTGATCACTTTTGCATGCCATCTTATTTAGATTTTACCGCTGATAACGTATTATTTTGTCATCATAAATTCTTCACAACTCATTTTTACCACAGGTAGCCCATACGACGAAGGAGAACGACATCTTAAAACTACCTAGAATTATTATTATTATTTTGTGTAAAAATTTGCTCTGTTACTCCAGCTGTACCAGTTCATTTGATTCTTACATTTAAATAACGCAGTGTATTAATAATGGATAATTTCTAGACTTGTTTTTACTCGTATGACTAGCAATTATACAATGCGACGTTTATAGTGGGTAGTTCCGCTCCGACATTGAAATGGAAAACCGACATCTCATGCAGATCACTATTGCTCAACCATCATTTGAAAAACAACTGGCATAAGTCGAGGCATTCTCTACCTTTCAAGAATATCTCCTAGTAACCGCTAAATCCCCGCCCCACCCCAGCTGGTCAATACTGCATCTCATAAGCTACATTTAAATTTTGGTAGGGAGGGGAGGGGGTGATAATAATAATAATAATAATAACTTTATTCAGGTGTCTATGTATTTAGTTTATACAACTAATTGGGGACACAAAGGAAAAGGAAAGTAAAAGTAAAAGTAAAAAATATCTATATGTAATATTAATCTATAACTATAGTGTATGAGAGGATCTAACATTATGTAATCGATAGTTGCTTAGTTAGCGCAAAGGGGTTTACCGTTTCAGTAGAGTTAGGGCTCGGTGGGGTACTTCCTTTGTCCAAGTGAGAGGTGAATCGGCGTACCTTTTAGGGTAAAAATATTTATATTCTATCTTAGAACATAAAACATTTTCTAACTTATTTCCATTACACTAGAACACACATATATATATAGGAATTGGCATCTCGTTTTATTGACAATTATTTAAGATCAAGTTAATGAAAAAAGTTTACAAGTTACACAACGTGCGTGTACCGAGAGATACCTTCGAGTATCTACTTTAACAAACTAACCCTATTTATACAAATTACATCTCCCTAGAGTATAATTTTAACATAACAGCACGCTAGTATTCATCCCATATCGGTAGAAAATACATTTGCTGTGCGTACCTTTTAGGGTCCTTTTAGGGTTCTGGCTCAAAAATCAGTTACGTAACATTATTTCATACCTGTAAGAGTCATTTTTACTCTGAGTTTGGGGGAATGGGGGGGGGGGGGGGGGGGGGGAGATGTCACAGTTTTCAAGAGAAGCTACGGCCAAGAGTTCGAACCCTGCTGACGTCCTGCTATTGATCTTATTTTCGTTTCCCCCCGCTGTATTTGTACTACAGTGGAACCCCGCCTTACGGCCACCCGCTTAATACGGCCACCGAAAGGACAGCCCAAACATACCGTATTAACGGGGTGGCCGTATTAAGCGAGTACATTTTATAGAAAATGTATGAGCATGCCTTTTGTCGGGACCTAAAAAACTGGCCGCAATAACGGGGTGGCCCGGCGTATTAAGCGGGTGGCCGTAGGCGGGGTTCCATTCTTTTTGCATTCTACTTAACGTAACAATAAATTTGCTGTTGCTAAGTACTTCAGTTTGTAATATGATTATTTTGTGAATATTGAATTGTGAATATTGAATCAAAATTCGAAAAACAGAATTCGAAGGGACATTCTTGATCTTAAGGACGGGGCCTACTATTGCCACTGCGCAGGCTACTGCGCATCTACATAGTTTCCATTTTAACGCGCTATCTTACCTCAAAAGATGACAAAATACAAATAAAAAACCATCTAACGATGGTAGACGCGACGGTAGCGGTTTTTATAAAAACAGTCCCACAATGCACTTATGATGACGAATTTCTTTACTTAGTAGGGAGGGGACCGGTAACCCCAATTTTTTTATAACTGCAATTATTAAGAACATGTTAAACAATGGTTTTGATGTAAAATTTCGAAAAAGCAACTGATTTTTGAATGGAAAATAGACAAAAATTCGAATTTTCTGAACCTCGTAAAATACAAGTCGCGATGCTAAAAAAATCATATTTCATTACTAACTTTTGAAAATACGTTACAAAATATATATTCCTATTAGAAAATTACTTGTTAATTGTTTACCGCTATCAAAGAGATGTTTCAATGAAAATCCTTTGAAAAACAAAATTATTTGTCGATGCCGGTAAAATCGTGACGTCAGCCATATTTAAGACTCATTATTTCTCTTAACTGCCCGGTGACCCCACCTTTTTTAGACAGATTTGTAGAACCCTCTGAAGGGTTAAAACAACTCACATAGTTATTTGAAGAATACATTACTTTTTAATTAGTAGGCCCCGTCCTTAATTGCTTCGTCAGCTAATGTAATCCGTACAAATGACTTTATAAAATGCTAAAGAGCACTGAGATGATGTGAAATGTCCACTACACAAACTTCGCACTATATAATAATAGTAGTAGTCGTAAACGTTTATTTAAGAATAGTGCGAATCTTTATTATCCAATTCAACTTTAGGATCTTATACACACAACATGTTTTCATTTCAATGTTTTATAAATACAAAATATAATGGAATAGGACAACGAAGATAGTTTTTACACTATCAATACTGAATATACAGAAATACTAATCAGTTTCTACAGTCTGTCTCACTAAATTCAACATTCAACGCTTCCAAAGATGATCTTAGTGTCGGGAACGTACTTCGAACTGAAGACCATGAAGAAACTGGTTTAGAAAGCCTAAAATAGGAAACAAGAATTTAGCTGAAGCCATAAAACACACAATAAACATAGTAAATCAATATCATTTAATCGTGTCCAGAGACGCTAAACTAACAATATAATCATAACAAAATATAAGAACATTTTAACAGGGTCTGAATGGGGTTAACTGTTAACTGAGAAACGGCTTTAAAATTAACTGTTAACTGAGAATTCCGTGTCTTTTTAGCTGATAACTGATATCGACAAGATAACTGTTAGCTGATATTTCTTTGTTTTTAATTAATAAATTTGTCTTTTAGGGCATTTCACTTCAAAATTGCAGCATGTCAAGTAATAAAATGTAATATGTTGTCATTGTAGTATCTGTAATATGTCTGCAGATGACGAAAAACAGATTTGTCATGTGAATTTTAGGTAAAAAGTACTGTATTATTAACCCATATGTTTTTGTTAATTATTAAACATAAGAATTAATAATTAATGTTTGGCTTAACTGAGAACCGAGAAATTTAACTGATAACTGAGAAAATTGCTAAAATTTAGCTGTTAACTGATATTGGGACCCCCCCCCCCCCCCCCCATTCAGACCTGTTTTAATTAAATAATCATTAAAATGTCAAAAAAGACAAAAGAAAAAAGTGAAAAAGAGAGCGAAGAGAGAGAGCGACCGAGGAGGACCTCGAGAATGTTTTAAGCTATAAAAGGAGAAATTCTTTCCTACTTTTTAAATCCCAGCCATTCTTTAACTTGCTTAGTGAAGACATCAGCGGTTCCTCCAATGATTGCTTCAAGATCGACTTCCTACAAACGATCAACACAATCAATGAATTAGCCTTCCCTCCTTCTCCCCACCACCCTCCCCTCCCCCTCTCTCCCCCGATCCCCAAGAGCCGCCACGCAGGCTATCAATCAATCGACGCTGTAAATTTGCAAAATTTAATTTTAAACAGGTAAACCATCATATGTCGGTTGGGCTTCCTTTCTTTATAGTTTCGTTCTGCAAGAAATTCGTCCTAACTTTGTACTTAAAGAACTGAAATCAATGAAATCAACAAAGGGAACTGGTCTGGATGGCATCCCTGCAAGACTACTGAACGACTCTGCTTCTAAAATATGCGGTCCAATCACTAACCTCATTAACATGTCAATTAATACTAGTTCTATTCCATCAGAGTGGAAATCTGCAAAAGTGACTACCATATTTAAATCAGGGAGTAGGAGTGATTTAAATAATTATCGCCCAATTTCAGTTCTTTCCCTTATTTCAAAAATAATGGAACGCGCTGTTCAAGTGCAAATGGTGGAATTTCTTACAAAGAATAAAGTCCTGTCTAATTACCAATCTGGTTTTCAAAACATTCAACAGAAACAGCTACTGTACATCTCACTGACCATATATTTGAACACATGGACAAACAAATGATGACGGGCGCTATTTTTATAGATCTTAAAAAGCGTTTGACCTAGTTGATCATCAATGCCTGCTACACAAAATGGAACATTATGGAATAAGGGGACAAAGTTTAAGCTGGTTTGAAAATTATCTCACCACTCGTTTTCAGTCAGTCAAGTATGGCAAGGAACTGTCATCTAGTCTCCCAATAGACTATGGCGTTCCCCAAGGATCCATACTGGGCCCAATACTATTTGTGTTATACATAAACGATCTACCACAGTCACTTCTTAAATCTTCAATAAATATGTATGCTGACGATACGGTTATCGATTTCACTGGGCCTACCTCTACCGTTATTATACAAGCTCTACAGGATGATCTAAATCGTATCGCGGATTGGTTACTGGATAACAGATTGATACTAAACCAGAGCAAGACTAAATGGATGCTGTTTGGGACAAGACCTAAACTAGAACACACCACAAACATTGAGATCCAACTCTATGAAAAAAAAACCTTAAAAGAGTATATAGTTTTTGCTATCTGGGAATAACGTTAGATGAAAACCTTTTATGGAATGAACATACTGAAATACTATGCAGTAAAGCAAGTAAAAGCATAGGCCTACTGGCCCGTATAAGACCCTATCTTACACTTAAAGCCGCCAAGTGCATTTATAACTGCATAATACATCCCATTTTTTGTTATGCTGATACAGTATGGGGAGAATTACCCCTAGGAAGTAGCAAAAACCTACAACGACTACAAAACAGAGCGGCTCGTGTTATAATAAGGAGAGACTCAACAGATGAAGCTTTCAACACTTTAGGATGGACAAACTTACAAACACAAAGAAAAATGCATAAGTGCATTTTAGTCTATAAATGTCTATAGGGGGTTCTCCCTTTATCCAAGTGGTAGGGGTGATCGGCGTACCTTTTAGGGTTAAAATATTTCCTGTGCGTACCTTTTAGGGTCCATTTAGAGTTTTGGCTCAAAAATCAGTTGTAAGGGTCGTTTTTACTCTGCTTTATTTGTATCTGTGCGTACCTTTTAGGGGTCATTTTCAAAATCTCCGCCGATCACCCCTACCACTTGGACAAAGGGAGTACCCCCCGGGTGAATGGGCCACCCTGCCTAAATAAAGTTTACTTACTTACTATAGTTTGTGTTGAAAAAATATCTGTACATTTAGAACAGTACTTGAGTGGTAAGTTAGCCAAAGGAAGCCCAACCAACACACCGAAATATGAAATGGTTTGACGTGCATGAATACGGACTTATACTTCATTACGGTAAGTAATGTATAGCATACCTTTCCTTTAGGGATCTTTCCTGTGGCTTCTCGTCCTACAGCTAGAAACAGTCCTAGAGCAACAGTGTATGCTACGGCACTGTAGAATAACACACATGACTTTATTAGCTTAGAGAAGACGATGTTTTGTGTGCATGTAGTCAAGAAACACTTACTCATAGTTATATGAACAGCTTCAAAATTTAATACAAACACAAATGATGATATCCACACCCCTCGAGGGACTCCTCAGGCTTTTCAGACTATTTGTTACAACTGTGGCGGGCTTATTATGGGACTGCTATGCAACATTCTTTGGATATTAAGAGCATCACCAACCCTGAATCAAGTCTAGTTTTTAGACGTATATAGATACTATTTCCTGTACAGTAAAATTGGAAAAAATAAGGGCGTCTCCTCTTAACAACCGAGTTCGCAAAATCTTGAGAATCTCTAAACCTTAGCCCGGTATTCAAACTAGTCGTCTTGGTGCAGGTAAAAAGGCAGGTTTCTCTACAGGGGTAGACTATTGCCTAGAGACATGTCTGTTTTCGGTAGGAGAGGCAGGGTAAATATGGCAGGGGGTAGGTTGAGGGAGTTAGAGGGTAGGGGGAAGGGGGGAGGGGCCGGGCGACATACTTTTAACTAACGTCAAAGCAATTAAAACAAGGCCACCACACAAAGGTTTACCTGGATCCCCGTGATAATGGCATTAAATTGAAGAAATAATACGCCAAAGACAGGATATATAGACCCAACGGATCGTTGTCCTGGAAAACAACAATAATTATTCATTTTAGACTTACCCAAGTCGAACTCGTTTATCAAAGGACTAGTGTGCAATGTTTGTTACAGTAGCGAGCGAAGCGAGCCAGCGGGTTGGGCGCGAAGCGCGCTACGAGCCGTACTTTGTGAAAGTCTATATTCATTTGAACTAAATAAGCCTTTGATGTTGACAAACAAACAAACACACAAAAACAAATAAACAAAAAGATATAAACAAATAAAAAAACGAACAAACAAAATGAAATAAACAAATGAACGAACAAACACACAATAACAAACAAACACACACATACACACATACACAAACAAACAAAAACACGCAAACGGCAAAAACAAATAAACAAACAAACTAATAGATAAACAAGCAATGAAATATATAAACAAACAGACAAACAATTGAACAAACAAACAAAAGCTACGAGATTATTTTTAGTTGTATAACCTTCCAATTAAAGTTCACAATTAAATCAAGTATTTAGATAGGAATATTGTCCGATCGCATGATAAATATCATTGCTTTACGTCGTTTAACGAATCTCCCTAGCCAGTAGCTATAATGTATTCGACACACTCACTACCCCTACTGATTAAATATTTTAGCACACATCTCCGCTCACATTTTATTTGTGCGGAGGGAGGAAAACCGGATAACCCTGAGAAAAGCCCTCGAGGCATGAGTGAAAACGACTATATATCTCAGTCACAATACTACCATTAGACTAATTACACTGACTAAAGTGGTGTTTTTCTACGGTCTTGCATGTTTTAACCTTGGTGTAATAGTAGAGTGAATATCGACACTGGATATAAAAGATAACGTGAACTCAAGTGACAATCAAGTGCTTTTAATGCGGTCGCTTCTATTCTATTATCTTTGTACCTTCATGATATCGGTAAAATGCAATTAAAACCTTAAAATTGTGATGTGTCCTAATAATTAAGCAAATATTTGCTTAACGTCTCTTTTTAGATGATAAACATGGCTATATATGGGAGAATATGCCATTTTCAAAAAGGTTGTAAACATCGACATATCATTCCGAGAAGGAAAAAAAGCACACGTCATGACTATGACATTTAGATAACATTTGAATGAAAAAGTTGATAGTTATTGACATAGTGACAAGGCAATTAGTATGTCTGTCACCTTTAGGGTATTCTTCAATAGTTTGATGCTCAAATATTTAATAAATGACGGGAAGTAGTGCAGCTAAAACATGAAACTAGATGAAACAGACACGACAAGTAGAAAATAATGAAAAAATGTATAGGAGATAAATAGATTGAAAAATGAATGAATGAACATATGAATGGATGGATGGGTCAATGAACAAATAAATGAATGGATGAATAAATGAATAGATAAATAAATGGATGGATGGATAAATGGATGGATGAATGAATGAATGAATGAATGAATGAATGAATGAATGAACATATGAATGAATGAATGGATGAATAAATGGATGAATAAATGAATGGATGGATGGATGAATAAATGAATGAATGAATGAATGGATGAACATATGAATGAATGGATGGATGAATAAATGGATGAATAAATGAATGGATGGATGGATGAATAAATAAATGAATGAATGAATGGATGAATTAAAGAATGGAGAAATAAATGAATGAGCTGACTTGTGGATGGAAAAAAGAGGAATAAATAAATGGAGAGATGCATGCATGCATAAAGCGTACATTTTTGTTTCAATAGTGGTTCATCTGTAATTACCTTGTTGGAAGGTTTTCTAGCTTCATTTTGTATTTGTGTCCATATGAAGTCCAGTTCAGAGTGATAAGCTGCAGTACGACCTGGTGTAGTGGCTGTATCCATCGAGAATACCAGGTTACCACCACTAGAATAAACAATGGATGCATCACTGTTATACTTATCGAAACAATAATAAAAATAATACTAATAAGAGCGGGATTCCTGTGTGATTCCTGGAATCTTATCCCTGTGGCACTTTGGTCAGTAATGGCATCCCTATTAGAATCCCTGTAGCGTTAGTGATTACTGGCCGAACGCGTTATATACATTTTACCTTCCTTCAGACAACAGACTGAACAATGTTTGTTAAATTACCTTGCTTCAGACAACGTCAACATTATCCCGTCTAAGTTACTCTTCCCTCCAGACTTTAAACTGCCGACGTGCGTTGAAAGCATAAGGCCTGGCTGAGGATTAGACGGGTTTTGAAGCTGGAACAGATTCCGATATATATATGTTAATTTCAAATAACCGTAAACATTTTTTCAAATACCGTGTATTGACCTCAAGATGCTATGTTGTAAGTGTGATCAAGATGTTATAATACAGAGTGTATTTATGCATGCATTGATGTGAAAAGTAAATCAATCAAAACACAAACCTTTAACACATTTATCAAATCCGCGCATGTTTTCGACTTTTCTATTTTTCTCTTGAAATCTTTTGTACTAAACTCATCCATGCTATAAAGAGAAAAAACCCTGTTAGAAAGGTATTTACGGTCTACAACTCTTAAAATGTCAACTTTTTGTTAATGTGTTTGTTTGTTAATGTGTTTGTTTGTTAATGTGTTTGTTTGTTAATGTTTTTGTTTGTTCATGTGTTTGTTTGTCAATGTGTTTGTTTGTTAATGTATTTGTTTGTTAATGTGTTTGTTTGTTAATGTGTTTGTTTGTTAATGTGTTTGCTTGTTAATGTGTTTGTTTGTTCATGTTTTTGTTTGTTAATGTGTTTGTTTGTTAATAAGTTTGTTTATTAATGCGTTTTTTTTTTTTGCTTGTTCGTTTGTAAATTTGTTTGGCTATTATGTTTGTCGTTTGTTTGTTCGTTTGTCTAATTGTTTGTTTGTTTATTTGTCTGTGTTTTTGTTTGTCTGCTTTTTGTTTGCCGGTCTATTTGTTTGTTTGTTTGTTCTTTTATTTGTTTGTTTGTGACTTACTTGTTAAAGTGTAAAAGCATTGTCTTGGTAAATTGGAATATTTTATCAAAGTATTCTGAATATCGTATGTTGGTCAGTTGTCCTCTGAAAAACATTGAAAACACAGTTAAATTGACACTGTAAGAGGTGCAGGGAAACCCTTGCAAAGCAAAGATCCCAATGAAAAAAAAAATACTATACAAATGTTAAACACAAAGAAACATTGAATCGAAATTGAATGAACGATTATGGAAGGATGATTGAATGCTTTTACACATTGATGGATGAAAAAACGAATGGGTGATGAAAGAATTAATGAATAATTGAATGAGTGACCAAATAAGAAACAAATGGATCAACTAAAGGATGAATATATGGATGATTGAATGAATGAATGAGCAAACGAACGAATGAATCAGCGCCTAATTGATGAATATATGAATGAATTCAAGAAAGAATGAATAAATAAATACATGAATGGATGGATGAATGGATGGATGAATGAATGAATGGATGGATGGATGGATGAATTAATTAATTAATGGATGAATGGATGAATGGATGAATAGATGAATGAATGAATGAATGAATGGACGAATGGATGAATGCATGAATGAATGGATGGATGGATGAATTAATGAATGGATAAATGAATGGATGGATTAATGGATGAATGAATGTATGGATAAATGAAGGTTTCAATTCAGACTAAGTGATAATGTTAGTGTCCTAGAGTACTTACTTTACTAGTGTCATATGTACGTTAAATCCAGCTTTGACACTTTTATCAGGCATGTTGTCTAGCCATAGTACTGGTTGGTCTGGATCGACAATTCTAAACACGATCAAAAATAAAGAGCAAGATTGGAAACGATGGGATATAGTTTTCACACCAAGACAGCAAAAGGACATGCAAACTACCCTCTCACCCCCCCAGTCAGGCATAGTCGATATTTGGTAAGATCGTACAGAGAACAGCACACAAAACACTGAACAAATATCGAACTGTTCGGTAAATGATACTGACAGTAACATAGCCACCAGAACAGGCGTTCTTGAGGAGTATTCCGGCGTTTAAGACAGGAATCTTTAACCCCGATTTTCCCAAAAACTCCACTTAAAATAAACCCTGAATTATGGTTTAACAACAAGATTGGAATTTCAGCCGTGTAAATTATACCTGCGCCATTTAATGGCCACGTCAAAAAGCTCCCTCCATGTCATCTTGTTCTTTGTATGACCTTTAGATGATCGTAGTGTCTTGAAGTAGTTACGGGCTACCTGTGCCACATCGATAATAGCCAATCCCATGGCACGTTGATGACGTACATTGGGTAGAAAACCATCAGTATGGTATTGTATTAAAGGACCAAGGATAGATGATTTACATAGTAAAACCTGTATGATGAAAAAACACAACTATAGCAGACAGACAGACAATCCATCAGTATGGTATTGTATTAAAGGACCAAGGATAGATGATTTACATAGCAAAACCTGTATGATGAAAAAACACAACAACTATAGCAGACAGACAGACAGACAGACAAACCATCAGTATGGTATTGTATTAAAGGACCAAGGATAGATGATTTACATAGCAAAACCTGTATGATGAAAAAACACAACAACTTTAGCAGACAGACAGGCAGACAGACAGACAGACAGACAGACAGACAATCCATCAGTATGGTATTGTATTAAAGGACCAAGGATAGATGATTTACATAGTAAAACCTGTCTGATGAAAAAACACAACTTCTATAGCAGACAGACAGACAGACAGGCATACTGACAGACAGACAGACAGACAGACTGAAACAGACAGACACAAACAGACAGACATACATAAGTACATGTAGTACCTGTGCTTCTGGTGTGAAGTCACTAAATGAGATATTTTCAACCTCCCTGAAGACAGAAAGTAAAAACATTCAAATTTATTAAAAAAACATCAAACTAAAGCAGAAGAAGAACATAAACCTAGACTACAAATATTGCATTAATTGTAGCTAATATTCGAATAAACAAACAATGCATTGAAATACAATCTAACCTACCTGATGTGTGGTTGTATTCCAGGCTGTTCAGTGTAATTCTGAGAAAAACAAATTGAAAGAATGAATGAATGGATGAATGAATAAATTCTGTCAAGTTTGCAGGCTCCCCCTGTTTTCAGGAAATTGTTGTGAAATTGGAGACATAATTTGCTTGTTATATTAACTGTCTCTTTTGTTCTATGTTTAATAAAACAATTATTGATTGAATTTGATTTTTGCACTATATCATAAACCTTGAGTCTGTATTATCTGTCTCTCAGTCTACATCTGTCAGCTGATAACAAAGAACTCTGTCTTGAAAATGATATCATGCTCAACCTCACCCAATAATTGTTAACTGCGGTTTTCGGGTTTCTGCGAACTCAGATATTTCAACGGCTTGTTGTGAAATTCGTTTTTGGCTGCCGTCAATCAAAAACATAAAAGGTGCCGACTAATTAGCAGCAGCCAAAAACAAAAACAAATTTCACAACTGGCAGTGGGAATGTCTGAGTTCACAGAAAGACGAAAACCGCAGTAACGTGTTACAGTGCGAATCACAAAACCGTGGGCACCTAGAAATATTTTAGAAATCGTCCCTTGTTCGTTGAACAACTCAAAAACAACTATATCACCTCAAGAAGTTTGACTGATGTGTAGTATGATAAACTTTTTGTACTTAAGAGTTTTTTTGTGAGTTGTTCAACGAACAAGAAACGATTTCTAAAATATTTCTAGGTGCCCACGGTTTTTTGATTCGCACTGTAAGGTACCTGTATATTAAATGGCAAGCTTTTGACCCAGTGATCTTTTAACCGCCCATCTAATCCAGCATCAGCAGAATATTCAGTCACAGGTGTATCAAGATTATAATGAAGATATCGAGAATATTCTATAAAATAACAATTTTTAAACAGTCATTTTGAAATATCATATTCAAAGTAGTCTTTTTGGTTGCCTTCGGTTTCCCATTGCTTGAATTTAATGTCCGAGGGCCTCTGTAAATCAAAAATGTTTTTGCTTAGTTCTTACCTTTGAGATAATGAGCTTTGACCGTGATACCATGAGTAAGATCAGGGGCATGATCATCAACAATAATCTGATATGGAAAACATACCATCAACTGAATTCTTCATTTAAAACATGAAAAAAGTATTTCATTAATAAGTCCTGCCCTACTGTTTCCTACATAACAAAAGTCAATACAAAACCCCACATCTGGTTCATGGTGTAATGTTCATTGTTTTTCATTGTTTTACCAGTTTGTGACCATGGTTAAACATGAACGACCATGGTCATTTTATAGTATTTTCAATTCTACAAGGTTTGTGTTATTCAGAGTTTTACCAGTTTGTGACCATGGTCGTTCATGTTTAACCATGGTCATTTTATAGTATTTTCAATTCTACAAGGTTTGTGTTTTTCATTGTTTTACCAGTTTGTGTCCATGGTCGTTCATGTTTAACCATGGTCATATAATAGTATTTTCAATTCTATAAGGTTCATGGTTTTTCATGGTTTTACCAGTTTGTGACCATGGTCGTTCATGTTTAACCATGGTCATTTTATAGTATTTTCAATTCTACAAGGTTTGTGTTTTTCATTGTTTTACCAGTTTGTGTCCATGGTCGTTCATGTTTAACCATGGTCATATAATAGTATTTTCAATTCTATAAGGTTCATGGTTTTTCATGGTTTTACCAGTTTGTGACCATGGTCGTTCATGTTTAACCATGGTCATTTTATAGTATTTTCAATTCTACAAGGTTTGTGTTTTTCATTGTTTTACCAGTTTGTGACCATGGTCGTTCATGTTTAACCATGGTCATTTTATAGTATTTTCAATTCTACAAGGTTTGTGTTTTTCATTGTTTTACCAGTTTGTGTCCATGGTCGTTCATGTTTAACCATGGTCATATAATAGTATTTTCAATTCTATAAGGTTCATGGTTTTTCATGGTTTTACCAGTTTGTGACCATGGTCGTTCATGTTTAACCATGGTCATTTTATAGTATTTTCAATTCTACAAGGTTTGTGTTTTTCATTGTTTTACCAGTTTGTGTCCATGGTCGTTCATGTTTAACCATGGTCATATAATAGTATTTTCAATTCTATAAGGTTCATGGTTTTTCATGGTTTTACCAGTTTGTGACCATGGTCGTTCATGTTTAACCATGGTCATTTTATAGTATTTTCAATTCTACAAGGTTTGTGTTTTTCATTGTTTTACCAGTTTGTGTCCATGGTCGTTCATGTTTAACCATGGTCATATAATAGTATTTTCAATTCTATAAGGTTCATGGTTTTTCATGGTTTTACCAGTTTGTGACCATGGTCGTTCATGTTTAACCATGGTCATTTTATAGTATTTTCAATTCTACAAGGTTTGTGTTTTTCATTGTTTTACCAGTTTGTGACCATGGTCGTTCATGTTTAACCATGGTCATTTTATAGTATTTTCAATTCTACAAGGTTTGTGTTTTCATGGTTTTACCAGTTTGTGACCATGGTTGTTCATGTTTTAACCATGGTATTATTATAGTATTTTCAATTCAAGGGCCTATTCATTTGGTGACCATGGATGACAATGTTTCTTTAGAGTGACCATGGTTGACCTTGATGCAATTAAACATTCACAGTCAAACCATGCATGGATCTGACGCAGGGGTTGTTCTAAGTGGGGCACTGCAGTATAAAGTAGAAATAGTGCTACAAATATTATGTGTTACTCACTCTTGTAGAAGCTTTAACAGCATGGTAGAAGTTACCAAGTGCACCGTAACACAGACCTTCCATGTAGATACATGCAGCATTGTGAGGCTCTAGTCTTATACATGCCTATAAACAATCAATTAATAACATCATTATATACATGAGTTAGATGAAGGATTGTATTCTCTATTAGTCAATGATACATGCAGCATTGTGAGGCTCTAGTCTTATACATGCCTATAAACAAACAATTAATAATATCACTACATCCATGAGTTAGATGGATTGTATTCTCTATTAGTCAATGATACAGTTTATCTGAGAAGACAAGGCATGGAGAAAGCTAGCTTAACAGTGTCTAGCCTAAGGGATGGAACATCATTGATATCTGATGGGGGGTTGGTCAATTTATCAGGGCAGTATATATTTTTCTGCTTCAGGCTGTGTGGGGTATTTCTTTCAGCTTTGTACAATATTTTTTTCAGTTTTTTTTTTTGTGTGCACGATTTGTTTTTCAAGGTTAAGCTGTGGGGGGGGGGGGGGGGGGGGGGGGGGATACTGCATCCCTCCCATCCATTATCTAATGGTACATCCCTTGTTGTCTGAGCCAGGCATTGAAACCAGACTAGAATCCAATCCACAAACTACTAGATCAAATATGTCTCTCTATATTTTATTGCAGTGTTTCTATAGTAAGAGACTAACCTTGAAGTTTTGCAGTGCTCTAGCAGGTTTACCATTCATGTATAACAGTACACCAATCAACTGTAAAGTCTGAACAAACAACAACAGTTGTTGATTCATATTTCTCTCTCTAGGGGATCATAACTTATCAATTACCAGTACTCATTAAAATTTATATTTTGATATACTTATCAAACATCCATCAGAAGTTAAAAGTCTAATTTATGACAAACGTACACACAAAAAATATATAAGCAAACTAGAAAAAAAGCAGTTATTAACTTAAATATTAAAATATAAAATTGTTACTTTGTATAGCTGTACAAAGTAACTTACACTCACTTTCTCAAATTAAACATAAGGAAAACAAACATAACAAGCTGCAATGCCGTTTTTAAGGAGACAAGCGGATCTGAGATCCGCATAGTTGAGGGAGATTAAGATAGCAAGGTGTCAGTTCTTTTGTCTTTGGTCAGCATGAAAAATTTTATGGCACAAAGATAAAAAAAACTATGGCATTTGAATTTACTGCATAAAGTCTTATGAAATCCCTGAAAGGAATAATCAATTTAGTTTGAATGTCATGTCTGTACAATTTTGTTTAAAACCACACTAATCTCTTTAATATTTACCTCTAAACTTCTACTTAGAAATAAATAAATAAACTATCGTACTAAATCACAAATGTTCTATTTTCTTTATAACAAATGTATATTTTTGTATGACAACCTTACTGCAAGTAGGTGTAGATAGATAAATAAAAAAATCGATAAATATATAAATGGATGAATAAATAGATAAATAAATAAATCGATAAATATATATTAAATGGATAAATAAATAAATAAATAAATAGATAAATAAATAAATAAAAGATAAATTTATGAATAAAATGGATAAATAAATAAATAAATAAAAGATGAATATATAAATGAAATAAATAGATAAATAAATTAAATAAATAAATAGATAAATAAATAAATAAATAGATAAATAAATATATAGATAAATAAATAAAAAGATAAAGAAAGAAAGAAAGAAAGAAAGAAAGAAATAAGTAAATAAAGAAAGAAAGAAAGAGAGAAATAAATAAATAAATAAATAAATAAATAAGTAAATAAGTAAATAAATAAATAAATAAATAAATAAATAAATAAATAAATAAATATATAAATTAATAAATAAATTAATAACTGAATACTGTACCGATGCACTGTCAGGTTCTATTGATAATGCCATCATGAAATGTTTATATGCGTTGTCAACCTTGCCAAGTTCTCTGTAAGCATGACCAAGGTTACGATGGATTTCAGCAAGGTTTGTCTTGGACTCAAGTGCTCGCTTGTACCAGGTTATTGCTTCCTGGAATACATATTATGGAAGAATATTGTCACTTACGAATTCTACATGTTCAGTTAATGAAACATATAAAGTAATTAAATCACTGAATAATTATATACTTGCATAAATGTATATATGCACAATATAAAAGAAAATTATATGCACTGTCAGATTTGAGAGTACTGTTAATGTCACAGTAATACAGCACCACTCGAAAGCTGCATTTTCGCTGGCCCCCTAATACAGTACCGCTATTGTTTGGTTAGGTTTAGGGCAATTGTTTGGAAAGATTGTTTTTTAAACCTAATAAACCTAAAGGATGTTTCGATTTGATGCTGACAGTCCCCTTATAAAGTCAACCTTATCAAAAAAATCCATAGCAATTGAAAGTTCATAATCCCCAGCCATACAAGAATGTAGATGATGCACTTACTTCGACCAGTCCTCTATGGTACATGGATAGACCTAGATACAGCAATGCTGCAGGCTGGTTCTTTAAATCAAGAGACTTCTCAAACATCTTACTTGCTGCAACATAATCCTGAGTACATATAACAATTTACAATAATTAATGACAAAGAAAATCTGTAACTATCCATCTAATACATAATAAGGATTTTATTAACTTTTTTTCCTTTTAATTGTATTAATTTGTAAAATAATTCATATTTCAGCCGGCCTGGGGGTTGCTAGGAGTTATCATAATAAAGCTATCTATCTATCTAAATAATAAAAATAAAACCTATGTAATTAATTTGAATAATGACTTCAACTGTGAGCCATGCTGGTCCATCTATGTTGTTGTCAGCTGTGATGGGGCTTTACCTCAGACATAAACAGTAGTGTTCCTTTAATCAAGTACAGTTCAGCAGTTGGTTTAAGGTCTAAAGCAACTGTGATATCAGCAAGGGCCTCAGGGATCCGTCCTAATGGTGAATACACCTAGTTGTAAGCAAAAAGAAATACAGTGAATATAAAAATTTTCATTATGTACATGACTATATTTGTTTTCCAAAAAGGATTGTAATGCCCTTCTTATACCACTTAGTAATCACAGACATGATTTGTTTCATCCCTTGTTATGCACCTATCAATGTCTTGCCCCAACAGGGGGAGTGCGGGCAAAGTTGGGCTATTGAACATAAACTTTGCCCATACCTGGGGCTGCTCAATGTTTTTTGACAATTTCATTACAAAGTTCTGCGTCCACAACAGTAAATATATGAGTAAGTATATGAATTTGACGTCCCCATGCAGGATAGGGACTATCGACAAAAAGATATGAAAAGTGTCAATATTCACTGGGTATGCCTGCACTCCCCCCGTTGGAGCAAGACATTGATAGGTGCATTACATCTGTACAATATTCTAGATACAATTAACTTGTTCTCATTGATAAGAAAAAGCAAATGCATGTCCTGTATAACCAAGTACTAATATTTGTACATTATACAACAATCCATCAATGAATCACCACATTACCTCTGCTCTGCGTATCCATCCTTCTGCTGTCTTGGGCTGGTATGCTATTACTGACGAGAAATCTCTGATAGCTGCATCTGCATTCTCTTTGTGCTGGAATAAAATTATCATAAATTTTCATCAGAATGATCTTGTCAATGAGTATGCCAGTGAAATCTCAATTAAACTTTCAATTTTGTGGACATTTGATATTTTAATAGACTGCAGAAGATTCCCTGCTTTAAGGCAAAAACTCTGAGAGAAGAGTTGAAGTTTGATTGAGTGAAGTTTTGGCTGAGAGAGAGAATGATGAGAGGAGTGACAGAGGGAGATGAGAGTGGTGTTTCCACTCCAATACATTAGGTATCACCTCATTTTTTCTCAGCCAAAACTTCACTTGTTTTTTCAGAGTCCATGCCAATTTGCAGTCTAATATTTAAAAAGGTTTGTCTTCATTTTTGTCCCAAAAGAAGAATATGTTTACAAAATATTAAACTTAATTATACATTTACATGTTGTGAAACATAAATAGAAAATGTTCAGGTGATTAACATTTGTGTTTTAAAACACCATTCATTTCAATATTTACCTGAATTCCTTTCCTTACATAAGCTGTTCCTCTACCAAAGTATGCACTAGCAACCCATGGATGTTCCTACAAATAAAATGTTTATTCATAGTTGTTTATAAGTTGGTTATATGAAATATAATGACATCAAATTCTAATACTGGTTGTGCATTTTGTCACAAAGTCAGAGCAAATAGCTTGTAATTATAATTTTGAATACAATATTGCTGCAAGGAATTTACAACAACAACCTTGTCAACCTTTGTATTCACAGTCTGTGTTTAAATTATGCAATGGCAATGTCTTAATAGCTGTTTTTGTCTTAGGAGGATTTCAGGTCAATAGAATCCTTATTGTCCACCCTATTTACATGTATCTAATACAATGTGAGACCTTTCTAATGAAACAGCTAATGATATGCATATTCCAGGCAAGCCTAACTCTGACTCATTGAAAACAGTGACTTTTTATATGGTGCTTTTGTTTTATTAAGTCAAAGTGAAGCTTACTGGGCATTTGCATAATTATAATTAGCTGCTTTGTGAGATAAAGGTCTATTGTAAAAGCATGTTGGAATTTAATTGTAAATTAATATTATTAGTACCTTGATAATCGAAGTAAAAACTTTGATAGCTCCATTAATGTCAGCTGAGCTCATCTTTACCATACCACTGGCTAATAAACATCAAGGATATTGTATGTTATGTGGGTGGTATGGGTGGCCTATTGGTGAGAGCGCTGGCCTCTCACCGCTGTGGTCCAGGTTCGAGTCCCGGCTCGGGCATGGATTATATTTGAGTTGAGTTTGTTTGATGTGTTCTTCTCTCCTATGCCACGAGGGTTTTTCTCCGGGTTATCCGGTTTAATTTCCTCCCTCAGCAAAAATGAACATGTGAGCTGAGTTGTGTGCAAAATATTAAACATAGAGGTAGTGAGTGTGAGTGAGTTTCCCCGATTAGTAGGGCACACTGCATCCAGCTAGAAGATTGAGACATTAAAAAAGTTTTTATTATTATATTTTAGTATAAATACAAAGGTGATTATACAAAATCGCGCGCTCTGATTGGTTTGCTATCTCGGATTATCAGCCGATAATCACCTTTTCGGACAAAATGGCTGCCAGTAGTTGTTTTGTCACTGTTAGCGAAGATGAAATTTAAAACTTTAAAGAAAATGCTGTCCCAAAATCGACAAAAGAAGCTACTAAGTTTACAATTTCTACGCACAACGTTCGCGCTTTTAAAAAATAAAATATTTTCACTTTCAATGCTGTTTCCTTCTTTCTTTTTTGAAATAATCACCTTTGTATTTATACTAAAACGATTATTCACCTCAGGCGAAGTGATTATCGGTGAATATTTACCTCGCAGCTCGAAGACTCATCGCTCGGTAAATATTCACCGATAATCACTTCGCCTTCGGCGAATAATTGTTAAATAATCAATAATATAGTATTTACAATATTATACCACTGGCTAATAAACATCAAGTATGTTACATTGTATTTACAATTATTGGTTTACAATAAGTAAAATACATAATCTATTATTAAAGGCCCTCTTGCATCCAAGGTGCATTGCAGCTGTTTGTTTATGTTTTGAAAATATCTATTGTTAAAAGTCGGTTAAAACTCACGGGGTTTTCACGTTGTTCGATTCAGGCTGTCAAGCTCGAAGACTTCGAAGTGTTTGTGGTTTCGTGTACTAAAAAATTATATTATGCATGGAATCCGAAACGTTAACGTCCATGGATATTACTATAGAAGGTCAGGATGACGACGTGAATGAATACGGTTCAAAAAATGTTTACATAAACATTAATACAATCAAGAATATACTGTTTAATTTTGATAGCTTTGCCGAGTGTTGTTTAAAAATCCATTTCACTAAGACAAACACCGTTTCGGATTATAACAGCAGTTGAGTCTTTATTCCTTGTATCAACGTTGACACGATGCAGTAGGACTTCCATAAATACGCTACTATCGGTGGTTCTTTCGAAGCCAACTGCGATTTTTCTCTCCCTGAATAGGTCAAACACAGAGCTTTTGATCCTTAGACTTGGGTCGCCCGGGAAGACGAGGCCTTCAACGACGTCGGGTCGACATTTAGATCAAAAATATGTATAAAAATGGTCGGAACGACTAAAATATTATCCCAGAAAGCTTAACTAGATATTAAATTATACGATTATAAAAAGAAATTATGAAAATTAACTCTTTTAACTAAAGATGGAAACGGATTCTATAAGATTTTGCTATTCTACACAAAAATTGGTATTTTCCGTATGTGAGAAAATCATCGAAGCGCGCAATGCATCTTGGATGCAAGAGGGGCTTTAACATTAACTCATGTCATCATTAACAAAGGACTATGGTGTGCCGCAGGGCAAAGTAGACACTGTGTAATGTCTATGGGTTCTCTGTGGTGTTCCTCCCAGGGGATTGTGGGTAGTGTTCACTCTATATAAGGGTGTGGTAGATGCAAAAGGTGAGTGGGCTTTGGTTTTCAGGAGTTGAGTTCATTGAAAGATTCACAAAAGCTGTGCAGGCACAAATTTGTTAACAAAGAAATTATTCACAATTCCACATATCTTATCACTATTTTTTTCATGAAGTTAACCCTTTGACTACTGGGCTTTTTTGACATTTGTGAGCGATTTTCTGGATATAAACGATCGGTAGGATTTCTTGACTCCATATTTGGTGTAACCATGGAAAGTGCTGCTGTTTTGTAATCTTAGGGGCTCGAGTTCTCAGGCCACATGCCTTTTAGATCGTTTCAAAGCATCGTTGGATATTTACACTGCCTTTAGTCACTATAGTAACTGGAA
This sequence comes from Metridium senile, assembly GCA_949775045.1. NCBI lineage: Eukaryota > Metazoa > Cnidaria > Anthozoa > Actiniaria > Metridiidae > Metridium > Metridium senile. The sequence continues at coordinate 34,124,306 of OX459096.1, read as the reverse complement.
GAGCATCATTAAGCTTCAAGGTAGCAAAGAGCTCACTTTCTGGAAGAAAGCAGCAAGGAATTTCACTTTGTCAGCAAAAAAATGCTTGATGTTTAGTTCATTGGGTTTTGGCGGGCTTACAGCTGTAGAGCAAAGTCAGGTTTGGAGTTCGACCTGCCACGTTTTTTTATCAAAGTTGTGATAGAGGAACACAACAAGCTCGCAATTTCGGCAGTAAACCGAGGTGACCCTAGACTTATAATAAATGTATTTAAAGGGACTAAGGGGGAACTTTATGCTGAGCGCTGTCATCGTTAGTACACCCATTATGCTTTGCAGTCGTAAATACTTGAAAACATGTGCGTATCAAAATGGCTGTAATCAAACGACCACAGCTCAGTCCGTGAAGTGAAAAAAAGGTTGCCAAAGCTATATATAGCACAAGAACTGAATTTTGTTGTGAAAATGGCTATTTCGTCTAAAAACGATTTTTTCAATAAAAAATCCGAGGTCAAAAATGTGTGATTTCCACTATTGAAAAATAAGGCAAAAACGGTCATTTTTGACTTTTCTAAAGTTCATATGAAATTTTTGTGCTAAAATTGCTGTTTCTTGTGACTGATATGCTGTGAAAATTTGAAGAACTTCTAAGTGCTTACTAAAATTCAAACGGCTGGGCAAATTTGGCTTGTCTAAAAAAGTTAGAATTTTTCAAAGCAAGGTCGTTTTTTTTTACGGGCAGTTTTGGGCGCCAATATATAGGAGTCAAAGGGTTAATAATATAAAAAAATAATAATAAACAGAGTTTTTTACATTGCATGTACTCACCAACTTTCTCATCAATTTTGCTATTTCCTGTGCTAAATAGGGTATGGGTTGATTCATGAGTAATCACTAGATGAAGACCCTGAAACAAGACGATAAATTATTGGTTCAATCATCACTCAAAATATTTAAAAAAAATGTATTTCTGATGCATTACTTAAATTTTTTTCTATTTAATTTGTTAATAATAAACTTGCTTTGTGACCACTACATACTTGATAAAGTCATTTTCAGTGAAATAATTTGCTGAATAGAGCTTCTCAAATTCTTTTTATTTATTCCCATGACTGAACACGAAACAATAGATTGTCAATAGATGGGGTAGATCAATCTATAGATACATTCACTGTATTTTTTCTACTCTTAGACTACTACTTATCATTTCAATCCATTGCCTGTGTTTGAACCTTGCTTACCTTTGCATTTTCAGTGTGAATTATAAAGTGGTCTTCATTGCCTTGATTGTAATGTGGGCTTGAAGAACATATCTCTTGACCAACAACACATTCTTGAAGGAAAACAAAAATTGGTTTGAAAGAAGTTATACTATATTTTGTAAATTCTGCTTTAATGTAGATTATTTCATAGAGGTAACAAAAGCTCTTACACTAGGGTTTTGCAACCACTGGAAAATTGTAATGTGATGTTTATAGAGCATAATTTCGCATCTGCTCCAATGTGGTTTACAATTAGTACATGTATGAACAGCTATTTAAGATACACTTTGCAGTCATGCAGCTTACAATCATGAGTAAAAATTACTATGAAAATCAGTAGACTGGTAATCATGCCCCAAAAATTCCGTCCACGTGACCAATTTTTTTTGTACCATGTGATCGCTTCTGGCCAATCATTTTGCTCAAAATTGGTCATGTGGTACAAAAAGACACACCCCCAAGGCCAAATTTTCAACGTACATTTAACCACTCTAGTGATTTTCATAGTAACAATTATTCGCTGAAGGTGAAGTGATTATCGGGGAACATTTACTGAGCAGCGAGTCTTCGAGCATGATGTAAATATTTACCGATAATCACTTCGCCTGAGGTGAATTATCATTTTAGTATAAATACAAAGGTGATTATTTCAATAAAAAAGAAGGAAACAGCATTGAAAGTGAAAATATTTTAACATATATTTGTAAACATTGTCTCGCATAATGACAAAAAACAATGTGAAAATTTACTATGATACCTTTAAATAGCTTGACACCAAACATTGTAGCTTCTTTATTCGATTTTGAGACAGCATTTCCTATAAAGTTTTCAATTTCATCTTCGCTAACAGTGACAAAATGACTACTGGCAGCCATTTTGTCCGAAAAAGTTATTATCGCGATTTTGTATAATCACCTTTGCATGTATTTATACTAAATGGATAGTAGTTAGTGTATAAATTAGTATAATTTGCAATATTATCTTCAAAGATCAGTTACACCTGTAGACACATTAAATAGAATTGATTTATTACTGTTAAGATAACTTAATTTTTAGATTTTTAATATTATTAATTGTAATTTAATTGTAATAATGCCCTTTTCTGGTGTATCATATTTATTTTGCCACATACTAGGAGTAACATTTTTATCAAAATGACTATTATATTGCTATTATCAACAGAACATATAAGCTTGTTTACTATCAGAATATTATATTAAAAGATTACTAGGAATATTAAATATTAAATAAATGGATGAGGTTAGTTTTTGTCCTAAGATAAGCTATAAAATGTATTATAAGTAAGCTAACAGTTTAGCTAGATTAAAACTTGTGAACAGGAACTGCCTGCTGGAATAAATAGTGTATATAAAAACGCTAATTGTAAGGATCGGATATTATTTCAATGAACTAATTATAACTGGAATATGATTATTAAATTGTTGTTAAACTTTGTGTCCTGATATGTATATAAAATAAGCTAATAGAAGATCTAGATATCTTACCTCCTTGTTCATTTGACTCTCCGCGACATTTCTGCACCGGAGTAACATTCTGTGAAGAATCACTATTACCAAGATTAATGTGAAGAACGTGTGACGACTTTATACACGTAATCCTTGGATCATGATTATTAGCAAACTCTAGTGCACTAACTAAAGGATTTATGAATAAAATAGACGAGAAGACACACAACAGAAACGCCATGTTTACAGTTGCATGCTAGTCCCAGTCTATCTTTGAATGGAGTAACACAGGAAACCCGAGTAAAGCTATAAAGTTCGTGAAAATACAGATTTTTTTAAATATCGGACCATGCATCCAGACACCTAAAACGCTAATGCTTCGCATGGCGGCTGAGCATTACGGTATGGCTGAAGATTTCGACAACAGCCCCGCTACCCATAGGTAGTAGCTAACCCTCGCCATGCACGGGGCGGCAGTGAGTTAGGTGTGTACTCGACCTGGTTTTGTAAAAGGATGAGCAGCAAAAGAAGGGGACTCTAGGGTAAGAGTATCGGGTATGCTTATAATTGAACACCACGTAAAATATACGGAAATTATTTTAAAAACAGACGATTTTTCAGACGATTTTTAGATTTTTACAATAAGCGTAAAAAGGCATGGAAAGGCGACGGCAGTTTCCTTTTCAGATGAAAGTTATGTCGAAGTTATTTCCAGCTCGGGCGACAAGTGAATAATTTTTTTTTGATGTGTTGTTCTCTCTCATGCCACGAGGGTTTTTCTCCGGGTTATCCGGTTTTCCTCCGGCCCTCCGCAAAAATCAACATGTGAGCAGAGTTGTGTGTTGTAAATATGGAATGTAGTGGTAGTGAGTGTGAGTGAGCCTCACAGAAGAGCCCCGACGGGGACCGATCGAGCTAGTGATGGTTGTAAAAAAATATTTATTTATATTTATTTATTTATTTACAAAACTTTGACACCCTAAAAGATGCCAAATCGCTGATTTTTACCCATGAGAGATACGACGAGCATATCCGATATTTTTACCCATATCTTGGGAGATAAGGTGAACATACCCGACACTGTAACCGATATCTTGGGAGATAAGGCGAGCATACTTGTACTCGATACTGTAACGACCCCTCCCCCCTCCTCCCCGGGGTGGTACCACTAGCCTCGTCTTCTACCACGAGCATACCCAATACTTTTACACAACAAGGGAGATACGATGAGCATACTCGATACGGTAACGACCCCTCCCCCCTCCTCCCCGGGGTTGTACCCCTAGCCTCGTCTTCTACCACGAGCATACCCAATACTTTTATACAACAAGGGAGATACGATGAGCATACTCGATACGGTAACGACCCCTCCCCCCTCCTCCCCGGGGTGGTACCCCTAGCTTACTCTACATGGTTGTCGATGAGTTACGTTAACCGTCAGGAATTCTCTATATGTATGAATCAATGACAGACTTGAGCGACCTTTTATTATCACGCAATACATCAAATAATGTCGTCTTAAATGACTGTGAATATATGCCTAGTAATGATATCCATGAGAACTATTTTAGGCTCTTCTACGTAACGACTGGCTGCAGGCAAGTCACGGCAAGTTTTAATAACACACTGGCTCCTGTACTGGTAACTCACTATGACTGCACGGCAGTGGCGAATTATAATTAGTCGATAGTGTAGACTTATAACACAATGAAAAACAAGATTTCAAGCACATCCTTGGAAATCCTCATAAGGCTAATATTGTTATTGATGTGAGCATCGCTGACAGCTTGGATTAGGAAAGAAATTTTCTTGACAGACATACAACAAAAAATAGTAGTTTCCTTTCCCGGGGAGAAGCAAAGGTTAAGTTATCTGTTTGCAGTGACTATTGCTGACGATGGCCGAGAAGTTTGACGATGAAACTAGCGAGTGCTCCACCGTGCAGAGCGAAGGGGATATCGATGAATTTGTGATCGTGGAGGTTGAGGCAGTGTTCTCTGAGACAGTCTCCCATTCTTCGTGTAATACCCAAGAAGATAAACCTTGCCCATCATTGCAGTATTCATATTCTGATATCAATGAACCAATTGATTCTGAATCTAACAATGACGAGAAAGGTTCTAAAGCAAGGAAGTTCAGAAACATCGCCCTGCCAAACTGGCTAGTAAAACCTCACGCACGAAAGTCCAGCGAAGCAAAGCATTTCCATGGTTTCCACGTAAATAAGCGAAAGATGCTACGAACTAACTCTGCACCCAAGAAGCTGGTCTCTGGTGGTGTGAAATTAGAACATCAACAGTGTAAAACTATCGCAGAAGGAATTGAATCAGAAAACCATCCTCCAAGACCTAAAAGCCCCATTCTACCTGCAAGGCACACTGCTGAAGAAGGAAAGGAAAAAAGCAAAGGACATAAATGGAGGAGAAGAGCTTCATTACCAGCTCAGGTTGGTAAAAGGTTTATAGATGGTACTAAGACTGACTCCACTAGTACAACACATATCCCTTTGACCCCCGAAGGACAAAGGAAGCAAGTTACTCCTACAAACCAAATGGAGAAAGATGTACTAAAAACATTAATATTTGGTATGCCAACCTTAGGAATTACTAAAAACAAAACAACATTCGAACCTGAACCAGTCTTAGTGACAGTGGAAAATACAGAAGAAAATACTAACAATGTGGAAAACACTTTCTTAAACCATCTAAAACCAGACGTTATAAAACCAAAACTTCAGTTGCATCGTCTTGAGCCACCTGATTTATTCTACGTTCCTGATTTGGAAGAAGAGACAGAGACAGCTGGTCATTTAGACAGAAAGGTATCAGTTTCTGCTGGAGAACTTCACACTGCTACTAAAATAGACAATGAAAAGTTAGAACTTGAGCTGATTAAGACATTAATTGGACAGGATTTAAGGAATTACTTGGAAGATAAAACATTTAGAGCAGATCTTTGTCAAAAGTGGTGCATAGATATCAGTCAGAATATTAAAAGCTCTGTACAGAACTTCAAAGGTGACAAATACAAAATAGTTTCTGTTGTTTACATAGCGGCAATACGAGACAAAGGGATCCATGCTGCCGTCCAGTGCATTTGGACACCGGACCAAGACTCGTTTGCTACTGCAAGTTATAAAAACGATACACTTTATGCAATGGGGACTTTAATGGCTGTAAAATATGACTAGAAACATATGTTGCTCTATAAGCTCTGCCAATATGATCTTATTGTACAGTTGTACATAATGTTTAATTGATTTGAATCAGTTCGCGTGACCTGCCCAATATTGGATTACGGTGCCGACTGTTTGTATATGCTTAAAAACAAAGACGTTATACAAATAGAAACCTTTAATCTGTTTTTATCATAAGTGGACTGGTTGGGGTCAACTATTATTATTGTTAGTGTTTGTTATTGTAGGCACGTGGAATCGTGCGATAAACAGCGCGTTCAACTGACGAACTATAAACGATACACTTTGTAAAGTCTACTGGACTATCGTGCTTTTTATAGACAAGATAATTGTTAGACCGATTAAATGTTAACTTTTTGACTCTCTGTCTGATAAGATAAACCTTTCTGACCGACTACGAGACTATTAAATCAACACATTATAAACCTCTTTGCGTTCCTACAAGAAATACCATATATTCTTGGATAATGTCTCTATCTGGGAATCAGCGATAAGGAGTATAGCTCTCTCATAAATGTGTGTTTAATAGCATCATTAACATGGTGTTATCGTTATATTAGTTTCTCTGACGATCCGACCGAACGCGAAGCCATGGATACGACGCAGCCTCTTAATAATATCATCTATTTATAGACACAAGGTGATTCTGGAACAACTTGACTGATGATCAAAGAATTTACATTTAAAAAATGTGCTACATTTGACCCTGTTTCTTGCAACTTCAATTATAAAGCAACTTATAAATATCCAAGAAAATCGATCAAAAAGATAATGTATAAATAATATATATCGCAGAGGCAATATATATTTTACATAGAATTAGTGTAGACTTAATGTTATTTGTGCTATTTATAGGAAATACGCATTAGATCATTTGTAAGTTCATTGACGGCTTTTTGGAGAGAAAAAGAAAAAAACAATATTTAAACATATGTAATTATTCCAAGGTATCCCAGCGATCCTTTGCAAACGTGCATGCCTTTACATGCAGTCGATTTCCAACGCCCTGCTATTCAAGAGAAATGAAAAAAAAAACCAAGCCTATTTTAGTGGAATTCTCGGATAGGGAGGCACTTTGTTAAAAATATTTCTTTAACAAATCGATCGGTACTTTATGTAATTATAAGTAATTAAGACACACAAAATGAAACTTACGACCATTTTATCAGATTTCTAGATCCTGTTCATGACAATTTAGGGTAAAATGCATACAAAAGAAAGCGGCACATACACGCGTATAGCAAATATATGGGATAATCCCGGCTCGAGTCCAGACCCTTCGAATTAACATTGATACATGCAAATGATATCACTAGTACATTCCCTTCCCGTCGACTGTATCAATGACTTGTTGCTCGTTACCGTACATATCATCTTTTTTTTGTCATCTTATCGCTTCAGTCGTACTCTCAAAAAACGTAGTTTCGCTCTTCTTCCCCCGCGATAATATTAATTAATTATGATAATAATAATTTTATTCGCAGGGCCGGGAAGAGGCGCGAAAGAACGTCTGTTTTCTCAGGCTACTTCAGACGTTGTTGTGATGAGAAAAGTAGAGGTATAGCGAAGAAAGCTTAACTGTTGAGGATCCGCTTTATGAACTGCTGAACTGTAAAATAGCTTTCAAGTCTGACAGTGCAAAACATTTCTAAGAATGTAAAGTTTAATGACTGGCTAGTTCCCCGATGAAAGATACCACACAAAGGGTCTTCTAAAACTAATGGTTATTTTCACGATTAACTTTCATGAAACTTATAAAAAAAAACACTTCATAGTCCATGTAAGCGATTGCTATAAGTAGAACTGAACAGCTACACAATCATCAGCCAAAACCCCCTGCAGCCATCGCCCATCAATGCGATATAATGGTTTATATTAGAGTAATTTAAGGATATTTGATATGTTTTTCGAATTATCAATTCATGTTTTTAGCTTACACAAATCATCACATTACTTAGCCTTGGGCAAGAATATGTCCGATAATCAGATTAATGATCATCACTAACAGACAAAGATATTAAACAAAAACAGCCGACTCTCGCCTCGTTAGTCTTTGTAGATATATCGTGAGTCTATTTTTGCATCCATGTTTTCCATGCAATACAATCCCCTTGGGGATAGTTTTCTTTGTTTGTAATATTATGTTTGGGAAGACACTTATTAGGCCTCGTCTACACGAATCCGATCCGGCTGAAACCGCATAGAAATATTTGCGTCCACACGAATCCTGTTGATCGTTTCCAATTCAAAGGTATGCGGTTTCGATGACCGGATTCACTGGATTCGTGTGGACGATAGGCCGATTCGCATCAAAAAGTATGCAGTTTCAAAAGTATCCGGATCCGTGTAGACGGGGTCTAAAAGGGCATAAAAGGGTGCCGAGAAGATACTGACTGAATGCCAATCTACTTGGAAAATAAAAACCTTATCTTAAAGAAAAGCATCACCATCAGAAAGAGCAAGCAGAAATATGTATTTTTGGAACGCTTTAATTATTGCTATAAATACAATTCAAGTCAAGCTATTTGGAATCAAAATTACAGAGACTTGTATGTGTTTGAACAGTGAACTGTTTCCTTGCTAGCCTCGTTGTGGTGTATTTCACTTTTGAAATTCTCATAACTTCTCAAGAATTTAATACTTTTGTCTCAAACCTAATCTATAATTTTGATGTAGTGATCAACTAAAATATGAATAAAAGATATAAGATAATGAAGTGGCGGACATGTTTATTTTCGGTCCGGTGCGAACGGCAAATGCATAGCCGAAAACAACTATGGGTTATTTTAAGATTGATTTAAAAATTTTTTGCAGGAAGTTTATTGAAGAAGAACTTATAACTTATGAAACTATGCTTAGCAATACAGAAAATCACTTGCATATGCGTAACCACAATCCTATTGGGTCGTAATTCGACTTTTGCTTCTCACTCCGACATCCTTAAGCTTTTTGGAATACTGTATACACTAAAATTGCAAGAATGTTGGCACATGCATGAAAAAGAACATTAATATTAGTAATTTATAATATAATATATATTTTACTCCGACGAAGGGCTAAAGCTCGAAACGTCAATAAAGTTAAGTCAACATTTTTTACGGTGTTACAAATTTCATATTACCTATCGTTTATATCAAACACCGACGCAACCTATATATACTTGTTTACTCGCTAGTTTTCATTTATTAGTAATTTATATTAGAAAGAAAGAATGACAAAAGAAATAATTCACCTTGAGTGATCTTCTTTTTTTTAATTAATTCCTTTCCCACTAAATTACAAAAGTCAGGACAACGTTCTTGCAATTAGATGTATACTAAATATATACAAATCCGGGTAATCTTAAGGTGTATCGTATTTGTCATCGATGTTAATCTGAAGACCGAAATATACGTGAAGTGGACTTCGTCGAACCATGTCAAGTGGAATGATTCTCAATCCTGCACGTTGACTGTTAAAACGGCAGAAATAGATTCTTAATCGATACTGTAGAGGGTCAACTCGTACTTACAATACATGTACAATTGCTCTTCATATTCCTCTTTCTAATGTCTTATAATGACCGTTAAACGTACGGCAGAAATAGATTCTAGAAGATCGAAACAGTAGAGGGTCAACTAGTATATACAATACCATGTACAATTGCTCGCTTCACATGTCTCATATGTCCTACAATAGATCAAGTTACAAAAGTGTGTGGGTCCCTCTCTCAGTTCCCAGGTATCCTTGCGGTCTTAGTTCTATGATTTGCAACCTGTCAACGATTCTGGGTGTCAGTATACAAGCCTTTCACAATGAGCCACATTCATTGGAAGGGAGGGGTGAAGGAACAATATCATATTTTAACTCTAAAGTGGTATTAAATATTGTACTGTTCCAAAACTTTGTACTTAGCTCTAAGGGCAAGTGTAATGAGTATATCAATGTATCAAGAAAAACCGCGATAGCCATTAGTGGACGTCATTAACCTAGTGCCGGTTGCGTCGCTGTGGGATAATAATAATAATAATAATAATAATAATAATAATAATAATAATAATAATAATAATAATAATAATAATAATAATAATAATAATAATAATAATAATAATAATCGTTTAATAATTTTAACGTGCAAATTCGCATGTCAATTTGACCTAGCCTGCGTTGCCGGCGGTCTGCGGTTTCGTGAGAGAAGTGAGGGAAAACGCAGGCTAATATTATCAAATACGCGGTTGTGGGCGAGTAAGGACGGTGTCGATGTTTCTAACGATGTTAATTATCTAGTTTGGGCTGCTGCGATGAAACAATTGAAGTAAAAATGTACGATAGCCAGATGAGTGGAGTCATTAAATCGTACTCAGATATCATATTACTGATTACTACATACAGAGTAATACTGACTTGTGTAATTTTTATTATAAACCCACATTGAAATAAAACCCTAAATATTCACATATAATAATTTATCGCCTGTGTATGAATGCTATGTACTATTAAGCTCGGTTTTTTTTATAGATTCTATCAAGATTGGATTTAAGACTACGAAAAATCACGTGCTGTCACGCCCTGCGCCGACTGAAGGAATTAAAAACACGAACAACTAAATCAATACGAATTCACTAATACTACTTAGGTCTCCTACTTTCACGAGAAAACTCCGGCAAAGCGAGTTGAAACTCTATATCGAGTGGTGTATTGACCGAGAAGAATGAGACGATTTTTCTCTAAATAAAACTTCAGGTTGTATAATTTTGATTTTATTCCATGAATCAAACTCGCTTCTTTGCGCAAGAGTTATGTCCTTCTTTGAGCTTCATCTTAAAACACTTCCTCTTTCTAATTTACTCATCAGTTCGTTCTAATTCATTACGATATTTGCTGTCCTTGATTTCACTGCAAGAGTTACAAAATACGATAATTTGACAGACTTGTGTTTATTTTTTTGGGGTCTATGGCAGCAGTTCGATTAGGTCTTTTTGCGGCGTTACTCTATCTTCGTTGTATTCTCACTTGATACAGTGCCGTATATATCTCTATTCCGCTATATGGCACAAGGACAGCCTACTTTCAAGGTTTGTTGTTGGATTTCACATGGTTGGATTGGACGAAATCCTTTTGAGTAAAGATTTCCTTTTCGTGGTAGCGACAGGAGCATCCGGGACATCAGAATACGACAACATGAGCTGTAATCGACCTGCTGGCATACCGTCTAGAAATAGATGGGAAATAAATGAAAACATGGATGAAATATGGAGGATAATGAATGAATATAAAGATAGAGGAACAAAAGATGGACGAAGAAATGAATGAAAGTATAAAAAATGAGTAAATAAAAAAGATGCAACAAGTGATTTTCTTTACAATTAAGGTAGCAAAACCTCCTTTGTTCTTTCGGTTAAGACATTCTTTTTTACCATACTTACCAAACTCAAAGTTAAGCCACTTGGTCACCGAACATTTTTCTATAATAAACAATAAAGTGCATCGGTCATCGGAGTAATCTGTCACTTACATATACTTACTTACTTTCGTACTTACTTACTTGTTTGCTTACTTACTTGCTCGCTTACTTGCTCGCTTACTTGCTTACTTGCTCACTTGCTCTTAAACTATGCATGAGTAGTAGAAATCAACATGAGAATCATTTTACTAACCGTCGTTATTGTTGCCTGTCTTTTTACCAATTTTTAAGTGTTGACCTGTAAGAACATCGTCAATAAACCAGTTAGAATTGATTGCTGTTACAATCTATATCCAATAGTTCACTTACCTTGAAAAAATTCCTTGATACCCATCTTACATAGACCCTGTGATTTCTTCTTGCCATCTCTCAGTTCAAAAACTAAAACAGCATCGTTGGGAAGAGACTGGCCTCCAGATGTCTAAAAGGGAAGATAAAGATTTTAGATTAAATGATGTGGACGATTAAATAACGAGATGATCTAAGCGTTAATTTGCGCAAACGTTTTCAAGGCTTCACCGGGATTGCGCAAATTACATCGTAGATCATATTCAATCACTTACAACATGCAGCGGTACAAATTACACTAGCTCATATAATGAAATAATTATTTATTCAACTCTGGCAGAATGTTCTCATGATTATTTATAATATAGTTTGATTATAACGCGCGCTCTGATTGGTCCAAAACCGTGGTTTATTACACCGATAAACCACGGTTTTGAGAGTTTCGAAGGAACAGCGAAAAAGTTGTTGTTTGCTCCCTGTTCACTTTTGAAAAATGGCGTTCAAAATGTCGAGTAAATATTTTCTTTTTGTTAAAAAGCTGATCTAAACAAATTAAAAACAACAAAAACACTCAATGCATCACATAAACAGAACAGGTAGTTCTAAAAGTCACTTTTATTGTTGAATAAGAGCGAAAAAAGATCAAAAAAGTTTATATTTGACAGTTTTGTTTTTGAATTAAAAAGAAAGAGTACATTTAATACGCTACGCTGGAGGCATAAAATACTCGTAGACGTTACAAAACAGCAAGAAAAATGTACAAAAAAGCAGCCTAATTAGGTTATTGATGTCAAAGGATAAAGTAAGATATCTGTTCAGTGAAGAAAGTGAAGTTAAATTTCACAATGCAAACCAAGCGAATGACACGGCATCCAACGGACAAAGTTTAGCACACAAATTATCCACTTGAATTAATAAGCTTGCAAAAACAGATGATTTACGGTATAACTATAGTCAATATCTTAAGTATTCATCAATGCATTTATTTAATAACTGATAAACGGCGAATACATCTTTTTTGGTTCAAAGCAGGATTACCCACAGGTAGCCCAAGCTTACAGTGAGAGGCTACCCTTTGGACGATTCAATCAAAAAACGAAATCTTGAATAAAATTACTAAACTTTAATAAAATCAATTAAAACTTACAGTGTGTATTGGTGGTATTTTTTTCAACCCCTCTTCCGAGTTACAGCTGATTTCAGAAATTTTCAGGGTTGCCTTCTTTCACTTATATACGTAGTAAATACCACCAATACACACTGTAAGTTTTAATTGATTTTATTAAAGTTTAGTAATTTTATTCAAGATTTCGTTTTTTGATTGAATCGTCCAAAGGGTAGCCTCTCACTGTAAGCTTGGGCTACCTGTGGATTACCTGACTATCGGTCGTCAATTTATCCCGGGCGATGTCTGACACCCTCCCGCGTTACAATTTTATTATGTCAGCGGTCCACATAAGCAGTGTTTACGTAATCCACTTGATGTACTTATTGCGTGAGATCGTTATTTGTATTAAAATTTATATAATATATATTTTATGAAATACTTACATTTTTTCTTATTTGTGTTTCTATAAAATATTGACAAATGGTAGCGTAGCGAGATTTTTTGAAATTAATTGTGGAAATATAAACGAAAAAGGAAACATATTAAGTAGATATCAGATTTAACAAATGCGTAAAATTAATTACTTATTCCAGGTATAAGCATATCCTTAATAGTACATATCTCTTTATATACAATATACATATATACATAATGATATACATCACTCTTATATATATATATACATCACTCTTACTACTGTACTATATACAGTACGTATATATATACTAATGGTCTTATACATGAAGTCAGTGACTTTGAAACGTCGTAATATAAGTTGTGTTAATCTTTATTTTAAATATATAACAAAGAGCCTAGAAAAAGAAAAAGAGAGACATAAAAATCTTCTTTTTGTTCGTCAATTTTTAAATTATCCATTTCCTATTTTTTATAGACATTTTATTTTAGTCTACATTTTCTTCTACATGTAAAGCGCTTTAGAGTATTGCATATAAAGCGCTATATAAACAAAAAAAACTTATTATTACAATACACAGGCATCTATAAATTTCCTATAAATTTACAAACAAAACTGTACGTAGAGAGATCAATACACAGGAAGATATTTTGTAAATGATATCGTTTGTAATAAATAATGAAAATACGCTGTTTACGCTTCATTAATTATTGAAGCAATAAACGAGCGATTTCCGTGGTTTTATCGGCGTAAAAGGCCGAAAATCTCTCGCCCGGAGGCTCGAGATTTTCTTAGGCCCTTTTTCGTGTTCTCCCAACATCCTGCGTGGTTTATTACGCCGATAAAACCACGGAAATCGCTCGTTTATTGCTTCAATAATTAATGAAGCGTAAACAGCGTATTTTCATTATTTATTACAAACGATATCATTTACAAAATATCTTCCTGTGTATTGATCTCTCTACGTACAGTTTTGTTTGTAAATTTATTTTCGATTCTCAGTCATTTGTTTATTGTTTCCTTACCTGGAATATGTGGTTCCATTTCACCATTCCACTCTCAGGAGCAAGGGGTGGAGTACTAACAATCGTCATTTGTTCATATTTGATGGTTCCTTTACGGCCTTTACGGGGTCTAAAATAAGATAATATAGAGATATAGATAACATTGACATTAAGCAAGGGGTGGGGTACTAACAATCGACATTTGTTGATATTTGATGGTTCCTTTATGCCCTTTACGAGGTCTAAAATAAGATGATATAGAGATATAGATAACATTGACATTAAGCAAGGGGTGGGGTACTAACAATCGACATTTGTTCTTATTTGATGGTTCCTTTACGGCCTTTACGGGGTCTAAAATAAGATGATATAGAGATATAGATAACATTGACATTAAGCAAGGGGTGGGGTACTAGCAATCGACATTTGTTGATATTTGATGGTTCCTTTACGGCCTTTACGGGGTCTAACATACGATAATATAGAGATATAGATAACATTGACATTAAGCAAGGAGTGGGGTACTAGCAATCGACATTTGTTCATATTTGATGGCTCCTTTATGCCCTTTACGAGGTCTAAAATACGATAATATAGAGATAACATTGACATGAAAGTTTCCATCTCAGGATGTGTACTTTTTGTGCATCTCACAAATGCTAATTAATTCAGTCCTACTTAATTACGCAGGGGGAAAGGGAGGGAGAAGAGGGAGGGGGTGAAGAGGGTATATGACGTCATAAAATGGTGCTGCATGTCTGACTCATTCTTATTTTTGTCAGGGATTTGACCTACATAGATATATATATTAACTCACATGTCAGCTCTGCCTTTGATGGTAACGGCACCCCAACCTGTTATACAACAAACACTTATAATTACATTCAATAGCATTTTTATTCTTGTGATTAAAAACCTTTCCAGGACCTTTAGACATTTTCCAAATTCTTCATTAAATGACGTTAACTATTGGCATGTCACTTAATAACTGCGAAAACTATAATTTGTTGTTGCGAATCATAATATAACTTTTTCTCTCTGACCACAACTGATGGCCCGATAGGTTTGCAAGGAATACTAAGCCGGTTTGATTATCGGCACTCGATCGATCAATATTCGTTAATTGTCGCACCCAACGCTACAGTCAACTGCAAATGATATCGGTTATATTAACACAATTTATTAATTTATTACAATTTTTTTTTCAAGAAATATTTGTTTAATCATCTACCACTGTAAGAACTTGTCATGGTCATATAAAACAAACGCATAAAACGGAAGAAATATGCTATATTACTTATGATTTATATAAATCGAGATACACCTACTTGCAAGAACGTTGTCATACGAAAAAAGAACATTTGTATTTAGTGTGTTAGGAATAAATTAAAAGTATAAAAGAAAGAGTTCAGCTTCAGTGATCATCTTTTGTACTTTTAATTTATTCCTAACCAACTAAATACAAATGATCTTTTTCGTATGACAACGTTCTTGCAAGTAGGTGTATAACAAGAAAGGAAATGCCGACATCCTTGGCAGGCTGTGTGGATTGTGGCTTTGATTGCGACAACGATTTTTGAAATAGGTATATTTCACATAGTAATTTGTACCTTTGACATCGGTTACTTGAACGATCTCACCAGATACACTGAAATACACAGGTGGACCTTCTTTATTGGCATGATCTATAAACAACAATTACGATGTCTTGATTGAGTAAAGGAGTTCGAAAGAAGAGAAAAATGGCAGCGTTTTAGTCAAGTAAAACAGTCTTCATTATACAATGTATGAGGAGCACTTTTGAGACATTGATATTTAGTTAAAAGAAGTTTTTAAGTTGTAAATATATATAGAGTTTTTTTAATAAAGACCATGTAGACTATGAAAAAGGATGAAAGCAAACCGCGAAAAAAATATGAAGGATCAGTAAAAAAATGGAGACCGCCGACAAAAAGAGTGGTCAACCAAAATAAAGACGAAACTGACACTGATAGACGTTTCACGGGTATTTCCGAGGTTTTCATAATGGATTGGGAAGTGATTTGGAGACCAGGAGATGAGACTGGAAGAGAAACAAACCTTCAAGACTGTCAAGCGCTGTAGCAAACGCGTCTTTACCGCCACTTTGTTCTCCTGACTCTCCACTCCCAGAATCCCCTGCTTCCTTTTCTTCTTCTACATCAGGACCAACATCTGGAACCTGCAGTAAATATGACGTCATTAGCAATGAATGTAGCTTAGATTTCGTTCTTTGATTGGCTGTGTAGATTCGTGACATTTTCATATCTAAAATATCTAAAAAATATTACCAGATAAAGAATCTTTAATTTTGATGTAGTTAAAGTGCATAGAGTACATAGTTTTTTTAAGGGATTATAATTTACATCAGTTCGAGTACAGACCAAGAAAAAAATACCAACCTGTTCGCCTGGCGAACATTTCTTTAGTCTTATCTCAATTTCTCCTGAATCGGCGTCTTTCAGCTTGTGCCACGTCGCTCCTTTCTGTAAAACATATGACCACATGTTTGAATAAACTATTAGAACACTGCTACCCGATTGCCAAAGAACGTTAACAGGAGTTAAAAAACCTCTTCCCTTCAGTCTTTTTGCAATAGAACTGAACTGTGTGGAAAAGGATTAGAAATGTAGACTTCAAAACTTTTATGTGTTTCAATGATCTATATGAGGTTGGTTTTGATACCGCTAATAGTCGAGAAGTGTCGATGTTCTCTTTTCTACCGTGGTAACGATGGAAGAGTGTGAGAAACAATCAACTGTACCTTGCTGAATTCTTCAATATCTTCAGGTGTAAATGTTACAGATCCCATGAAGTCATTCTGAAACACGTCCTTGTCAAACATGTCCTAGAATAGTAGAAAGAAATCAATAAATACATGAGCCCAGTCAAGCTTATTCGAGTAAAAGTATATGGCGGATACAAAGGTGTGGTGATGATAACTAGCCTCAGCAGATATAGTTTCACCATATTTTCTATATTGTTTTCATAATTTCATGACTTGTACATAACTTACATAACTTTTCACTCCGACGAAGGACTAAAGCTTGAAACGTCAGTTAAATTAAATCAACATTTTTTACAGTGTTGCAAATTTTGTTCTATTACCTATCGTTTATATCAAACACCGACGCATCCTATACTAGTTTACTCGCTAGTTTCCATTCATAACTTACAATAATGAGCTTGTCGCTCCCTTGAGGCATTGCAATAGACACTGATTCATTCCACACTGGTGTAAGACTTTCGTATATCACATTGGTCTTGAACTTCTTTGAGTTATTCACACGTAAAACACAGAAAGGATCACTTAGACCTGTACAAAAACACAGTGATGAGGAAAACAGCTAGACTAACAACATTTTTTAATGTAAGGCAATAAATACAACAAACGCAATGGCGTAATGTGTGAATGAATGAATGGATAGATGAATAAATGAATGGATAGATGGATGGATGAATGAATGAATGGATCGTTCATGGACGGATGAATGAATGGAAGAATGAATGTTGATGGATGGATAAATTAGTGAATGAATTTATGAATTTATGACTAAGTAATTGAAGTATGAATCGTACTGGAAACGCAATTCGTGAAAACATCTAGAATCGCACTTCTATTAAGCAAACTGGTCGAGTGAAAATGGCTGTTACATTAATGTAAATAATTACTAAGAAACATAACTATGTTCGTTTTGTGAAGTTTCAAAATAGCGACCTAAACGGTAAACTTGTCATTGTCTACTTACCATTGCTGTCCATAGATACAAGACTTTTACCTTGAAGAATAGTAACGACAAGAACACCACGCTCTAAAACAAAACAAAAAACAACAGTTAACTGATTTCAGTCTTTGAAAGGGCTGCTTCGATATTATCACAACAAGAACTAACAAATAAAGGTGTTAGAATAGTTAAATACACGGGCCAAAGAAATTATGATGTCAGTAGTAGTTTGAAATAATAATAATATTAATAAAAGCAGACGAAGACATCAAACCTTTGATGAGCATCATTTCTTCAATTTGTCGTTTCGTCTTCATGCTGCTTTTCATGGTGTGTTTCTTGGCGTGTTCCTGCAGTAAAACCTTACATTAATGACTAACAGTACCAAACTAATCCTCTACCTAGACACAGTATCTTAGTGTACTCCCATTAGTTGCACATGTCAGTGATATTGGTGCTTTACTGGTATATAATCCTTATAATCGACTATGTTTTATGCTTTTAAAACGCACTAAAATGTCAGATGTGATGAGATGGAAGAATGGTGTGAGATCAGTTAACAGAATCAAATTCTAATGTCATCCATCGTACAATGTACTCAGTACTTACGTTAATGTCTTCAATAACATCCCCACTCTCCACAGGAGTTATATCACCCTCTTTCTCTATAAAAAAACAACAATGATTAATCAATAATTTCTTGGGTGTTGAGCACGTGTTGGACACGCCTACTCTAAGGAGGCAGAGGTTGTTTTAACTTTTTCATTTTGTAGGTTTGAACCGAGACGTTTCAACTGCTTCAGCCATTCAATCCAAGTCTTATGAACTGCTAATCTTAGCTTTACAAGGCGAGTGATCGACTCACCTGATTTTTTGACAGATTCTACTGGTCTGAATACCGCTGACACCAAGATTGAGCCCGCGTCCATGATAGAGTCTTCAGATCGTTTTTTGCCAAACACTTTGTACTTCAGGTTAAGCTTTCTCTTGATGGCTGCTGGCTCCTCCTATTAGTAACAATTAATATGTTGATTTCAGTCCTTTGTACTTTATTATTGATCAAAAATGAAAGATTTTTCAATGAAACTGATTCGAAATCTGTCCTTGATTTAAGATGGAAGAATGATACTCATCAGACACAAATTATGATTTTCAGTTAAGTACTTGAAGTTCGTTACTCATGCCTATCGTGTTATAAAATGGACATATGTCTTTGATTTGGTCTTATTTGAATAAGTTTTGTGTGGATAACTTTTTGTTAAAGAAAGCTTTTTACGTTTTATTTTTATCGATTTATTTTTTCAGGAAAATAAATGTCAGATAGAATAGCATGAGTAATATCAAGTAGATTGCGTTAAAGACCTACCAGAAGATTTAAAATATTGAACTGTTTGTTACAACTCGTGTGTTGGCATGGAAAGATCGATATTTTTGTCAATTGTCAACAGGCTTATTGTGTCAAGTTGAAATACAATGGATAACAATTATAAAAGTATATTTAATAGATAAATATAATATAATAATATTTATTAACTAAACTCTAAAGGGCCAGAATCAGTATATATTTTCATCATCATCTATTTATTATTCCTTTATTTTTTGTATTTCATTCAGAAATATCCTTGTGGTCTATCACAAATCCTGCAGTCTCATTGGCTATACGCTACTGTGGTCAATTAGTGATATCCCATGGTTGAGAAAAGCACTGGTTTTGAAAAGTAATCACGATTTGTCATTATTTTCCTATTTCAAGTTTCATTAACTGATTATGAATGATATATGTTACTTACCGCAGTGAGGTTAAAAGGCACAGATCCCATGAAGTCGTCTGACAAACCCTGCCAGTTACGATCCCGATCGTACACAAAGAAAAACAAGTTGGTCTGAAATAAAAGAAAATAAATCACTTTTTTAACGTCTCAATGTGTTTAGTATGCACACCAAAGTGTCCAACTGATTAGGGAGACTCAGACACTCACTACCTCAACGTTAAATATTTTGGCACACAACTGATCGATCTCTCATATGTTATTTTGGACACATAAGTTACATTGCGAATAATATTGTGCACTATCAAAAGGTTTTGTATTGCATAAACTGCATATCATAGCTTTCAAATATGATTTCGAACCCGGACCGCAGTGGTTAGTGAGGTGAGAGATAACATTTGTAACCTACCCTGCTAGCCACTTGCAGTGAACAATAACATTTTTTTAAATACTCAAATATTGAAATTGTTCCCTTTTCTATAAGTGCGTACATATCTAAATAATTAATAAACGTTTTATTATACGAACCTGAGTGATGTCTTTGACGAAGAACTCTGTAATTGAATCCCATACTGGATTCACTGTCCCTTGCACATGCGTAGTAGTCTTGATCTGAAAACGATTGTATATATTGATTAACAAATATAATTGTGTAATTTGTTGATAAAATGCTTTTAAAATGTTTACAAAAATTCATACCACAAGAATTAAATCCACATACATCGCCTGCCTTTCACACAAGTAATTTAAAGAAAAAGATTAGACATTGAGTGTGTACCTTTTGTTTATTAGCTGTCATTATACAGTAAGGATCACTGTAACCATCCGCGTCCATTGATAACAACTGAGATCCACTATGTAGAACCAGAAGCACAACTCCAGAAACTACAACAACAATAAAAATAAATCATAACGCAGAAGAAACGTAATCATGAACTAAATGCCTGCGTGCAAACAAATATTGAACAATAAAAATAAATCATAACGCAGAAGAAACGTAATCATCACTAAATGCCTGCGTGCAAACAAATATTGAACAATAAAAATAAATCATAACGCAGAAGAAACGTAATCATGAACTAAATGCCTGCGTGCAAACAAATATTGAACAATAAAAATAAATCATAACGCAGAAGAAACGTAATCATCACTAAATGCCTGCGTGCAAACAAATATTGAACAATAAAATTGTTTTTTGTATGTTTTACAGTTTAATTTTCTACTAAGATTTTATTTCGTCCACACGCCAGCAGTTCATCAAAACACGCCGCCATTTTGTTTTCTTCTCTTCTCACGATATATGAGCTGTAGTAGAGGAACCAATACACCTTAGTTCAAAATGGCTGACTGGCCCTTGATGTCTCGTTCACATGAAATTATTCTTTTCTTTTAAATTCACTCAAGCTCAAAGACAAAAGAATAATTTCTTGAGAGTGAGGCAACAAGGGCCAATGGAACAATAGGTCGCCCTTTTGGAATAAGGTATATCACAGCGCGCGATTGCTCATATCCAGTGGATGTGTATGGATATAATAATGAAGAAAAAGAAAACGCGAATACCGAGTAGTAGAGGAACCAATCAGAGCGTGCTAATATCCAGTGGATGTGGAGATAATAATTCAATTAAAGGACGTTCGAAGGCATTGTTTCTGCGCATCTTTTAGACTTGTACGTATTGCGCTCAAGCGATTTTTGACAAGAGATCAGAAAGGTTGCACTTTGAGAACATCTCACTCCTAACCGAGTACGGTGACCCCCATTTTTTATTTGCTCATGGAACTTGTATGATGATTGTATTTCACCATGCGGAGTTTGGAGAAAAAAAACATGGTTAACGTTTTTGCCCGCAAACGTCCTTAAGATGTTTTTTTTGAAATGCTTACCTTCATTGACGGGCTCGTTCAAGTTGTATTTCTCCATAAATTCCTTCTCGTCTGTACGGCTACTTATCTCGACGTGTTTCAGTGCAGTGTATTCCAGTGTTACTTCTAGACGGGATCCTTTGATTCCTTCTTTCTCAAGTACGGTATCCCTACAACCATTACACATATCAAACTTTTACTCATTGGCTGTAGTTTGTTATACTAAAATAGCTATTAGAAACCACGCATTCTGATTGGTTGAGGCGCGTACTCATAAGAGCACTACACAGCACGCGCGTTTGGATGTTGATCAAATATGTCAATTTGTATTTTATAAAAGAAATAGAAAACTTGTTTGCAGTTATAAAGCACTTGGGGATTGTTAGAACACTCGAGAATTATAGGCCGCTTCGCGTCGTGCTTCTCTCGTGTTCTGCCAATCAGCGCGTGCATTTTCTACTTTCGATCCACTCAAAAATGTTGTATACTAAAATAAAACTAGAATATTGCATACTAATCGAAAAACTCATTAAAAATTCAAAATGTATTGTGGATCATGTATGTTATAACTGGCTTTTCCAGTACTTATTGGCCAACAAGTTGCAGAAATCCAGCACCAGTCGAAAGATGCGTTTTGGTTGGCAACATCCATGTATTTCATACTTGCAATGCGCTCAGTTTTCACTATTCACGTTTTTTTAAATTGCTGTTTATTTTTGGAAGAAAAAGTATATGTTTAAATGAAACTCACACTTTCTTCTTCTTTTCAAGACCAAGAGTGTTCAAGAAGATTTTGTACTTGGCCAAGACATACTTCGTACCAAATACTCTTTTGCCTTTGATCTCAATTGTCATCTACAAAGAAAATGCCAGTTTCAGTCTCATCGTGGAGATAATGATAATGATGATGGTATTGATGATGACGATAATCATGATGATGACGATAATTATGATGCAGATGATGATGATGATAGGAATTATGATGATGAGGATAATGATGATAGGAATTATCATGCCGATGATGATGATGATGATAATGGTGATTATAGTAATTATTATGATGAGGATGATGGTGATGACGATAATTATGATGCCAATGATCATGATGATAATGATGATTATGGTAAATATTATGATGAGGATGATATGGTAATGACGATAATTATGATACCGATGGTGATGATGATGATGATGATGATGATGATAGTAATTATTATGATGATGATGATAGTAATGACGATGATGAACATAATTGTGATTATTGTGATGATGATGACACTGATGATGATGATAGCAAGTGTTCTTACATTGTCTGTAGCAAGGTCGTAGACAAGGAAAGAAAGAGACTCCTCCCATGTGGTACCTCCTTGTATCTTCTCAGAACATTTCTCCTCCTGATCGCCGATCTGGAATTCAGTATATATCTGATCGTCTATGAACAAACAATAAAAATTATGAAATCGTTGTGAACTCGGGTCAGCAGTTAATTAAAAGCACCATTGACTCCCACTTTACAGCATGAAATGTCTCGATACTTTCCGTAAAATAGGTTTCCTGTGGTATTGCTGAATGTTGACTGAGACATTTTCCTTACTCGTGTCAGTCTTTCTCACTCTCAACATGCACAGCAAGCCCACTCAATTAAGAGAAAATACAGTAAACTGCAGAAGAGGATTCTGGTTCAACATACTGTCAAAATGGCTTTTTGCATGGTGACGTCATTTAACTACCTGTACCAGAATGCACTACGAAATTTCTGTCCTATTCAGATTTTAATTCCCTCTTGAGAATACTAGAACGATTGAAACTAATTGTTTAACAAAAGAAAGTAGGCAAAGCATTCTGCCACTGGTAGTATATGACGGTATAACGGCAAATGGTCTATTCGGCAACATTTCTTATCACGTGTTCTCTTACCGGTAAACTTCTGAGGAAGTCCTCCTTTCACAGTTAACGTCAAAACCCCAGCCGCTGTGAAGTAAAGTAACAAGAGTAATTAGATTGAACGTACAACTTCTCAGTCTCAATTCGTCAAATCAACAGTATTTTCAGCTCTAAATAGCACTTACCATAGGCTGATTTACGGGACGCATTTAAGAGTTCCTCGGCATCAACAGCGTATAGAGGAATTTCAATTCGACCAGGATCGACCAAAGCTGCGAAAACAAAGAGAAAACTCTGGGTCATATAATTAAGTCGAAAGGGAAATTTTTCCTTGACAATATTTCCCTGTCTAATTTCCTTGCTCGCGTATAGACAGGAACAAGTTATCGCTACAGTTATAGTCGATATTCCTTGCCACACTTTCCATCTTGAAGGTCCGCAAACAGTTTAGTTTACTCAAGAATAACTTGTTAAGAAAATATCTTAATAATTAGTTTTTTTCTCTCTTCTTGGCCAAGTAAACCTTGCATAAAAGGAATGACAGTAATGAAAAGGCAGTTCTATTTGAAATATTTTATTTGAAATATTTTATTTGAAATATTTTATTTGAAATATTTTATTTGAAATATTTTATTTGAAATATTTTATTTGAAATATTTTATTTGAAATATTTTATTTGAAATATTTTATTTGAAATATTTTATTTGAAATATTTTATTTGAAATATTTTATTTGAAATATTTTATTTGAAATATTTTATTTGAAATCACACAATTGATTGTTTGATATTTAGTCTTACCATAACACAAACTGTCCATAACTAAAGCATTGATGAAATCCTTCAACATAGGTATATCCATGACTTGTACGGCACGAAGCATACACACATCAAAATCTACCTCAGGTCTAAGAAAACAGAAAAAATTATCAATGCATTGGTTGGATGTATTTATCACACACACAGTTTTTTACCCGGATCGAGGACTAAGCGTTAAAAGTATCGGGTATGCTCGTAGGATATCTTAGGGATCAAAATCAACGATTTGGTATCTTTTAGGGTATCAAAATAGAAATTTAGAATTCCAACATGTCTTGGCATCTTTTAAGTTATCGAAAAAGAAAGAGCCTATCGACTTCCGTATATATATAAATTTAAAGTCGTGCGAAATTTTGTTTTATATACATGCACGTATTGTACATCAGTACTCTTCCAGGAAGGTCACAGACACAGTCTTCATGTGTAGTTGGTTTTATATACATGTACGTATTGTACTTACTCTTCCAGGAAAGTCACATACAGTCTTCATGTGTAGTTGGTTTTATATACATGTACGTATTGTACTTACTCTTCCAGGAAAGTCACATACAGTCTTCATGTGTAGTTGGTTTTATGTACATGTACCTATTGTACTTACTCTTCCAGGAAAGTCGCAGACACATTCTTCATGTGTGATTGGTTTTATATACATGTACGTATTGTACTTACTCTTCCAGGAAAGTCACAGACACTGTCTTCATGTGTGATTGGTTTTATATACATGTACGTATTGTACTTACTCTTCCAGGAAAGTCACAGACACTGTCTTCATGTGTGATTGGTTTTATATACATGTACGTATTGTACTTACTCTTCCAGGAAAGTCACATACAGTCTTCATGTGTGATTGGTTTTATATACATGTACGTATTGTACTTACTCTTCCAGGAAAGTCACAGACACAGTCTTCATTCGATCTTCATGTGTTATTGGTTTTATGTACATGTACCGCCGCGAAAATGATCCCCGCCGCAATAATGATTCCCGCCGCAATAATGATTCCCAAGTCGCCGCAATATTGATCCCCGCCGCAATAATGATTCCCAAGTCGCCGCAATATTGATTCCCACCGCAATAATGACTCCCAAGTCGCCGCAAAAATGATCCCCAAGGAATTATGAACTTGGACAACTCGTGATCGATGGAGCATGGACTATTTCTATATTTTTCCATGCATTTATCCACATATATGTGAATCCCTTTTTGTGTTTTCGTTTAATATTCGTTTCTCTTTTCTTTTTGTTTGCTTTTTTTGTGTCATGAAGTGTTAAATATAACGCGTTTTAGCTATCATTTCAAAAGTTATTATATATATTGAAACTCATTATCTATATACTGCCTTTCATCTTCGTTAACTATGTAGTGCTGTATTTTATCTTTTTTGTACTATTTTTGAAGTCTCAATAATTTCTGTGTAGCTCATGTAATCAACTACGTTACAAAGTTGGAGTTTCAATTCAAATGATATCAGGGTTATCTGTTAAGGTCAAGCTAGTAAAAGAGTTAAACGAGATTAACTTCGCTTCAACAATATGTGAGATCAAATTCAAGTTTGACCGAGTTAGATTTTTAAAGCGGTCTCGTCATAGAAATATTAAATTAAAATCAATTATTTGTGGTAAAGCCAGTTTTTATCAAGCAATCGCCATTGTCGCACAGTAGTTAGAAGTGATGATATAATAGGAGATTTGTGGAATTTTATGACAACCTCAACAACTATGATTGTTCTATAAACATATCCTGGTCATCTTTGTCCAAAGTACTTTGCTCATTTAACTCCCAGTGATAATATCAACATGAGCGAACAGCAGAAGAATGGAAATGTAATATAGTTTAAAGAAGTTCATACTACAAGGCCTCCTACAACGATGTCCAGAAAGGAATCCACGAGGTAGAGAATGAAATTTGATATGTTTGTTTTAAATGTGACATGCTCCATTGATCCCGAGTTGTCCAGGTTTTTCATTTCCATGGGGATCATTATTGCGGCGACTTGGGAATCATTATTGCGGCGGGAATCATTATTGCGGCGACTTGGGAATCATTATTGCGGCGGGGATCAATATTGCGCGAATTGGGAATCATTATTGCGGCGGGATCAATATTGCGGCGGGGATCACTTTCGCGGCGGTACACATGTACGTATTGTACTTACTCTTCCAGGAAAGTCACATACACTCTTCATGTGTGATTGGTTTTATATACATGTACGTATTGTACTTACTCTTCCAGGAAAGTCACATACAGTCTTCATGTGTAGTTGGTTTTATGTACATGTACCTATTGTACTTACTCTTCCAGGAAAGTCGCAGACACATTCTTCATGTGTGATTGGTTTTATATACATGTACGTATTGTACTTACTCTTCCAAGAAAGTCACAGACACTGTCTTCATGTGTGATTGGTTTTATATACATGTACGTATTGTACTTACTCTTCCAGGAAAGTCACAGACACTGTCTTCATGTGTGATTGGTTTTATATACATGTACGTATTGTACTTACTCTTCCAGGAAAGTCACATACAGTCTTCATGTGTGATTGGTTTTATATACATGTACGTATTGTACTTACTCTTCCAGGAAAGTCACAGACACAGTCTTCATTCGATCTTCATGTGTTATTGGTTTTATGTACATGTACGTATTGTACTTACTCTTCCAGGAAAGTCACGTACAGTCTTCATGTGTGATTGGTTTTATGTACATGTACGTATTGTACTTACTCTTCCAGGAAAGTCACATACAGTCTTCATGTGTGATTGGTTTTATATACATGTACGTATTGTACTTACTCTTCCAGGAAAGTCACATACAGTCTTCATGTGTAATTGGTTTTATGTACATGTACGTATTGTACTTACTCTTCCAGGAAAGTCACATACAGTCTTCATGTGTGATTGGTTTTATGTACATGTACGTATTGTACTTACTTTTCCAGGAAAGTCACAGACACAGACTTCATGTGTGGGAATGGTATCACGTGATCCATTTCAAAGACAATCTGTACTCGTCCTGATAAATTGACATCTTCTAGACTGACGTCCACATCAGCACCAACCCTGAAGGACAAGCATTTTATTTACTAAACATATTGAAGCATTTACCATGGATTGTTAAACACAACTCTAACATAATAATATTTGGAGCCTCGCTCTCATCTGTGGGAATACCATGCCTAAGTGGCCAAGCTTAAGAATAAAAAAGAGAATACAAATAATAATATGTATGTTTATATCTAATCAGAAAGTATCTAAAATTATGCTGTTTATTACCACGTTTCATGTTAGACAGCTTCTTAACATTCTCGCAACCATAATTCAATTGCTTTCCCGCCAACATTCTACTCTGGTCCACTTGTTACATTCATTTTTTGATGTGCTTATTTTCCCAATTGTAAATTTATACAAAAGCCTTTTTTCGATCCATTGGCAAGTTTTGATGTTCTAGATCTACAACAATATGTACGTAATTATGAATTTGTTTTTACAAAATTAATGAAAATCTGAGTCTATGTTTACTTAGAATGACATACAATCAGTCATTTCCGAATGACTTGGAACAATTACTTATTTTTCTCAGTACCCAGTATATTACTAGTCTCCCCCACCCTCCAACAATGCTTCCGTTGTGTGACGAGGCTGCAGCGGAGACTAGTATATATTCTAAGTAGTATATTAGTACGTATATTACAGAAATTCCCAAACTTACAATTTCCCTCCAAGTCTAGTACGAATAATAATCTTAGTATCTGGAGCATGCAGACACAGATCCATATTCAGTACTAGTAGGTGACGCTGTCTTTTCTGGATGTCATCAGAGGGCTGTACTGAGTTCTCGGGGGTTGCTGGGATATTAGGGGAGTCGCCTTCGTCGATGTTCTCGAATACTTTGACATGCTTGAGAAATGGTGTCTTCTTTCCAAACGAAAACTCAACGAGTTCCATGTTTTCTGTAGCAGGAAGAAAAAAAGGAATGAGCTATTGATTAAGTTTGGTTCACACTAGTTTTCACTTCCGGTATCTTTTAGGGGTCGTTAACCTTGAACATTTCCGACGAGCATACCCGATACGTTTACCCATGATTCCCCTGGGGTAACGTATCACTTGACAATATAACAATAATTACTTACCAATAAAAGACAGTCTACTGTAGTCAAGCACAGGGTTAAGGGTTGAACGGACCACTAGACAATATGATACTTACCAATAAAAGACGGTCTACTGTAGTCAAGTACAGGGTTAAGGGCTGCACGGACCATTTGACACAACGATGCTTCGCTGAAATTCCACCTGTAAAACAGCATTTGTTCAGCTCAACTGATGATGACTTTTTAGACAAAAACGTTGTATTTGGATATAAATATTTTCACAGAAGCCGTTACAATTTATAGATATTTATTGTATATCTTCATTTTAATGCCAGGCATTGTATCGATATCAATATTCCCTTTCGCAGTTCTAGATCTCTGTGTTATTTTGAAAGGCAGGCAACTATTTGCATGGAAGCGATCCACTGGAAAAACTGAACCATTTCCAAGTATGTAAATAGTTTGTAAATAGATATTCACATACTATGAAAATGTACCTTAATCTTTTAAATTCGTATTAACAGTCTATTTGTAGTATGTAAATAGTTCAGTTTTTCCAGTGCGAGACGAACGGTGAGCTTGCAATGATTGAGACATATGAATAATAGTTCTTTGCACAGTTCTGTCCAGTGACCACGAAATAATAATAGTTCCAAGTCGAGGTTCCCGTTGCTGCGCATAGCAAAATTATAATTTATCATGTGCAGCAACTGGAACCTCGACTTGGAACTATCATTCGTGGTCACTGAACGGAACTGTGAAAAGGACTATTTTCGAAGATGTCAAAATAGTCTATTATTGAAAGCTCAACGTTCGTCTCTCTTCGATGCAAAGGCGCGGCTACCTTTGAAGTTGCGCAGAGAGAACTGTGAAAGAGACTATTAAGAATTAACATAAGATGTATCTTGAACTATTGGCCAGTGAGCGAGTTTTGAATAAATATTAAGCTTATTGAATAAAAAAAAAACGCGTATGTTACGGATTTCTTGGCGACATGCGTGTCAATGCGATTCATGACCGAAAGGCATTATGGGAGTAGATCTGAATTACTCTGACCAAGAACAGAGGTAGGTTATTATTGAGATATTAAATTTAAGATATCTATTTGATTTTTTCTGTTATTTTATATGTTTATTACCTCCTGTTGACAACCTTCTTTTGAAATAGGTTCAATAAGAGTCAACCAAAAAAAACACAACCTCGTTCCCAGGGCCCTCTCCCTTCGCTTTTGGGTAAAGCAAAGGGAGAGGGCCCTGGGAACGGATTGAAAAAAAAAAACAATATCAAAAACCATTGTTGTTCTTAATATATATAAATGACATAACAAGTTGTTCAGAAAAACTGTCCTTTAGAATATTCGCTGATGATACGAATATCTTTGCATCATCTTCGAATTTAGCAGATTTAGAACACCTAGTCAATTATAAGTTGACTAAGGTTGTTGAATGGTGCAATGCAAATCGACTATCAATAAACATTCAAAAAACTAACTTTATGATTATTAAATCTACACATAAGAGACTAACACAAAACGTAGATATAAAAATTCCAAACAAAGAGGGTTCATCTATTTCTATCGAAAAGAAAAACCACATTAAATACCTAGGAGTAATGATCGATGATAGTCTATCATGGAAATTCCACATCTCTTTCATTTGCTCACGCCTATCAAGAAATGCGGGAGTTTTTCTAAAGTTGAGACACTATCTCTCTCTTATACAACTGAAATAACTTTACTACAGCCTTGTTTACCCTTATCTAACCTATGCAATAGTTGCATTGGTTGGGAAGTACATGTAAAAAAATTCAAGTTAAACAAAACCATATCATTAGAATATTTTTCTTTGCTACACTATATGGTAAAAATACTGATAGTGCTCTTCCATTAATCAATCTTTTAGACCTTCTAACTATAGTCAACATCTTTAAATTACAATCACTAAAATTTATTCACCAGTGGGTAACTAAACAGCTTCCATCAGTGATAATTATTTCCAATTTTCTAAGAACATTCATAGCTATAACACAAGGTATGCCTCAAACT
Source organism: Metridium senile (assembly GCA_949775045.1). Taxonomy (NCBI): domain Eukaryota; kingdom Metazoa; phylum Cnidaria; class Anthozoa; order Actiniaria; family Metridiidae; genus Metridium; species Metridium senile. The sequence goes on along the minus strand of OX459096.1, from coordinate 34,093,936 downwards.
ATAACCTTCTCAAGCAAAAAATTAAAACAAATATTGGCAAACAAACAATTAGTGCTCTTGCACCAGATCTATGGCGGAAAGAAATTCCAACTGAAACCAAATTAGTTACAAAACCCTTCATTTTTTAAAAAAAGGTCAAGGAGCTTTTGCTGCAAAGCCAATGCCCCTCATCTTCGAATTAACAACCAAAACAATTATATATGATATAAATATTATAAATACAATTATAAATATATAATCTAGATTAGTTGCTTTACATATGGCTATATTTATTTATTTATTTGTTCGTATTATTTCATATTATTTCATATATTTCATAATCAACATATTTTTGTACCGCTCTTGATAAAACAATTATAAATGACAGTGTCTAACACGAAAACTAAGTGTTAATTTAGACACTGACATTCCAAAAATTTACTAATAACAAAAATATAAGAAAAGAAAAATGTAATTAAACAATTAATTTGTAATTAGAACATAAGTATTTAAAACTGTAAAAGAATGTAAATAAAAAGTATTGTATTGTATTGTATTGGATATTTACCCAGATTACCGAGATTGAATAGTAATTGATTTATTTAATATGTTGTTTTTGTATTTAGCTATAGTAAAATACGCCCACAAGTTTCTGTCACACGTTTATCTTACTCTTGACGTACAACCAGTAAAACAAACGAACACCTAGAATATATGCATAAATTATAATCTAAACGGCGTGACTCGAAATCCCTTTCCTAGATAGAGAAAGACACGAAAGCTCTCATCCACTTTCCATTTCCCATTTCCCATTTTCCTCTCAATAATTCCCGCGCCTTCCATCATCCCCTATCTAAATCCTGCGCTTCAAATTCTCTCCTGTTTTACATCCGCTCATCTTGAACTAATCCTGTCATAACATTGAAGTATCAAACACCCTCGCTTAATTCCCAACAAATACTTTGCGCTATTTTTTTTTTAAGTTAAATAATTTTAGTGTTGCTTTTTTAAATTTGCACGTATTTATTTTTGGAGTTTGGTGACATATATCAGTATTATTTTATTTCAAGGCAATTGGTTATATAACTTGAGCTGAAATACTGCACTCATGGCTCGAGTTTGTTGAATAGAACTCCGTAACTCCATATAGAACAATTCAAGGATTCGTATAGGAAAAGTCAAGGATTTGTATAGAAAAAGTCAATGATTTGTATATGTAAAGACAAGTTTGTTAATATTTTATTATATGTTAATGATAATTACCTAAACACAACGGTTCTACCAATAAAAAGGACGGCCAATCAATTTAGCAGATTAACTACAAAATAGCAGTAAAGACAAAATGTTTTTGTTCGGCAAATATTTTCAGGCTGTCTTTGTCATTTAGGCAAACCGCAGTGATAATTGAAAACACAGTAAGTATGGACGAGATAGATTGATTTACAATATAAACTATTCTAGTTATTCGTTAAAATGTAAGGGAAATCCAAAGACTGTCGAGGCTAACGCTTGGCCTCACCTTAATGTCAACTGGTACGTCAGCTGGTGTTCGACATTCAATAATAAACAACAACAACATCCAACTTGTTAAACGAGCAGCAAAACCAGCTCGCAAATTCAATTTCTTTGTCATGTAACAATTTAGCAGAGTAACAATTTAAATTAGAATGCAATATAATAATAATGAGACTAAATGAGCTTTATTTCAATAACTTTGAACGTAAACACCTTACCAACGATTGAGAATGAAATTCAGCCATTCTGTAGTTTCTTCATCACGAAGCGCTTTCTTCTGGTGGACGTAAATCTCTGCTTCCTTGACTCTTCCTTCGATAATTCGACTGTTTTTACGATAAAACACCGTGAAGTACAACGGGATTAGAAACACACACCATAGATACGAGAAACCAAACGCTCCAAGGAACCATGCAAGAGATAGCAATGCAATAGCAAACAATGCCAAACGAAACTGTGTGTCCTGCCTCTCTCTACGTTCTTTAGCTTCTCTCTCACTTGAAGTTTCGCTCGCCATTGTACAAACTTTTGAAGCTGGTACAAATTAACGATTCAAACATGCCAACTAGTGAATGCTAGTGTGTCACCCACTGAAGCTAGTATACGATTTTAAACCGAGCACTAAATAATAAATGGGTACCTGCAGGCTGCAGTTAGGTTTTGAAGAACACAAATATGGCCCACGAAACCGTTTAAAAGTTAAAAAAAAATCAACTACAAAGCTACTTTATTCTGTTTTTTCTTTAAATGTTCGAAATGCAAGAGTCGTACACCTTAACAACCAGTGTTATTGTTTGAAAGTGTTATTTCAATTATAATATTCACCCGAGGAGAACCTGTTGAAAAATTTACAACCAAATAAGTTAAACTCCGCTCATTAATATTCGAACTCATTTTACTTTCTTTTAAATTCAAACTATCACGTGATATCTGATATAAAACGGTCTGATCATGTGATTAGACACTTTTTGATAGTTTGGGAACACTTTGTATACTCCCGCCTCAACACCTCCTTATGGCCAATTGGGTTCTTGTCTACTCTTACTTTGAAAAATTTTAAGGACTTCTTCGATCATTTGACACGTACTCGTGTAATTCGCGTTTTAAGTAGTAGGGACTTTTTTCTTTTCTACCAATTTAAAATATAGTATTAATTATATTTATTATATAGATAAAATACCATTATTTCTCTAGTGTCTAAAACTTCGTATCTTTCACATGTGAAAGATATCATATCTTTCACATGTGAAGATATCGTTTTCAGATGCAATTCGTTTTGCATAAAGGTTTTTAATAACGAGTCAATGAAGTTTTATTTCTCTTGACATTTCATCGATATCTATATAATAAACAGAACATTACATGGTCGCTTGGAGATATAAATTTTATCTTCTCGTGTTGAATATCTCTCACTAGTTCGCTGCGCTCACTCGTGAGAGATCTATTCAACACTCGAAGATAAAATTCGTATCTCCGCGCGCCCATGTAATACCCTCTATATATATGGCGCGTGTTGGTGGTGTTATAATCGAAAAAATCAATATAAGTTCAAGGACCATTCACAAAAATGCGGCAAAAATAAGATCTGGTAAAAATATATGAAACTAGCTGGTAGAAAAATATTATATCGTCTAAATTAAATGTTTTATGTTGTGAAATTAACGTTATTTCAAAACAACTTCAAGGGGCACTTGGACCAAAATCAATGAAAATTGAAAATAAATTTGAAGTTCCTGAAACTTATCTATATTGCAACAATGATAACCATGAAGCAATTTTGCTTACATCAAAAAGACTGACACATAAAAATAGTCAAGGTTTTTTAACATTTAAATTTGGTATGTATGACGTCATACATACAACCCTATTGTTCTTTGAGATTTTAAACCAAAATTTCTTTAGGTTAATGAGCTTTAGATGCACAAGTTGTAATGAAATTTGGTTAGTTTTCTATCTACAATCATTCTCATGTATACATTGTCGCTTTCCAATTTATTTTAAATTTCTATTGTTTTTGGTCCAAGTGGTACTTTAACAAGCGTCTTTAGCGAAAAATAAAGAACGATTGAAAATTAAATACAAAAAATAAATAAACATAAATAGTAAAAAAGGAAATGCAGGACCGAACACACGACCTTAGCATCTCTTGCATGACTGCACCCCCCAGACCTGGAAACTAAAAAAGAAAACATATTTTAGACAAAGAAAAAAAGCGGGGGGGGGGGGGACGAATCCGTCCTAGCTTACGATTATAACAATAGCTGTTATTACAGTTATATGCAAATGATTTTGAACAATGGGTTGAAGTCGAGGCTTTCGGGCGAAAACAAAAGGTTTGCCCGAAAGCCTCGATTTGAATCCATTGTTTGAAATCATTTGCATATAACTGTAATAACAGCTATTGAAAAGTTAGTTTCCGGGACGTCGATCCAATCGACAAAAGGGGGAATTGATTTCATTTTGGTTTTCTGAGAATCTAGATTATGAATTAAAACAGTATTGGCTGAATACCATTATAAAGAACCTGTGAATGTAAAATTTGAAGACCGTATGAATTCTGGATTCTTTTGTCTTTCGTCTTTGGGCTACCTGTGCTAGCGGAAGTAAAAAATCCCATTCATATGTAAATCAGTTTCACCGGTAGTTTCCGGCATCAAAAGAGAAGTCAGCAGACAAAAGGGTAAGCTCTCGATCTGTTATACTCTCAAAAACACCCAAAATGGCACATCCTTTGTCTGATAAAGAAATCCGTGATTTGAGAGAATGCTTTTCGCTTTACGACAAAATTGGAGATGACAAGATTGATTCGAGTCAGCTTGGCGAGGTGCTTCGAGGACTAGGACAAAACCCAACGAACGCTGAAGTCAAAAAGAACATAGCGGAGATCGACCCAGAAGGATGCAGAAGGATTTCATTTGAAGAATTCCTGCCCATTTGTCAGTCATTCAGAGGAAAGAAACCTAAATTCACAACCGATGATTTTGTGGATAGTCTAAAAGTATTTGACAGCGATGGCTCTGGGATGATCAACGAAGGTGAACTACGACATCTACTCACTAGCTTAGGCGAAAAACTCACAGATGAAGAAGTAGACACGCTAATTCATGGACTGGAGGATAAACAAGGACAGATAGATTGTGAACAGTTTATTTACAATGTTGTCTCTGGATAAGGTTTAGTATTTTAGGCATAAGAAACTAAAATATGATTACTTCTAGTTAGCGAAATATTTCATGTGACAAAGAGACAGCTCACGATTGTAATCTGTGTAAATTTAATAATGTTTAATAATTCGTCGAAAAACGCAAAAGTATATAATTTTCGAGGAGAACAATGATTTTGGTTTCAAATTATGATTGTATTTTGTATTAATGATATTAATTTTTATTTCTGAAATACAAGAAAATGTCATGCAAATCTTGTCAAAACGCTTTGCCGTCTTCTAACATTTCCTCGTTCATTTCCCCCCGATATTCTCTGTTACTCATTCAAACATTATTTTTGTCGTTTATCGTGTAAAAGATATATCAATCTTAAGTTCTAAACCAAGGGAGTATAACTAGTTGTATTTTGAATATAATTTCTTTTGTCTGCTCACTTTTATCGTAAACAGAACATTTTGATTTTTGCCAATCCTGGCACAAAATTCGCCCTTTCCTCTTGGTCACTCAACCGTTTCAAAGCCAAAAGGGTTGAGGATTTTCAATTCAGGAAATTATTCCCAAAACCTTTGAAAGTCGCTCTATAATTTACTATATTTTAATAGTTGTTGTTCGGTTGATATGACTAAGCATCAGCTGGAGTCAGTCACAGAGTTTTTGCATAATTATTAAATTATCTTTTGAATCTAAACAAGCCATGTGTCCGACATATTTGATTATATCAGGATATCCAAGAGAAAACAAGAAAAGGAACGAGTTATTACGATGAATTAACGAAGGAAAAAGGTAAATTAATAATGACGTCTTAAAATCATTTTAAAACCAAAAGCAGAATGTATTTTCTGTTGAACTAGTAATTAAATGTTCAGCTTCGAAAATTTATGTAAAGCCTCTAATGTCAAATACGAGTCTTTTTCTGTCTTCTTCTCCAAATTAGCCTGTGATTCATTCATCACGTTTCAAAATAATGTTTTGGTTCATTTAATATACAAACTTGACAGTTTTACTCGCTGTACTTTCACTATACAGTACCGAAGCTAAAGAAAGGTTTACTCTTTAACGATAATATACCAGAATATAGTATAACCCAGCAAGCAAATTTTTTTATCAAATTTAAGACAAAAACCCTCTGCTCCAAGGATAATACAGTATTATTTTATAAGCATGTATGTTTGACATAAAAAGTATCCATGGCAACATTATATATAGCGACAATACGGTTTGTATATAACCAGTTTTCCAAAAAAAGAAACAAGACCAACCTACTAAGGAAAATTAAACGTTTAAATGTATAAATTAAATGTTTACGATTGTACTTTGTTTGATATATCAACTATGGATTGTAATCACAGCGAGCATAAAATGAAGATAGCCAATGGACTACGCCGGTCTTTCAAGTCAGTTATACTGTTAATTAATACAGCCAATGTCATTAGTAAAAACACTAAATGAAATGTCACGTGACATCACATAAGCTCTAAATGCTCAATACTATTAATAAATGTCATCATTCATATACTACCAAAATTACTCAATTGTTATAAAATAACGTTATTTTAATGTCACATGAACATTTCGAGAGCCACCAAATAGTCACGTGTTCCCTGGAATTCAAAACGCAATCCATCGTTTTTTGGCGGTGCTAAATTAAAAGTTGGGTAATTTCGGTAGTATTCGTGGTTGTATTCATTATACACATAAATATTGAAAGTAAATAAACTTATAAAATTCATGAATAATTAATGAGTAATTGACAAAAGAATTCACGTCCGTACGGAGGTTGTATATCCGATACAGATTCGTCCTGATTTGCAAGTTTTAACTTGAATTTTCTCGGCCAGATTTACTTTTATTTTGACAATTTTAGTAAAATATCAAATAACTAATGTTGGAGTTTCATAAGTACTATACAATATTCGTGTCCGATCTGTATGAGATATTATAAAATATTTGATATAAATCGCGCACTCTGATTGGCTCAGAAGCGTTCTCTATAACTCAACAGTACACGGAGAGGCCTAGTCTGGGACCTAAACTCGCCTTAACTCGCAGCGAGTTTGGGCGAGTTAAGGCGAGTTAAGGCGAGTTAAGGGAAAATCAAAATTTCAATGCTGCGAGTTAAGGCGAGTTAAGGCGAGTTAAGGAAAAATCCCATAATTTGGAGTGACACTAAAATAACATGACTTATATGTGTATATTTCAGCTTTGTGAGATGAGGTTAAGGCAATTCCCTGTGCATTATGACATGCATTATGAGTAATTTACTGCGAGCTTGTGCGAGTTAATGCGAGTTTGTGCGAGTTAAGGCGAGTTAAGGCGAGTTAAGGTCCCAGACTAGGCCTACGCATCAATTTGTTTGATTTTAACAACTGAATATATTTTATAAAAGAAATAGAAAAATCGGCAGCAGTGTTCTATCGAGTTAAAGAGCACTTGGGAATTTCAAGAAGACTCATGAAGCTTTGAGAAGCACTCCGCAAGCGTCGTGATTCTCTTAACGCTTCTCTCGTCTTCTTAAAATTCCCGCGTGCTCTATATAAATATGGATTAGAGACTGATGTGAGTGATTTACCGGCAAATACACGCACGCACTGGCTGTAGAATGAACGAGAAATCAAATACAGCACGAGGTGATAGCCGAGTGCTGTATGAAGATTTCGAGTTCATTCTACAGCCAGCAAGTGCGTGTATTTGACGGTAAAGCACGAACTAGAAGTCTCTAACCCTTTTAATATTCAAACTGAGTGTACAGCATTGACGATCGATTACGAAATGCGATAAACAATCAAAAACAGCCAACGAAGAGAGAGTTTCAAATGCTAGATTTAATAAGCGCGAGCGTTGGTTTTGACAAACATTTTAACGAGAAACAAACGAAATCCTTTTCAGCCCAACATGAATGTAAAATAACTTTAACATACCTCAATATAGCTGTTCAAAAATGCTGTGTTTTTCTCTTTCTAATTTGTAAACAACATGGCGTTGAGTTGAGCTGGATTCACTTGTTTGTGTCCGGCTATATTCCTTTCTAAAAGCTCATTTTCGTTTCTTCGACGTTAAGATATATCAATGAAACGTTTTGTCTTTACATTTCAATTTGAAATGATGGAGAAAACTTCAAAAATTGTATGTATTTTGGTCTTACAATGTTGGTAAGTTTGTTGAAAACAGCCATCGGTTGTAAATGACTCAAAAATGCTTACTTTTTATAAATATTTGTGTTCTGAGTGTGAGGGAAGATGTTAGCTTATTACAGCATGAAAATCGTGCAGTAATGTCATTACAACATAAAAATTATTCTGTAAATCCCGTTACAGGGCGCTCATGAGCCAATCAGATTCCAGGATTTTGTACTGTGCATGAAGTTTGAATATTAAAACTCGATAGAGCATGCTGCCTCGTTTTCTATTTCTTCATACAGTGTACTTGGCTCGTCTTCGACTCGCCACTGTATATCTCATACAGATCGGCCACTCATATTGTATATAGTACAAAGTATCACGTGTCACTTGTTGTAATAACATAATGACTGTCAAAAAGAGTGGCCCTCGGGGGTGGCCCACGGGTGCCTTGGGTGTTTATCTTATAATGTCCGAATTGATAAGCTCGCTAAGTATGTTGGGATAGCAAAGAGGTTTTCGGTAGATTTCGATGTAACTCGCTTTTCATATTTGTTTCTTTATAATTCATTTATTCGTTAATTTGTTTGCTAAGTCGTGCTATTTCGAACAATTGTATGTATTGTCTTTATATCAAAAATCAAAAAATGATATAACACTAGAATGCTCATAATAAACCTTTGAAACGAATAGTACTAAATAGTACACGATAAAGTTGAACTTTTTCTTCATTACCATGTTTCACGGATATACTGCATTCATTTCGGTCTTTTACCGGTAAATTTATTATTAATTATAAGAGTAGATTTAAGGCTATATACTACTGTTTTTTATATTCAAATCTTTAGCTTTCGTCTAAATCTACTCTTATAATTACACACAATGCTACTGGAGGACAACTTTAATATTTATTATTAACTTAATAGAAAATTCAAAAACTACCTATTTATTTATTTAATTGTCACACACTTGTGGTCAATTGTAACGTGTGATTTATCGCCGTTGACTCATCGAAGGACGACTGTCTCCTGAAATGGTATATCCACGAGAAGGAAGATGCCCAGGGGATGAATGTTTCCTGTCAAAAATAGTAACGTCGTGCTCTTTTTTCGGTCTGGTTGAAGGCTTTTTACTGCGAAGTTCTTTGTCACTTGAGTCAGCAAACCACGCCTCCCTTAAATCTTGATTATTTTGAAATTCTTTTTCATATTCACAAGCCATCATATCACTCTCACTTGCGCTTCTTTGCTTCTTACTTCTCCAAGAACTAAGTCTTTTCCTCATGCCTTTCTTCTTCCCCTGCTGTGCTGGCTCTTTCTGCTCGTCAATGTTACTATCTTCATGCGCACCTTCATCGTCTGAAAAAATCCTTGGATTGTTGCAGTTGAGTGTTTTGACCGAGCTTACGACAGACAACAGCTTTGGTTTCGATTTTTTACTGTCTGTGCCTTCGTGTTCTGGTTGTGAAGTTTGTGGCTCTGTTTTCACGTTGTTGTTTCTTGATTCTTCGTCTGAGAAGAAAGTATCATCGTGGCTAGACGTAGGCGAATGTGTGGCTGAAGACGGTGAAAGTGTCTGTTGGTTTGGTACGTGTAGTTGATCAGGACGAACACTTGATGTAGATTTCTTCTTTGGTGCCGCTACTCCAAACACTCGACGCTTCCTGAGCATCTTCTTCCAACCTGAAGGAATGGAAAACAAAACAACGTATTTTACTTTTATAAGTATTATAGAAGTACATTGAAGAGATGAAGTTATTAATCCTTGTTTGTAGAACTAGGAAAGTGGATTAACACAAGCCCTAGTCAGATGGAAAGATTCGATGATCGATCATTTTAGTTGAGTACTCAATGTGAATTGTTCAGGCGAAAAAAATGGAAAGGTAAATTGGAAAACATAAGGCAACACCAAGTAATTAAGTAAGATAGTCTAAAAAACGCAGCTCAACGTATCGCAACGAAAACCACTATAAATCAAATGTGAGCTTAATAATGTAACGCATTGCAAAGTACATATAGTAAGACCGATCTAAAACGATTCGCAACGCAACGCAACGCAACGCAACGCAACGCAACGCAACGCAACGCAAAGTATATTATCGAAACGCAGGACGACGCAAGCTAACGCAACGGAAGACATTCCACAACTGTACGTAGTTGAATGTCTCTTGGCTTCCTATATATTACCTGACTTTGTTTGATCCTGGTTGAGTTCTTCTGGACTCACAAGCTCTGGATGGAATAGAACGGATTGATATTTAGAACAAACTAAGAATGATTAACGCGATTATCGGTGAGCACATGGATCTTCTAATTAAAGCGCGCATTATATATACAGTTTATTTTTTAATCAAAGATACTTTAATATTACTATACACTAACCAGGAGCTCCATCCAAAATGTTGTTGTTCATTCCAAACTGACCGCTACATTCCTACAATAAAAACAAAAAGAACTTTCAGGTCCAAATTTTTTCCGTCCCGATCCCCTTTTCATTGCTATACCCCTCCTACCAGGTAATTGCGAGTTTGTAATTTTCCCGGATTATTCTTTAGATGAATATATTTATAATATACTGTTTCACTAAATATGAGTGGTATTAATATTCGCCAACACAAGGGCTAGACGTCCTACTAACCTCAGGGGGAATAAACTTGAAGCTCAGCTGGATCTCTCCATTTTTTGTATTAGTCAATTTGATCCAGTGCTTTTGGTTTGGGTCCTAACAAATGGAAGATTGTACGTATTATCAATCTATGTGCTTGTCATTAAGTAATTAATCGTACAGCTTTACGTTCTATATGCTGAGTTTGCTTGATGTGTTGTTCTCTTCCATGTCATCAAGGTTTGTTGTCGAGATTTTGCTGATTTCGGCTGTCTCAGAAATAAGTAAGTGTTTTGTGATGTAAATACTGAATGTAGTGGTAGTGAGTGTGCACGTACGTGAGAGACTTAAACATTATTTAGCTAGCTATGGAGACTTGATAACGACTCCTCATATGCTATCACAACATAAAATATCATTCAAATTGTTTAAATTAGTACGTTCAGTACGAAGTATACTGATAGTTGTAGTCCATATATATGCCCATGCATTATACCTACCTTAATCATTTCCTGCAGTGTAGATGTCTTAAATACTGCACTACCCATCTTTTCCTGTGACAAAGCGTCTTTATCCCACACGTCCTATATACAAGTCAAATATAAGACTCTTATAATAACGGACAAAAGTGTTTGTTTAGTTCAGCTGGTGAATAAAAATAACGGTTTTCCCTCCCTTCAATTCTCCCCATCAGTTGTTGTTCAATTGAAAAGACTTGAACTACTTATTCAAAACAACTATGAAACGAGAGGAGTTTCAATTGTTCTAGCCTATTCTGAATAGGGGAAAAAATCTGAATAAGAAAGAAAAATTCGTAAAGCATTCTGGTTCTGGTAGTAAATTGACGTCATCATGCAAAAGGCCTATTGTTGACAGTGACGTTATATCTCTGTCATTGAAGAACACAAGATGTTTCCCTACCAGAGTAAGGTGTTCTCCATCGCCAGGCATTGCTATGGTAACTGATTCATTCCAGACAGGGTTAAGAGTTTTCTGGACTACTTTGCTGCGGTATTTCTCGACGCTGTCGTCCGTACGTAGTGTCACAAAAGGATCACTTTTACCTACAAAGATAAGTTAATATTTCAGTTATATACGTTAATATAGTCAGTTCAGTTCCCATGCTATATGCATGCAATGACGCACATGCAAATGAGACATGCATTACCTAAACGATGTCAACTAAATTGCCCTCTAGATTTAGATGTTGCATGAAAATCACGTCGTTTGATAATAGCGATTTTGGTAAATAACAATTAATTCCCGTATAGATGAAATGTCCATAATTAGGTGAGGTATAGAGAATTTGTGATATCCACTGCTACTAAATTACGCCCTCGATGAATAAGTAACAATTAATGCCCGTAGATGAAATGTCCATAATTAGGTGAGGTATAGAGTATCTGTGATATCCATTGCTACTAAATTACGACCTCGATGAATAAGTCACAATTAATGCCCGTTGATGAAATGTCCATAATTAGGTGA